>JAFMSR010000013.1:25122134-25247134 GCA_022818135.1 Saxidomus purpurata
TACAAAATAAAATTAAAAGAAAATAAATTGCTATAAATTATTCAATGTCTTATGTAAATGTTCAAATCCTGACTGCACCCTTTTAATTGATGTAACACAAAATATAATAGTCTAAATAAAGTTTGTTTCATTCAAATAGATAATTGTACAATGTCTTAATGCCATAGCCATACTTTAGAATGTCGTAAGTAATAAGTGTATTTCATTTTTTTCATCACCGTTTAGTATTGCCTTTTCTTCACAATTTTCATTTCAATCTTACAATCTGATAACAATCTTGTTATCATGGTGTACTCATAACATCACATCTTGATTACATTAGCAATATCCGTAATTTACTATTCGAGAACGAAAGGCCGTTTTGATTGAATTAATGTTCTCTAGCACGCTATGCCCTCAGGAAAAATGTTCACTTTTGAGATCGCAAGGCAGGCTGACCTTTCTCTTGAGAAAGTGCTTCTGTCAAGATTCCGTGATTTTAACTAACTTTTAGGATGAATTCTGTTATGAGATTCATTCTAATACTGATTGGATGTAAACAATATTCACAGACAGAAACTATATTTTAGCCAGTTAAATAACTTGAAATGCTATGTGATGCATCAACTAATAACACGAATAACTAAGACTTTGATGCATATTTGTTGTGGAAGAAAAGAACGAATTCAAAGGTGTTGGCCTGTAAAACGGATATGAATTCGATGAGATAAAGTTCGATGAGAACAAAAACCTATTAAATCCTTATTTATTATCTCTGGACATTGTTTTCTGGAGAAAATGTTTATTATGTTGCTGCAATAACCACTGAATGTAACGAAGGTTTCCTTTGTTATACCGTTTCTGATTGTATTCTTTCATATCGGATCGGCATTTCCGGTGCTTTTACCCATGCCGGAAAAAACCGGTCTGGCACCCCTCATATGTCAGACGACTCTCGTGAATTACTTATGGCGTAACGTTATAAACATTGTGAAATCACTTTCCCAAACACAACGCCGTAATATCGTTTGTTTTTTATGATAATACATCATTTTGATAACTTTGCATTTAGAAATCTACCTTAAAGTGCAAGACGGCATGCAATAAAAAGTTTCCATCATGAGACATTTGGCTCAGACGGAAATATCCGTCAATTCCGGAAACTGTTTTGTGTGAACCTCGTGCTCATGACAAAAACTATCATTCTTAACGCTGAAAAAGGTAAGAAGTGCTGTCGAAAGTAAGCTTCTGACATCAAAACATAATGTCGTTTGATAATTGATGAGATACTTTGTCACGATTGCGGCTACGCAATGAAGAACAATGTTTCATAGGAAGCGTTTGGTGTAAGTAAATTTATGACTTTCAATAAAGATATTCTGATGCAGTTGGTAACACGAGTCCATGTACATAAAAATAACCGATATAATTGAACAGAAAGTTACAGCAAATACTTGATTTACAAATAACTAGCAAGAAAATGCTTGAAATAAATGATATACAATGGATTAATGCCTCGAAACCACAGGGAAATTTTTCATATTTCTTCAATAATTTTATTGTGTTATTCATAAAATTGTAACACATATAGTGCAAATCCATTACAAAAATGACTTCTTAATCTCGCGATCAGATGTCTGATTAATGAAAAACATGCTCTGCAAGACTGACAAGTCACTTTCGTTCTAAACATTTAGATTAATTCAAATTCTTATCTGTCAAAGCTAGTCGCTCCAAATGACAGACATATACATTCATTATTTATAAATTTTCAGGAAATCGTGCATGATTGATTGCCTTCGAATGTACACCGTTACCTAAAAGTTATAATTGGTCACATTGAATATTTCTTGCCAAACAACTTTGGATATTACAAAAAAGATCATGGAATATTCAGTATCGGGAAATCAGATTGCAATTTGATGAAATAAAAAGAATATAGAAAAAGTGTGATGGAAATTATTTCTTTCTACAGCAAAAATGAAGTGTAGACATAAGAAGTGCCTATGAACAGAATTATAAAATGAATTTAATATGTTCATGAGTTGTGGATAAGGAAATCCCACTCGAGGGTTGAGGTACGTCCAAAAAAGTTTTTTTGACGTATCTCAAATAAAGGGTTGGATTTCCTTATCCACAACTCAATGGAAATGGTAGATTTATTTATGGTACAAGTAAGAAGAAATAAGTGTAAATACAGGATGGGGGTGCAAAAATGAAAATCCGATTTTTCTCGAATTTTACATCAAAACTATAGATGGACAGAACATGACCTAATTAAGATAATGAATACTCATAACCCTATTGTCATTATTCGATTTTCTGTGATGCTTTGAATAATGAAGTAGTTCCAGAGGAGAAAAGTCTCAAGTTCCCAACCGAGATCGAACCCTGACCGCCAGCATGGGAAGCGGACACAAAAACAACGTCGCTAAAGGGTGTTGGAAGTGACCTATTACCACTTTAATTATCACTCTGGAGCCGAGCATCAACTTCACATTCCCTGCAATTTCTAGCTCGTTACCGCTTCCCGGTAGCTTCTATCCGCACACTGAATCATCCTCATCGCCAATGAAGTAATTCCAGAGGAGATAAGTCCCCAGCTGAGATTGAACCCTGACCGGCAGCATAGGAAGCGGACACCATAACCACGTCGCTAAAGGGTTAACCCAACAGCACAGCTGTTGGAAGTGACCTATGACCACTACAATAAACGTAAAAATAGTCTGGCAGCGATGAGAGATTAACGGTGAAGGATAAAGTGAATCTAACATGTTCATGAGTTGTGGATAAGGAAATCCCACCCGAGGGTTGAGATACGTCCAAAAACGAGGCTCTGCCGAGTTTTTTGGACGTATCTCAACCCGAGGTTGGGATTTCCTTATCCACAACTCAAGAGAGCCTCGTTTTTGGACGTATCTCAACCCTCGGGTGGGATTTCCTTATCCACAACTCAATGGACATGGTAGATTTATTTTCTCACCGTTTAAATCGCATTTTCACACAAGTAAGAAGGAATAAGTGCAAATACAGGATGGGGATGAAAAAATGAAAATCAACTTTTTCTCGAATTTTACTTCAAAACTGCTATAGATGGATAGAAAATGATCTAACTAAGAAAATGAATACCAACAACCCTATGTTTATTTAAAAAATAATTTTACAGTCATTTTTCGATTTTTATGTCTGCTTACAATCAACGTAAAAATAGTCCGGTAGCGATGTGAGATAAGCGATGTGAGATAAGTTTATCTCACATGGGTATATGCATCTCATAGGTGAGAAAACGTTATCTATCACCGGTAAATGCGCGGAAATATGTATGTCATAGGTGATGAATTAAAATGAATGCGTGGCTGAAGGGGAAATATAGAAGTGGTCTCCGTCCGTCCGTTCTTCCGCCCGTCCGTAAGATTTTCTGTCCGTTTAAACATCTCTTTTACCCTTGAAAGGATTCTGATGAAACCCATGTAGGATGTTCACCTAATCAGGACGATATGTAGTACTCTTAGTTCGGTGACACTGGCTCAATGTTAATAAAAAAGCTTTAGGTCAAAGGCTTGAGTCTTGAATGTGTGTCTACCATGGATGAGCCGGTGACACTGGGTAAATGTCAAGGTCGCATATTAAGGTCAAACATTGTGAATAACATTTCCTGCCCGCTCTTTATCTCCTTTATAATAGATATAACAGTTTTGATGAAACTCCAGTCAAGTAATTACCCCACTGAGACAATGTGTAAACATATTATCTAGTAACACTGGCTCAATGTCAAGGACACGACTTAAGGTAAAACATTTGACCGTTGCATTTGTGTCCGCTCCATATCTCCTACTGTGACACTATTTTTTTCAGAAATTGGTTCAATATTTTCATAGATTGCACAGCACAATACGTTAGATAGATGTAGGGCCTGATGGGAACACAAATGAGGATCTGGTGTTGTGTAGTCATTGTCTGGTTCAGCATACTGATCAGCCAAGTCTTATCCATGGATGTAGGATTGATCACATATATACAAACTTTGAGTGCCATTCAGGAGTATTTCCCTTGCCTTACACAGATCACTTCCTGACATAGGTTGTGCTTAACTAGAGTAATGCAGTAGAGTAAAACTAGGAGCATGCATTTTTGACATTTATTGAAAAATCGGTACAGTATTTACTGTTCTCAACACTGAACTTCGTTGAGTATTAATGTCCATCGATATCACGAATTCTACAAAATGTTCACTGATAAATCTGCATTCTTCGACAAATCTACACATCTCGGCTTCACAAAGGCCTTTTCGTATACCACTCGAACAGATCAGTAACTTATAATTTGCCTTTCAGAAATCTATGGTGAGCACCTCTGGGTGAAAACTACACTCAGTAGCATAAATTTCGTCAGTGTTCCTATGTGCAGCGGGAGATAAAGCTGTTGTTTACACTGCCTTGCTATGTGTTAGATTGTACATTCTCTTAAAGTGACAGTGTAGTTTAGAGTGACATTATTATTCGTAGAAAGACGTTGAGTGTTGCTATTCATTGAGTTTATTGCTAGAAAATGACAATTATCAAAGTCAAAATATACGAGTCGTCTTGCTGTCAGTTCTATCTGCTATCTATACATCAGTATATAAATTATCTACAGCATGTTTCAAGACATTCATTGTGTTTTACGTATCTTACGTTGGTGCGGCAGATATCATAACATTAAGTTAGAAAAAGACGTTACAAATTTGCTTTTTACCTTTATTCAATTAAACTAGGTATAGGCACTCAGGGGTTGCTACATATGATCAGATCTTATTTGATGCTGATGCATCTATCATTTTTCATGAAATAGCAAGATACCCGTAATGCATTACTATGCTAAATAATAAGATGATTATACAAAACATTTAATTACTCTAAGATATAATAAATGTGTCGAGGAGTCTATTCTAACACGATATTTTTTGAAACACTCCCCCGAATTGTATTCATAGCGTATACCAAACATTGGACATGATTGCTGCTTACACTTGTTAGTTACACCTGCGTCATTTACCGCACGAATTGCCCATGGAAAAAGTAACGTATTTTATCGTTATCTTGATATATAGATTGATTTGATATAAGTTATTTAAAAGTATTAGAAAAAAATGTTTGTGTAAAATACTCGACATGGTAACATTGGAGCCATTGTATCAATATTTCATATTTAGGGGGCCTGTAAAGATGTATGGACGCTTGATGAAATAAAACTAATTTAAACAGAAAAGTACATTATACAAAATTTGCCTTTTGGCGCTTAAAATCTTAACTTCCCACGCTTCTAGAACCCGTTTGGGAGTTATGATATAAATGAGAGATATCTACTGTGTAGTCTGAGAAAATATATTTTATTAACTGCCTGCAAGTGATTAACTTTTTGTGCCTTTAAGGGATTAATGCCCTTTAAAGTGATCATATCTACGATGATGACATATACTAACTAAAAGAGAATTTCATTCAGAATCTTAAATAATAGGTAATTGTGAGCTACGACACAACACGTTGTCAATGACTGGACAGTCCGACGACCACTTTTAAATTGTTGTTTTTTTACATCATGGTAGTACATATAAGAGGTAATTTTGAATTATAAATAATTGATTTATGCAAATGTTCCTATATATCACCAATATTTTGTTCACAATGTAAAAGGACCGCATCATTGCACTTCATATTGACACACCACAGTCGTTGTTGGATTTTAAACATTTAGTACATTTTATATAACAGGAACATATATAATTATATGGACCTAATATAAAATGTTTGTATAATAGTGGAATATACTTCAGTCTTATAACTTGTTAAATAATAATAATGCAGACTACAGTGTGCCACGGCTTCTTGGCATTTGTCTTTATGTTATAACGGCGACAACATATAGTATTGTACCAAGTCGTATTCGCAGGTTTACAACACAAATCCTAACTGACTTTCTTTTCAAATACTTCAGAAAACATCTCTAAAACAGCATTGTCTATCAAAACACGCGTTTAATATATTTTATGCATATGTTTTACAAAACGAGTCGTTGTCTTTTAAACCCGCATCGATATAACGAGCAGAGTGCTGACAAAATATTATATATTTGATCAAATTTGTATAACATATTTTATTCTGATCATGAACAGATGTTCACCTACTTAGAGACGAATGATGTACTTGATAATATTTGTTTAAAATTTCGTCAGTACACATATATCAGTTAATTCATTATTGGACTTTTAAGAAGATATGGCAATAGTTACTGCGTTTAATATTTTGCATGATGGTCACACGTGGTGAAGTAGCCTCAATTTTAGGAGATGTACTCATTTGATATAAACAATTTTAAAGGCAGACCTTTTAATTTATTTTTAGGTTTCATTTTGTGCGAATGAGTCGTATAGAGTCGTGTAATCTAATTTTGTGTACTAAAGTTATTATAATAAGTTAAATTACCGACGTTTAAATGAAATTGGTATACAGTGTACTGTATTTGTACAAAATGGTTAAAGAATGAACATATTTCTACGCTATTGTCTAAAATATCACAAATTTGAACATAAAGCGTAAGAGCTATAATGCGCAATTGAAAGTAACACGGAAACTTTTACAGTAAGTACATGGTTTATCTTGAAACATCTTATTACATGTATTATAAAGTTAGTGTGAAACGGTTTTCAGTTTATTGATTAGAAAAAAACACAAACAACTGTTCGTTATTCACATGCTATTTAATAGTGAACACGGCGGGTTGTTTGTAATATGCATCACGGATATTTAATCGTGTGAATTATTACACAATAACATTCATCACAAGACGCTTTTTCATTACAATGTGTAAGTAGTGCTGAAAACACCAACCACTAATTTTGCTGAACTTAATAATGACACCATAGCCGTTTTCCCCAAGAGAACATGTCTTCACAGTATGACAATTTATAACATTGATATCTAGACGGTCCTTTTTTGTAATGTCATTGCAACTTTATATATCAATATCAGATACACGCAGAAATCTATCACCATCTAGTGACGGATAACAATTATTACACTGATACAGTAATTTAAGACAGAGAGGCAGAATAGCTCAATGCAGCGCATATTCTAATTCAATAACAAACGCTCACTAACAATAACCTCGCCTGCTCACTTGTTTTGTAGTACAAAGGCTGTACATGTACTTCTCTACTGCTTTTGACAGCGAAAAGTGTGTAACATGTACTAGATTAATTAAAACACGACTAAAGAAAACACCAATTTGAAATTAGTGTGCATGATTAGTATAATGAAATGCAAATTTAAATGAAACTTCGTGCTTTGCCATAATATTATTCAATATCTAATGTACAGGTTCGAATCCTGACTGCTGTCTTGTAAGAAATGTAACACAAAGTATAAAAGTGCCACAGTGAATCAGATACGTTAGAATGCCGTTAGTAAGCAATGGGTTTATTTCTTTCGTTGCATTACCTTTGATTGTTACCATTTCTTCCGGATTTTGTATTACAATCTACCAAAGTCTAATAACAGATACTTATAATAACACATCTTGATTACATTAGCAACATCCGTAATTTACTATTCGAGAACGAACTCTCATAGAAAGATTAATGTTCTCTAGCACGCTATGTCCGCAAGATAAATGGCAAGCTGACCTTTTTCTTGAGAAAGTGCTTCTGTCAGGATTCTGTTATTCTGTCAACTTTTTTGATAAATTGTGTTATGACATTCATTCTGATACTGATCAGATGTAAACAAGTTTACAGCCACAACGTATATTTGAATCGGTTAAAAAAACTTCGAAAACTACATGTATATAATATGATACAGCATCTTATCATGTAGATAATAATGAAATTGATGCAGTTTTTCTTAGAAGAAAGAGAACGAAACGTGTTGCCCTTTAAACCAAGGTCTTTCAAATAGTATGGTCTAGAAATGCCCTCTATAAACGGCTTATCGTACTGATAATCTATTTTTACCTGGAAGCGTTTATCACACCGTGTATTTATCACGCCGAGCGAGTTAACTGGTATTTTGTATGCAAAACTGCCCGTCATTTTGTCATTTAAATACCACATTTAATAAAACAAAAATGGTATAATTGGAAAGCTGATGAAATTTTCCATTAAACTGTGAAATTAAAACCTTTATATATAATTAACTTTTGTTTTTACCGCGAGTTAAACATGGTCTATGCTTTTCCGCCCGCGTGTTTTAATAGCGATGGATGGTAATTTGACTCCCAAAACTGTACGTTATTAATATGTTATTAAATAATAAAAACGAATATTTAAATCTAATTCATAACATTTGAAAAATAACCCTTAATTTACATTTTGATTAACGATTTTCCATCATTTGACCCTAAATATACAGCGAAAAACTGTGCTCAAAATATCACTGAATCACGAAACAAATCACCGGTGACGCCATTTTTTAGATTTTGAACGGATTAAACTGTCCCATAAAATTAAAATAAGGATGAAATACGAAAGTTTAAGACATAACATAATTAAAGTCGACTTAAATCTATGAGAAAAAGCTGCTACATTAATCCTATGAACACCATACAAGTAGGAAAGAAGCATTAAAATTAGGCCAGTTTTCGGCTTTCGGTCATTTGTGAAAAAAAGCCGTCCGTATCAAGTCAACTTTCCAATGCGTAAATCCACCCAAAAAGAAACATCGGGAAATAATAATGTCATGCTATGATAAGGGAATGCATATATTGTATTACAGATCACTTTGTTGGTGAAATTGATTGGTAAAATATCGAGTTAGTAGATAAAAAGTGTCAATTTTTTTTCTTTATCCAAAATCACGAGTACTCGGATGTTTGTCACGTGATCCGAGGCAGCTTATTTATCGTATTACGCTCGATTCCGGACCATACTATTTGAAAGACCTTGTTTAAACTAATGACAATTTTAGAGGTCTTTCGATGTTTCTACCGAAAAAAATCCGGTGAAAAACAACTCTCAAATAATAATATACTTAAACATTAATTGTAAAAGTCATTGCTAGAATCAACAACACACAAGTGAAATTTAACATAACAGTTTGAGAAAATATGGATAGCTTAGTTTGACGGAACCGGTACACTTTGTTTGTATTGCAATTTTGAAAGCGTTTGCAAGACTTTATTTTTTGTTAGCGCATCAATTCAAAAAAACAGAACCCCCTTCATTTGATTTTCGTTCTAAAATATATTTATTTTAAACATTTCAAAGAACCTTGTTTATTCACAAAACTTGAAGAACGAGCATTTTCAAAGCATGACGAGAAAAAATATTATTCTTTTTAATATTCAGTTGAGATTATTTTCTGGAGAAAAATGTTCATTAAGTTGCGTAAATAACCACCGAATGCAGCCATGGTTACCTTTACAATGCCATTCCCGGTTATATTCTAACGCTGTTAAAAGAACAAAAAGCTTTTGGCAATTAACCATATGGCGTTAAACTTAAAAGTTTGATAAAGGTCGAGATATTACCTCATGATTGTGACTACTGGGGGAACAACACTGCCCCCAAAGGATGCAATTAGTGTAAGTAAACTTATGACTTTATATAAAAAAGGTCCTGATGCAGTTTGTAACACGCGTGCATGAAAATACATGTAACAGATATAACTGAACGGATAGTGATAGTAACTAATTTAGCAGTTACTACAAAATGTAGTTTAAAGTTATTCTGTTAAATGCTATACAATGTGAAAATAAATTCTTCAAAACAACAGGGAAAGTGTTCGTCCTTCAGTTATGTTATTTATGAAATTGTTTCACCGACTGTCCAAGGCCATTACCGAAAAAATTTCATAATCTTGCGACCAGCTGAGCAGATTAATGAAAAAAAAACATGCAATGCAAGAATGACAAATCATTTTCGTTTTAGAAAATTAGATTCATGCAAAAGTCTTTTTTGTCAAGGGTAGTCGCTCAAAATGACAGACTTTAGCATTCATTATTTCTACGTTTTCAGGAAATCGCGTTTTTATCGCCTTCAAATGCACACCGTTACCTTTTTTTTATTTTTCTCGTTGAATATGTCTTGCGGAATTACTGCGGACATTATAGAAAGATATCACTACATATGCAGTATGAGAGGATCAAGTTGCTTTTTGACAAAATAAAACAAAGGTTGATGGAATTAATTTCTATCTATTGTAAACGGCCAGGTGTAAACAAAATGTGTGTTAACATAACAGAACGAGTGTAAACAGATCAGATTAACTGTAAACAGAATGCTTGTAAACGGCATGAGTGTATTTGCTTTTAATCTGAATTCATGTACACTAGGTCTGGGCACACAACTGTTGCTACATTTTATTCTGGTGCATTTATCATTTTTCATGTATTAGCAAGATACATGTAATGCATTATTTCATCGATACGAAAGGCATATAAATGTATACTTACAGTTAAGAAATAATAAAATTGACCATGTACTTAATCATCTGGGCACACATCGGCTGCTACACACGGTCAAGTCGTAGTCTATCACTATTCATCTTACCTGTAATGCACTATTTAATAACCTTCATAATAACGAAAATAGTAATTATAACTTACAAATACGAAATGCAATTGGTCGTGCATGCTTACACTTTTTACGCCTGTGTCATTTACCGTACGTGTTACCCATGGAAAGTGTCTTATTGTTAACTCATGTAGATTTATTTGCAATAATCTATTATATTTATACAGGAAAAGTTGCGGATCGTGTGAGAAACATATATTAAGTATTTTTTTTGCTGTATAGAAATAATGTCAATTTGAGTAACGCTTTAGGAAATATACTGAAAAACTGAAAAATACAATATAGAACATCTTCCTTTGGCACTTTAAGTATAAACTTCTCACGCGTCTTGAGCTCATTTGGGAATTATGGTTATAAATAGGACATACCTAGTTCGAGAAAAATATTATATTTTCTCACTGATAGTGATTTGCATTTTGTGTCGTGGGGGCATAAGTCCCAATGAAAGACCACATATCTACGAATGTAAGACATAAGTCTTTTAAAATCTTAGATCTCAGGTAAATGTGAGTAACAGCACAATGCTATTTCCATGACATGACAGTTCGGCCACCACTTTTTAGTGCATTTTTAGAGCAAGGTACATAATAGTGGCAATTTGCTATTAATTAATTGATGTTTCTAATACATCATCTTCTTTTTGTTCCCAGTGTAGAAGGACTGCATGCTTGTACTTCTTGTCTACACACCATTGTCCTGGTCGGATAGGGAGTGGATTTTAGCTATGTACTTTAATTAAGTAAGGGCACCTTTGAAGAATATGCTAACAGGTTCTTCCCTTTCAGTGTAGCATAATAGAATGTGATATGGCTTCGTGTCATTTGCCTTCAATTGTTACGGGGAGAACATACCAAATTGAATGTAATTATTTTATGTCATTTGAAAAGTTTCAATCAAATACGAGAAAATCCTAAAAAGTTTAACAATAGAAAGCCAAATGGACGTTTTCTGTATTAAATGTTTAAATATAGCTGTAAACCAGCATTGTCTTCCAAATTTTGTTTTGTAAAAATCCGTCTTAGAACGTCACGTGTTTAATATATCATATGCATGTTTTATAAAAAGAATGGTTGTCATTTAAACACGTTTTGGTATGAGAAACAGCCTGCAGTTCAGACCGAATACATGACATTATTTAGATGATATTCCGTGCTAATTTACTCCAGAAATTTACTCCGATTTTCCAGCGATAAATAAAGTGTATTTCATATTTCCATCACATCAATTTATGGATAAGTTGTACATGTATGTTGTTCCCATGTGTTCTATATATCTACAGTTTTAAATTTCAAATATCATTACATCCTGATAATCAAATAAATACTGTGCCAAATCCTGATTTTATTATCGAGTTCCGTGTTTCATCTTATGAGAAACTTCTTCAATAGGATATCTATGCTTCTGACAATTACGTTTCTTCTAATCATAAACAGATGCACACGTACTAATAAATCAATGTTCAGGATAAAAACTCTTGATATAAAAACCTTTTTATTTTATGTTTTCCAGTGGAATAAAAGTGATAATCCACAGTTTTGAAACAATGGATTACCATTTTTATTTTCACTGTTTTTGCAATTCTTAACCCAAATTTTCGTCAAAAAGCATACCGAGCGTATTTAATGCTGGAAACTATACGACGATGACGTCGTTAAAATGACGTCATTTGCACTCTGTTTTCTGATGACGTTTCCCGCGATTGTCGATATTTTATAGAAACAAACTCAATACAAGTACGGTTTTCACCATAAAGTAAACAGATAAATTGTTGGTTTCATTTTAATAGCATGTTTACACTTAATTTTACTCGTGAACACCAAAAGTTGTTATTTTCACGCGAAGCTGTGCCACTCGTGAAAATATCACTTCTGGCGCCCACTCGGTTAAATTATATTATAATAGAGGATAATTGTTGGTTTCGGTGTTACAGTAAGATCACGTTATAATTTCACCGAATTGGCACCAAAAGTGATATGTTCACGAGTGGCGCAGCCATGAGTGAAAATAACTACTTTTGGTGTTCACGAGGAAATTATCGTGATATGACATCGATACCAACAATTTTTCTGTTTATTTCATGTCTCAAACTCTACTTTTGTTGAGTTTATTTCAATATAATATCGAAAATCGCGGGAAACGTCACTAGAAAGCACCGCGGGCATGACGTCATTTTAACGACGTCATCGTCATATGGCCTCAAACATTTAGTACGCTCGGCATACTTTTTGACGTTAACCCGGCTAACAGATTTTGATTTTTCACTGCAGAGACAGTGAGTTTATCGGAATATAATCCACCGTTATTTTTCGATAAACCACCGAAAAATATAAAATAAAACGTGATCTTACACCGAAACCAACAATTGTCTTCTATTGATCTACTGCAATGTCTATATTTTATTAGCCTCCTACCGGTATAGACATATTTAGGGGCTATAGGTTTGCGCGGTTATGCTCGTCTCTTGCAGTACGTCAATTTGTCCGTTGGTTTTTAATTTCATGTTCGGTCTGTATCTTCTGCACGCATGAACAACACAGATTAAACATGGATCACTAGTCAATTCACTTCACATCCTTCCTCAAAAAGAAATGTGTGTCATGATCAACACCAGGGCAGCTAGCTGCCTTGAAGGTTAAGGTCAAGATTATTACACATTGTTTGATAGCCTATTGCCCTTAAATCGGGCTATAACTGTGTCTAGTAAACTGTTTTTCCAGTCGGTCATGTTCCGGCTTAGGGACATGACGTTTTAAGCGGCCCTATCCTCAGTAACTGCATAATACCCGTACCAATTATAAATTAAAGATTAATATTTTGGTCAATTTAGTTTTTTGAGCTGTTAAAAGTCTGAAACACTAAACCGAAACATTAGTCTAAAATTATTATATCGTAATCCTCATAATAGTAGTAATAATATGCCAAAATATAATAGAAATATTGTTTTGAAAGCCGCGCAGGATTACACACTATTTGCCAGGTATACACATACTCGGCACGTGATCGCTATCGGCCAATCAGAATTAAGTATTTATGACAATATACGCTATAAGATTATATTACATATAACTGTTATTAAACACACTTAAGTTAGTGTTCCAAGCATGACTTTGTTCAACAGTGGACTTTTTTGGAAAATGTAACTTCCAGTAGTACCAGTTTCATGATTATGTTTTTTAACACTGAGAAAACATTTTTTACATTTGTTGTAATATGTATACGATACTTGTAATACACTGGAATTGCACATACGTGTACAGTGTACCTAGTTTGCAGTTCTGATAAAAACAAATTATTTCCTGGAACCGAGTCCAGTCTGCTTAATATGTCAATCCAAATTTTCCTTTTTAGGACTTTCATTTGTAAAAAGTCCTATCTACTCATACATAATGTCTAGATAAATTATTAAGTAAAGCTGTCGTCACATTTGTTTAAACACGAGTGAACAATGTTACATTACAACATCTTACAAGGGTGTACATCTTCCTATTCCTGCAATAAAAAGATAATTGTAATATCCAGTCATGATTTGTAATTCGTTTTGCAGAATTAATGTGACAGAACGACACTAGGAGAATACCATCACAATAAATAATCCAAAATAATTGAACAACCAGAAACTTTCATTTGAAGCCTGTTCTGACGAAGCGGGATACAAAATTTCAAACTAACGAAATCTCTTTGAGAAAGACGTAACTCACATTGTTCCATTGACTTTCTAATGGATCATCGCAACGGTAACCAAATTATGTAATGAAAGAAAACCGTTCCTTAACAAAATCGACTGGCGACCGAAACAGAAACTTTAGCAAGCATCAAAGGTGTATGACATGCGCATATTTTAAGTACAAAGCAAATACCTATATACATCGACTAACTGAATATGGTACTAATGTCTTCGTTAAATGCAAATACTCTACACACTAAGTTACAATAAAACCATGTTTCGCAGACGAAAGATAAATGTTATTTTAATGGAAAATTGGAAAGTAAGAATGATGGCATATTGGACGTTCAGTATAATTCATAGGCAACTAATTCAGGGTATTTAAGGTAACCCTGATAAAAGTAAGTGTCAGTTATTACTTACTGGTCATGTAGCGTTTCCACTAGAATAAAACACTTGCGGCAATGCATAGAAACAGAGTTGTAGAATACTAAGGGCTTAAATTACTGATTGGTATGTCTAATACAGTCTGGCTGATGAGATGGTCACACATTGTGGACGATAGTAGCGCCAAAAAGTAAGTTGAAAGTTTTGTTTCTGTTTTCTTGTGTAAATTTGTTATAGATCGGCGATCGAATGATTGGTCCTCTAGATGGATTTTGCGTACGTAGCGGGCTAACCAATCAAATCCGGGCACGCATTGCAGGGCAGTCACTATATATGTTTGACAGCGGAAATCTGCTGATGTCTCTGTTGAGTTGGTCAGCGTGAGAGTTGCAATTTCTTGCTTGGTATGGCTGATATGGTCAGTTTTGTAGGATTTCGAACTCTCTCTGCTTCTAAAGCACCCTGTATTTAAGTCCTCGCAAGGCCTTGTTAATTGTCGAAGTCATTGCTAAGCATGAAAACTTCGAGTGAATCTTTATGTGTTTAATTATGCAATATTTAACGGTCGTAGAACGTAGCAAAAATAGTATGTTGAAACGTATCGATACATTTGCACAAAAAATCTGGAAATGGAGTTTTGTAAATTATATTACCAAAAGATTATGTAAGGTACAGTTTGAAAATATATTTAAAGCAACATATTATAAGTATAAAAACTTTACCACTAACTTAAGCAAATCATGAATCGTGCCCGAAGAAGCTCATGTATCATTCTGGTATTTTGCACCTCAAAAACGTCCCAGAAATTATGAACACATACATGTATATCCGTTCTACAATACTGTTTTATTCATTTCTTTCATTAAAGATGAAAGAGGTAAAACTTTAAGATTTTAGTTTTTGTCATTTCTTGCATTAAGAAGAAAGAGGAAAAACTTTGAGATTTTAGTTTTATTCATTTCTTGCATTAAGGAGAAAGAGGAACAACTTTAAGATTTTAGTTTTTCTTAACATTATAAGGCTTGACATTATAGCATAGTTATTCAATCCAATATCTGCTGCTTTTGTGAGATAGGATGACATATTCACACGTGTATATTTACAGCAAACTTTATATTGAAATGTCTTTAGACAAATGTTAACAACTATTTCACATTTAGATGGATGAAACATGTTGTTTATACAAGAAAAGATGTTATGTACAAATCTGTTTGAAATTAAATGTAAATAAATTATGCAAACCGTTACGAGAGAACGCAATTTCCTTCATGATGAAATAGTTTCAAAGCTGTTTATGAAAAGCTTTGCAAAACAAAACAGGCATAAAATGTACGTTCCCTATCACGTGCAATGTACACATGAATATACAAAAATGTATCTTTGTAATTATACCCCCGAACACAAAATATCAGGGGAGGGGTGGTTTCAGCTTATCTGTCCGTCCGTTTCTTCGTCCGTCTGTAGACGGAATCTTGTGGACACTAAACCTCAAAAACCCCTGGTTAGAATAAGATGAAACTTCAGAGAAGTGATTAGTACTATTCCATGTTGTGCATGGTCTATATATTGGGTCACTAGGTCAAAGGTCACAGGGTTTCGAGATAATAAAATATTGTGCGCGTTTAATCTCCAAAACCCCTGGTCACAATTAAATAAAATTTTAAGGAATGGTCACTAGGTCATCTTACATTTTTTTTTATCCCTGTAAACGATTTCCTATTTACCTCTTTAAGCCCTAATTCCGTGCTGTGAATTTGTAATTTACGCCAAAACAACAAACGACAAATAGGAAATTTTCGCAGCCCAATTCCCAGTCCAGTACTTTGCACAACAAACAGCAGTCATTTACATATTTCAAGAATATTTCAGTTTAACTCTGGAACAGTTTTGACAGGTTATAATTTTTTGAGCAACATTAATTAAATAGCGATATAATTAAACACCACGGTAACGATTATTTCTTTCCAATGAGCGACTTATAAATGTTTTGCTTCCTGGTACATGAGAAATGTTGACATATGTATAAAAACATGTTAAATACTACTTTACCTACATGTGGACTGATGATAGTCGCAGGTCATTTAGCACAGGCAACCATATGGTCAGTGATCATAAGTTTGAAATGATACGTTACTGAATGTGTATCCACAGTTTTACAACCACTATGTGGACTAACACTTCGGTAGCACGGACAGAGGAACAAAGTATATTCAAGCTGTTCACATGAAGTTCCGTATTCATAAAACAGCAAACTGTTCAACATCTCATGCAACGCGAACTTGTCTATAAATGTATATACATGGTATTTGAATAATTTTACGTTCTGAAATTTATAGCACATTCATTTATACTTTTTGTGGTTCCACGATGACTCCAATGCAAAATTATGGTCATTATCATGATCTAAAGCCTAACGATAAGTATAATTCAATATTTCTCTCTGTTAATGATTTCTCTTTGACGTCGTTAGGTAATAGCCTTTCTCAGATGCATTGTAATTATGTCTTGTTACATTGCTGTATCGGCGACTTAAAGGGACATACCTTATAACTGATGTCAAACAAAATAACCTCCAAAACATAAACAATAGAATCTTTGGCGGTATTATAACTCAACCTAAAAGTCCCAGACATGTATCGATAAAATCAGCGGTTTATAATAGACTGCAGAACCGTAAACCATTCAATAATCTATGTAGAGTTGTTGTTGTACAATTAAAATGGTGGATGCGATTTATTACAGAAAATTTCTATATTGATAAATTGTGGTGAAATGAGGCATTCTTTGCCATAGGTTCTGTATCTATTTTAATTTTTTTTTCATTTACTTCCATTGAACACATATTAATCTATGTTTGGATAATATAATCTGCTAGATTTAAGGATAGAGAAATAAACTCAGTTTTACATAACAAAACATTCATACCTTCATCAAAAAGGACATCCATTGCTTGATATATGTCACACTATTAGTGATATTTACTTAAAAAAATATTCAGAAGTATCATAACTTAGCTTTTAAGTATAAGATATGCATTGCAGTCATTATTATTTACAATAAGCGTTTTGAAATATGTTGCGGTACCGTTAACAATTGAATATTCTATGTAGAGTTGTTGTTTTAGAATTAATGGGTTGATAGCAATTTATTACAGAATGCTTCCATACTGATTAATTGTGGTAAAATGAAGCATTTTTCGTTGTATGATTTCTTTAAACTTTAATCTATGTATCATTTCACATAATTTGTGCTTTAAGAAAACTAATCTGCTAGATAAAGGGTATGTCGCTGTAAATGAGTACAAAATGCTGTATCTCTACGCCTCCGGGCCTGATGAACGAAGCAAACCTTCCGCAATTGGTATACAAAAATGTAAAACTGTTTCGTCCAAAGCCTTAAAGGTCCATAACTAAGCCGAAATAGTTTTATACCCCCTCAAAACGAAGTTTAGGGGGGGGTATATAGGAGTGAGCTTGTCGGTTTGTCGGTCGGTCGGTCGGTCTGTTGGTTTTCATGGTTTCCGGATGATAACTCATGAACGACTTTTTTTTTCCCTTTTGAATAATTTTTGGTACACACGTGCAACTTCATGAAATACAGATCAAGTTCAACTTTGGGGTCACTAGGGTCAAGGTCAAGGTCACTGTTACTAAAAATAGAAAAATGGTTTCCGCTCAATAAATCAAGTTAGGAGTGACCAATTACAATGAAACTTGGTGTGTAGGTAGCTTGTGTAGACAGGAAGCTTGGGATTGCATTTGGGGTCACTAGGGTCAAGGTCAAGGTCACTGTTACTAAAAATAGAAAAATGGTTTCCGCTCAATAATTCAAGTTAGGAGTGACTAATTGCAATGAAACTCTGTGTGTAGGTAGCTTGTGTAGAGAGGAAGCTTGGGATTGCATTTGGGGTCACTAGGTTCAAGGTCAAGGGCACTGTTACTAAAAATAGAAAAATGGTTTTTGCTCTATAACTTTAGTTAGGAGTGACCAATTGTAATGAAACTTGGTGTGTAGGTAGCTTGGGTGAAGAGGAAGCTTTGGGTCACTAGGGTCAAGGTCACTAGGGTCAAAGTCAAGGTTACTGTTACTAAAAATAGATTTTTATTTATTTTTAGTTTTAAGATTGTTTTAAGCAAAAAATAACTTCGGGGTCAAGGTCACTAGGGTCAAGGTCAAGGTCACTGTTACTATAAATAGATTTTTATTTAATTTTAGTTTTTAGATTGTTTTAAGCAAAAAAAAATTTCAAGGTCGCTTAGGTCAAGGTCAAGATCAGTGTTACTAGAAATAGATTTTTTATCTATTTTTAGTTTTTTGATTTTTTGATTGTTTTAAGCAAAAAAAAAAATTTCGGGGTCAAGGTCACTAGGGTCAAGGTCAAGGTCACTGTTACTAACAATAGATTTTTGTTTAATTTTAGTTTTTAGATTGTTTTAAGCAAAAAAAAAATGTCAAGGTCACTAAGGTCAAGGTCAAGATAAGTGTTACCAGAAATAGATTTTAATCTATTTTTAGCTTTTTTATTGTTTTAAGCAAAAAAAAAATTTCGGTGTCAAGGTCACTAGGGTCAAGGTCAAGGTCACTGTTACTAATAATAGAGTTTTATTTATTTTTATGTTTTTAGATTGTTTTTAGATTGTTTTAAGCAAAAAAAAAAAAATTGGGGGGTCAAGGTCACTGGGGTCAGGGTCAACCTCACTGTTACTTAAAATATAAAGAAAAAAATTGTTAATTAATTGTAGCAAAAAAAAATTGGGGGGTCAAGGTCACAAGGGTCAAGGTCAACCTTATACTTTTTGTATGCTTTTAAAACAATACATTTACACAAGTTATTGTATAATAACTCAACTCTATGTCCTTGTGGCCATTCCTTTCTTATGGTTGCCATACTTCTGTGACAAAGCTGTATTGTGGGGGTATAATTCGTCACTCTTGTGACAGTTCTAGTTTCTTTTAAATCTGGAATTGTAACGGGCATCTTCCCAAAGGAGAAATATGTCATACGGCATTGAGTGTGACCATATTGTGTTAAAAATTTGAGTTTAACAAAAGAATCAATAATTTAAAATTATATTTCGCATTTTCAAAACTGAAAGTAGGTTTTTTAGTTATAAATTATTTTTGTAATTTTCCAGAAGTCTCCTTGAAAGAGGCTGCAAATAGGTTGTACATGAATATGCATGCATAATTTTAATTATAGTTTAAAGAAATTTACTTCCAGTGAAGTGCAGCGTATAACTCTGACTGTTTACAACATGCAGTAAAGCGAAAGTAGGACAAAACGACCACCCACATCAATCTTAGGAAATACACAAACATTTACTCGTTTTTCTGCAGCAGTATTTCAAACAGGGAAATACTCCACGGCTATTGTAAAGTTTTAGAAGCCAGTTTCAAACTGTATTTCCCTGTAACAATTCCAGATTTAAAAGAAAATTCGTTGTGGTCTTAGAAAGGGACCTTTAATGTAGTTCTATCCGTTTGATATTATCCGCTTCTTTGTTCTATATGTTCTAACAAGTCCAGGGGTAATACCGTTGATCAAAACTATAGCACTACGTCTAAAAAAATCAAATCCTGATTTGAAATATTTATACAGGTAGGACAACATCTACACACTTGTACTTCATTTATACTTTTAGGAGAAAAACTGTCTAGAAAGTATGATAGACCGGTTGTGACATTTCACGATTTCACGAATTTACAATTTTACTTCACGAATTCGCTATTTCCTAAGCTAATGTTTCCTATTTATGACGTCAAATAAACGCGCGTATTGATCGGAGATGGTGATCTCTGCAATTTATATGTGATATTACGCTGACAATTTGCAAAACATATTGTCCTGTCTTGTATGTGAACATAAATGTACAGGATAGGGAAGAGGAAGATAAAGAAACTTGGCCATAATTGTATTAAAATTTGTTGTATCATAAAGTAATCTAAAGAGGTTATTCCTGCAATGGGAATTGGCTTTGAAAGACAGATTTAATAGTGCTGGTCTTACATTTTTCCCTAAACATTATGATATAGTATTATAACATACAAAGAGCTTCGCTAGAAAGTTCAGTACATGAGATCGTTAATAAGTAACCATATACATGTAGTTGAATAACAGTCGTGTCGTTTGTCATTGGGTTGTTCATAATGAACCTCATTCATAATGAACCTCACATGCTCTGCAACCATCCTTGGACAGCAAACAGGCCTTTTAATAAATAAATCATTTATATAGGAAA
Source organism: Saxidomus purpurata (assembly GCA_022818135.1). NCBI lineage: Eukaryota > Metazoa > Mollusca > Bivalvia > Venerida > Veneridae > Saxidomus > Saxidomus purpurata. The sequence goes on from JAFMSR010000013.1 coordinate 25,142,950, forward strand.
ACTACATAAGAACAGATCCTGAAATTACTAACATTGTGAGGCTGGGTCGTAACCCGATAATAGTGCTATGGAGCCGCCTTGCTGCAGTGGTAGCGCGATCGCCTAAGACACAGATAATTCAACATTACCCCCCCCCCCCCTCTCTCTCTCTCTCTCTTGTTTCGAGGTTGATTCCATCTGGAGTGAGTCTCGAGACCGATTAAAATAAGTTGTAGGATCTTGTTTAGATAAACCAGTATGAAAAAACCTGATGACTCAGTATTTGAGAGTTATAATAGCATGGCTTGTGCTTCATATTAATCAGGGATCCTTGAAGTTGAAATCGAGAAGTCGCGAAATCAGGAAGTTGAATTCGTGAATTCGTGAAATAGTGAATTCGTGAAGTAAAATCGTGAATTCGTAAAATCGAGAAATCGTGAATTCGTCAAAATCATGAATTCGTGAAATCGTGAATTTGTGAAATCTTGAATTCGTGAAATCATTAAGTTGAAATCGATAAATCGTGAAATCAAGAAGGTTGAATCCGTGAAATCGTGAATTCATAAAGAAAAACCGTGAATTCGTGAAGTTGAAATCGTGAAATATTGAAGTTGAAATGTCGACACCGGACTTTCGTAAGTAAGTGAGGTGATTATCAGCATGTGTGACCTCCGTAAAACATTAGGTAGACAGAAATACATCAATTCTTTAGTTATTTATCAATTTTAATACAAACAAACATAAACTTTCAAGAAACAGAACAAAACAAAAACCAGTACTGAATCCCAATACAAAGTATAGTTCCGGTTAATGACTTCATTGGTAAAAGATAAGCTTAATTTAAAATTCATTCAAATCCAAAAAGTTAATACTCTGAACAAATATTGCTACGTAACCTTTGAGTAAGGCAAAGCATTCCGAGTGTGACATTGAACTTAAAGCTAGACAGCTATTTAATATGTTCTTAAAGCGGGAATTTTGCGTTTTACCAAATCGTAATGTATAACATGTTGAATACATTATTCGACTCCTTTACGTTAGAACAATGTTTACTCAGAAATGACCCGGATACAGCCTCGGCGCACATTATACTCTTTCCGTCCTATTCTGCTTCTTTATAAATATAGTTAATTGAAAATATATTTTACTAATATCAAATTCAATTAAAAAGCAGGGCGCTGATTTATATAACATAATCATTGTATTTTTCATTGTCTGTATATTTGTAGCAATAGACGCACATAATATAATAATTGTTATAGCTTATTTTACGCAGTACAAAACAGTTTCAGTGTTTTGCAAAATTTGCTATTTTCAGCTATTTTATAGTAAACAAACACCAAATCAATATCGTATTAATCTCAATACCACACCAGTTTGATAATTTGGCAATTAAGAAACATGGGCAGTTGGATAAAAAAAGAAAAAGTAACCGCTGAAAGGCACGCAGCTTGGAGGATTGTGGGAAGGGAAGTAGGCGAGTACCTTGTTGCTGAAAGGCAACTATGCAGATACATATATAGGAAGTACGGAAAGGGGATGCAAATTGGGGGGAGCGGGGGGGGGGGGGGGGGGGGGGGGGGGGGGTGTGTTGGGGGGGGGGGGGGGGGGGGGGGTGTTTTTGGGGGGGTGGGGTTGTTGAGAATATTTAGGCAAGTTACCTTGTTGCTGAAAGACAACTATGCATATACATATATTAGGCAAGTTACCTTGCTGCTGAAAGACAACTATGCTCTTTATAGACTTGATTTTATTAGATTTGTGAAAATAAGAGGTAAGAATAGGCATGGTATCCACAAAAATCAAGATGTAAAGTTTAAACCTGAAGCTGAATTAAACACGCAGGTTTTGTAATAAAACATTGAGAAAAAGAGAGAAAACGTTTACATGATAGCTCATAGGTTCGATTTTGTTTGCAAGTTGATTGGCGGTTGACACATTTCTTCAAATGTTGTCTTGCAATGAACCATAGGTAGGTTAGTTATTATAAACGAATACATCATTGGTCGTTGGTCGGATGAAACAAAACTGACATTTTTTAACTAGTTAAAGATGCGAAGATGCAACTTAGTACAATTTGATTGAAAATGCAGACAGTGATTGGTGGAACCTTCATGTGGAAAACAATAGAAACCACACTGTGATTCTAGGATAACATTGCCGTTATCAATCTTGTATTGTTATAGAAATATACAACATTCTTTAAAAGTATAATGTTGACATCTGGCGGTGCTAATAACTGGGAAGGTATCCCATCTTGCTCAACAGCAATCTTGACTACAAGTGTAAGATCAGTGATACATGTATATATAGCATTATGTGCTAAGGAGCAATATGCATAGTAAACCCCTACTCTTATAACAGCTTTATTTTTTTCTTTTATTGTTTTTTATAAGTCCCGGAAAACCCTTTACTGTGGGTGAACTTGCCCCTTGGTGTTTTACATGCCCGGTGGATAGCACCTATACAACTAAAACAGCCGCTGGGTTTCTAACCATTTAATCTCTAGATGTGTGGGAAATACTGAAAAACGTTTCTGACATTTTCTGTGACCCGGTCGGTATTCGAACCGGGGTCCTCCGGATTGGTAGACAAGAGCGTTAACCACTCGACCACCGCACCAAATACATACAGATTTATCTTCCGTTCTAGAAATGAGGTTCGTCTGCTGTATCACGCTAGCGTTATATGATTTTTGAACTTTGAAGATAAAATGTGTATTCTCAGACTTACAACATATCATGTAAGATTATATATTGTGTCAAGTCATTAGGTATACACGAAACCGTCTAATCTATTTGACCTAGGCTTAAACAAATGAAGTGATACAGGGTTTGTTAGACCTGACAGGAGCCAAATTACGTTTGTCAGATACTATCAATGGCATTGCACATTGATTAATATGTTTTATCACATAGAAAAACAACTATTTAATCATCTCAAATGACAATATCTTTATATGTCTTGACATAACGTTTCAGCAATTTCTCCAAACAAGTTGGTATACCAAACTCAAGACATGTGGGCCATTAGCACATAACATCGAGTGTATCATTTATGACATATCATAAGTATCATTAAAACGTACACGATTGTCATAACAATCATATCAATCAGCTCACATAACTGTTTTGCTAAGCGTGCAGAATAAAGTCAAGCTTTAGCGATTTTAATGAGATTGTATCATATTGAAAAACATGGCATCTCGCGACTAATTGTCAAATTACGTTTTGCGGAAACTATGAAAGATTTACAGAAGAATATATCTTTTGAGTTTTAAAATATAATTTGTCATACAACTGTCTATACAATAACAGATTACATGTACATGTATCATTGACATAGGTACAAACACACTTTATTTATATACTAAATAAATAAATATCTAAAAGAGATATAAACGATTAATCGATTAACCGACCGAACGAACGATTAACTGGTTACGAAATCGGTAAACGATTATCAAAAAGAATATAATAATTATGTATATCCAAACATAGAGAAAACAAGTTTTAAATAATAAATAGTTAAGAAGAACAAATATGTATTGAGGGTTTCAAGTATACATACATGTATATATATGTACATATGTCCTTACTTGAGTTTACTTGGGTCAATCCATAGTCAGTGATAAAGTTAAATCTTTCTATTTCTGCTTACATGTGCGTACACGATAAAATATAGGTATACATTACATCATTGTCACCTTAAATCATAAAATGGCATTACATTCGTCACGTTATTCGTCATTTACCGCACGTTGTCCTTGGAGAAACGTGTTGTACTTTACATAAAATATAGATAGTTCACTATATGTTTAAAATAGAAAACGCAGTCCCCTCTTTATAGTATACACAACCGAGCTTTGGACGGTATCACCATGGCGAAACACGTAAGGTGTTTGTTTCTTTGAACTCGAAATATTAAAATGTGTGTTACGTTTATATAAAGGGATAAACTAAGTTAATTTAAAAACAGAAGTCATAAAATTGTTTATAGCATTTTAGTCATAATCTACCGATAAATCTCAGTAAATGCATCTCTTGTCTGTGTGGTGCTAATTGATTTTTATTATTTTTGGAGGTTAGTAATAAATTTCAAACTAAAAGCTGCAGAAATTTCTGTGATCTTTACAAAATACAGATATCGTTTATTTTAAAGGAACAGTTTTTATTCAGTTAAGGAAGAACATTTAATTATGTTTTCTTTGTAAGTATTTATTTTTATTGACAGTAATAAGTAAAGTTAACATGATAGTTAATGGAAATCATCAAAATGTTATAACTACTTTCAAATGCACCAAACTGTAATGAACAAAAACATTTCATTTTCTTCTCAATCTTTTGAATCAATGGAAAACGTTTTATATGAAACTTTTGTCTACGCATAATATTATAACAGCTGTTGCTTGCAAATACTGAAGTGAGTTTTTGCACTGAACGCAACAGAACACAGCCAGGTACGGGGTCTACGATGATTTGAAATACTTACCACTTTTAGTTTAACTTAGCCACTCACCATTGTCGTTACATAAATCGTGTTGTTTTTGTTTGCATTTTACTCAAATTACATTGGATGGAATACCTATGGAAACGTATATGGTACACCCCGAGGATATGATCATGTTGGAGTAGGTATGTCGTGATAATGAAGACGTCTTGTCTACATTATAATTCTAGTTTTACCAGACAATATTATCGGACAAATTGACATGTAGCTGTCTTCTCGGTATAAATTATTCCGACATCTTCAAAATGATATTTTTCGACATACATTAAGTCGTCCTGTCTACATGATAATTACGGGTTTACCACAAACTTTTATCCGACATACTTACATAGTAATCATCTCGACATAAATTACATTTTGTCGGCATACATCAAAGAGTTTGCGACATGAAGTACCTCGCTATAACAATATTATATACTTTTGCCGATGTATGTTTTCCCATCTTACACATTTATATATGTAGCAACATTGGAACAAAATCTCATAAATTCATCAAAAGTTACGTTGTTTAAAAGTATATATCGCAATTTAAGTCAAGTCATTTTGTCGCATTTAGTTATGTCGACATGTCGTGTAAATAACATGACATGTAGACTTCTCTATTATCATCATTGCCAGTTTTTCAATACTTGTCGTTTTATGTTTTGACAAGATGAGTTTTTGTTAACATTATGGAAAGTTTTTCACTACTTGACGTCTTATTGTTTGACGGGTTGCTGTGTTTTGTGTCGTCTTGTCGTCCTACAGGAACTCGACTCAACCACATAACCATATCATAAAGGTGTACCACAAACGCTTCCATAGATATCAGAAGCGTACAAAAATGTACAACTGTACTATCATTATTGTTCCGATTTGTCTTTACACTGACAAGTACATATATATAATATATATTATCTTTAAAGTTCTCTATCAATTTGTGCAAATAGTTGTCACTTTGCTCGTTAATAACAAACCAAGGACAGGACAGATTATCTGCGAAAATATCGGATACCTCATAAAACGTTGGAAACTGATTAGCTGCGCTCGGTATTTAAGAGCAATATCTCGATGCGCAGGAATTACAAAGGTCTAGATGGCTATGAGAAATGATACCTCATAGACAAATGGTGTTAACTCGCATATAGATGTTAAATTAATTGAAATTCGTTATTCTTCAAACAATTTCTATGTGGTGTTCTTCATTTGAGCAACTGAAAAGTGATATTTTATATTTGGTTCAACTGTTCACACAGACGGATTATCTGTTTGGATAAAAAATGAAAGGTACGACATGATAGTAAAACGTTTACAGGGAAAACCATTTGTTTGTGATGGACAATTTTTATGTATTTATTTTTCTTATTTATTTATTCATTTGTAGACTTGCGTTATTTTTTTCTGATTAATTTTGAAGAAGCTTAGCTTATTACATCCTTTGTTTATCTTAAAAACAAAAGACTGAAATGTCCGTCAGACGGAACAATTAATATTCATGCTGATATTCATGCATTCTTTACCAAAAAAGCTTGAGGTTTGAATCGTAAGGTATATAAACTTCTCTTTTAGTTTTCTTGTTGTTTTTCTATTTCATTGGCATTTTGACGGATATTTTGTACTATAAATTTTCATGCGTGACTTTGTATTGAAACATGCCGATTTGTTTAGTTTATTTCATTGCTATATCATAACAAGATGACGTTTATAGCAGATGTTCAATATTATTATGACATCAAACAGTTCAATTCGTAGATATTAACTAAAATTTGTAAATTAATTCAAACAATTAATTAAAATGACTAAATTTGTTTCTGTTTTATGAAAAGGTTGCAGATATTACAACCTTTGTAGCATATTATTTTTACGATCGACTTGTCAATAGAAGTCGCATCAATTATTTGCTAGGACAAAATTAGCTAAGTATACGTTGATTACGCTTTGTTTTAGTTATGTTACGATTGTTACGGCATGTCAGTATGCTACTTATTAAGCTCTAGATATCAGTGCGATGTTTCTACTGTTCAACTACATGTACGATAATAGAGGCTACGTTTCAGAATAACGTACTTCACAAAATTCGGAAGGACAGAAGGAAAGACAGTCTACAACTCAATATCCTACCCAAGTGGTGTTGGCATATTGGCAAGTCAGCTGTTCACAGCTGTCATCCAAATATCCCTTGTAAAATACAGAATATGTAATTAGTATGGTTTGTGTCGGACACAAATAAACGCAGTTAATTTGCAATTGCGTGGATTTAATTAAGCAGTTATTGTTGCTTATTGCTATATTTAAAAACATTCCTCGGCTCGAGCTGCACGAACGAAGAGTCTGTTACTTGCCGTGTTTTGGTCAACGGATTGTTAAGGTTAATTAGATTTGGTAGATAAGTATTCATTGGCATATCAGATCTGCATAACGGTCCCAATCTTAGTCGAGGTTGAGGCGAGAAACGTTTCGGAATATAGCCATTGGATTTGGTCCCGATCTTATTTGAACGTAGATTTTGTACACGCAAATTTGTAAATCAGATTAAAATAGTAGGCAAGCGTGTAAATTTGGGTACAATTGACACTATAAATTGTAAATAATGACACATCTTAATATCAATGATGTTCGATTTCTTTGCATCATTATTAAGGGTGGGGATTGTGGGTTATTTCGTTTAAAGCTCAATTGGCACTTAAGTTAATTGGGTTTTACTCATGAGTGTGTATTGTTATGTTCTTGAAATCATGTTAAACAGTATCTATACATACGAACCAGCCTGTTATTAGATTTTAAAAGCATGCCAAGTGAATAGATCGCAATACTTTTCAAAGTCTTTGTTAGTACTTCAACATTAAAAGTTTTAAATTTAATTAACTTTTAAATGATAAAATCGACAGAGATTGTTGACGCATTTTAAGTTATAACAAATAACTTTCAAGTAAACTTAGTTTGGCTTTTGTTTGCCTGTATCATGGTTGTCTAACAGAATCTAAATTATATTTACTGAGCAGTGATTCTTTCTGTAAGAATGACTTCAAAATGATGCATTGTTTAAATATTTTTAAATCTTCTATATTTTCTTTTTTATTATTAGAAAGTTGTTGAATGGATTACCCTTGCTAACCTGTGAGAACTTGAGGAGGCCTATACTTTGTTAATAGTTTTTCATTATTACTCATTAAGTAGCTTTTCATTTGTTATGTAATAGATTTATAGCACAGTTCTGTCTAGACAACTGCTTTTGATTGGTCGATATTTTATGTATACTGGTACATGTATCGGTCGACAAACTATTTTAACGTTGATACTTACCCTAGTATCAAAACTTCAGCTGTACAATTTACGAAAGGAGCCTGCTTAATGGTTAACCGGGCGTAAGCCTTGACATACTACGAAATACGCTGACAAAGCTTTTAAATTATTTGATATTCTCAAAAATACTTGAAAACATCTTCAAACACCTAATACACCTACTTACATCAAAATACATCAGTCGTCTACTATGTCTGAGATAGGTTTATTTTCCCCTGGAATGTTCTTTCATTATAAATCTTCACATGCCTTCTGATAAGTCTTACAACTTTTTGCAACTGAAAGACAACACTGTCGATGTTAACAGTGACTTGGCATCTCAACATGTTTTAGTACATGCCAATATAAGATAGCAAATGCCATCAGAAAGCAATTCATTTGTGACCTGATAAAGTCACACGTATAAGAATGTATTCTTTCATTGAACATTCAGTTCATACCGAAACGTGTAAAGTCCATTGATCTGTCTAGAACTATTTTACTTTTTGGCAGAGCAGGTCTTTTTTTTTAAAAAGTACAAATTTTGGAAGCATTACCTAAAAATAGAAATCGTTACTGAATAAATAGTTTTTGTCGACCCTGCTCATTCCACTCTGAAACCTCAACAATCTATACACACATTAAAAAAAACCAGTTAAGATCGAATAAGCAGTGCAGCGTGTTGTATTATCCAGAATTTGATATAATACCTACTTAATATTTAATTGTGGAGCCATAGTGACGCAGTGGTAGCGCGCTTGCCTCGAGATCGGTTGATCCCCGGTTCGATCCCCACCAGTGCCATGGTGGTAGCGTCCTTTAGCAAGACACAAATATTTCCTCATTGCGTCTTTCTCTCTTCGTGGTTGATTCCATATGAAGTTTCGAGTGCGATTTATCTAAGTTGTAACAACTTGTTTCGCAATCGATGATAAATAAAATAGTATAGCATGAATTAATGTTAAAGTAATTTTTGTGATAAGTGAAAGATATATAATCTTGAAACAAACGTAAACAATGATTGTTTCTGCATAAAGATTGGTAGCGCATGCATTTATTGTGCATTTATATATTATATATTTTATATATATATATTTGGCCAATATTTTAATCAACTTTGTGTAGTATGTTCCGCAATGTAACACACGATTAACACAATCATGTTTCTTTTGTTACTCGCAATTGTTAAGTCAACATAAATTAACATAGATTTTTATTTATTTTAATAATACTATTGTAATTTGCCCTTCGTTTTGAAAAACATCGTTCAACTTTAATTGGCACTGATCAATATTGATTGGTATTTTAGAAACTTCAGTTTCAGGGGACTACACGAGACGAGTAGCAAAGCAAAGTGTAACATTACTCTGTCGGCAGTCTACACTGACTGTCTAATTTATATGATCGTACGACGAAGTGGGGAGACCTTATGATGCGATAGCATTAAATATAAAACAGTCTTGAATGTGAGAACAGTGTGTTTCTATTGTTTGTACATAATATGTATAAATCTAAATAAAATGACTAAGAACGTATTGGAATGATTACCAGCTTGATCGCGAAAAGAAAAGTTACAAATATTTACCTTCGTAGTTTACTTTGGATGCAAGTCGGGGATTAGAATCAAACACAATTTTATGACGACTGGCTTGGGTTATACCTACACATTCGTATAACTTAAAACTAACACACATTAAGACGAAGTGTATTTATACTAAGAAATTTTTAACAGTTATCTTTAAAGCGATAACTAACAACATAGCAAAATAAAACCGTTAATATACAATCATGAAAACTGGAAACGGATCATTAACATTTATCTTCAAATACATTATTGACCTCGATTTTTTTCTGTTAACAATGACTTTTTTATTTATTTCTTAATAGTTAATACATGTAACAGTATGATAGAAATAGGAGAATAAAATACAAAACAAAATGTGGAAAGAAAACAAACGATTAGAAATTGTGTTTCTTTTATAAACACTGAAAAGCTGGCTTATCCCTGTGGCATATTGAACAGCAGTCTGTCATCATTATTCCCAGCAGGTGTAAATTCGGCTTGGATACATTAAGCATTATCTTTTGTCAGACTTTCGTTTTATTCTTATCTTTTTACATTGTACCTATCTCAGCCCGGTGCAATCTCAGTCTTCTGGCATTTCAGCGGAATCTGAGTTATCTAAATTTATCGTTTTCACGTTTTGGTTGGAATTCAAGGTTTCACGTTTAACTAATTTTTTCAGTTCAAAACTATATTTCAAAAAGATAGAAAAAGGTTAAAGTATGCAAAATAATATTGAGTGGGTGATCTTAATCTCTTTGAATCCATTTATTTCGTTTAAAAAAATGTATTTCGTAAAACCGAGATAATATTTCGAAAAATCGAAATGATATTTCGAAAAAGACGAAATAATATTTCGTAGAAACGAAAATAATTTAGTAAAAACGAAATAAATGGATTCATAGAGATAAAGATCACCCTTTTCTATCTTGATCGAGATCATCAAGACAAATATTCCAACTAATTTTCATGATGATTTTACTTAAAATGTGGCATCTAGAGTGCATAGACGATAAGTGTGGACAGACAAACATACAGACAGACAGGCATGAAGACAGGTTGTGGTAAGCTAAAATAAAGAACATCATCATAAATCATCTATTCCAGTTTGACTGATGTTGAAGCTAAATATGAACTCATTTTAAAAATAAATTATCTTACACAAGCATGATAAAAAAAATATGCAAAAACAACATCGTTCCAAATGATTTTACTCGCTGATTCTTACGAAACAAATGCTATAATTATCATGCAATTATTTCTATTATTATCTTTAATTTTTGTCCGTAAGATTTCAAAAATGAAGCGATAATTTCGTTTCAAATCTACATAAATACAGTATCTAGCAACTCGCGACCATTATACGCTTCCGTAGGGTTTTTTCTTTTCGTATCTACAAAATTAATACAAATATTTGGATGGAATGAATGTATCTCATGTCTCTTTAGGGGCACCGTATAATACAGTGTAGATGACGAGACTATTGTATCAAATATTCATGGGAAATTTGAAATGTAAGAGAAATGTCATTTTACAAAGAACTGGACTTTTTACATTTTAAAGAATATTATCTGTACACAAGACTCATGAAAAGCTAGAAACATTTTCAAAAGGCCGTAATTATCTTCGGCTGGGTCTTTCCTGAAAAAGAAAGTACTAAGCAGATTTAAACACCTGACCTAAACCAATGACTCGGTATAAATGAAAACGTCGATATTTGAATACAGCTGATCTGCATGCTATAAAAACGCTTAAATGTTATTATCTACAGCAATAAAGATGCCTATATATCTAGAGCAGACAACGACTGTTGGCATTTGAAGCGATCTTGAAAAGCATAGGTAGACAAATAAACTGTGTGTCAGATGTAATCTATATGTCAGGTCCCAGATGTGTATGATTGCTATTTTAAACTTGGATTTCTTGGTGAGTCGGATTTTGATCAATCAACCTGCTGTGATTGCCTTACATTTACTTATGATACAATATGTAGTAAGGAGTTATTTTGATGTTTAACAAACTTATCTAAGCCTTTATCAAAAAACGTTAAGAAACAATCGCACACCAGACAATAATTTTATCGTACTTTCTACAAACGTTCTGGACAAAATAAGGACGGGCCAAATCAGGACATCGTACATTAATTGTATTCATTAACAAAGACACACGTGCTTGTTCAATACGGACATAAACATTTACAAATGATAAAACCGATTTCGTAAAAGTGCCATCAAGTAAATGTAATGATTACACCTGCATTATGTACAAACAAGTGTCTTATGTCTATGTGATTTATCCTAGTTATGATTTCTTAAAAATAGTCCAAATGCAAGATATGTTCTATATTGACCTTTAACTTTTGAAAAATGTCTTTCATTTAATGTGACAGTATTAAATTTATCTTATCGATACAAGCACAATTACGGATTTAAAGGACACAAATAAATTCAGTTAGTGCAGAAATTGTGACAACTTCCGGATAACTGGTAGATGCTCTATTCATATATTTCTTAACTGTTCGGTACCAGTTAAAGTCTTGAATATGTTACAAAACGACTTTTTACACTTCGTCTGTTCTATACAAGAAATGTAATAGTTAGATACAAAAATACCCGGAAGTTAAGATTTAACCAGTTAAATAGAGACTCTGCATGTTATACCGGTAATATGTTCTACTTAAAACCCAATTTATAATCGTGGCAAATGCTGAGTTTTAAAAGTAAGCATTTTCCTACCTAAAACAAATTGTGACATTCATAATGATTCTAAACAATATTTTCAGCAGACAGGCTTTGATATTGCAAGGATCCCTGCGATAAGAAATATTTGTTATCGGAAGGAACTAGCATGCCAGACAGTAAAACGTTGGAAGAGTTCTAGCATCTGTTAAAAAGAGATTCTTCTTTTTGATAAGATAGTAAGGCTTACGTAATTTGAAATGCAATCGGTAGTTGCATTAGAATGAATATCAGCTATTTTCGTACAGATCTGTATGCATTACGTGCATTCATCACGGGAATTTGTTTTAAGTCTACCTTAAATAATAATTATATAGACGGACCTTTTCTATAACACGGTGGTTTTACGTTGTATTTTCATGAACCTGTCATTATATAAATTGATGAACCTAGACAATAATTAAGTTCACCAGAGCTTGACTTTGAAGTCATTGACATATGGCAGATTACTTTGATAACGAACCGATTATTAACATAATTTGCTTAATTTACGAAATATCTTTTAGCGAAATTCAAAATCTTCGCAAGTAATTATACTTGCCTATGAAATATCCCGTGAATTTTGAGAACACTCGTGGTGATAACGGTGAATATTTGCTTCGTTATATCTAAGAATATTGTTCTTGTGCATTGGTACTCCAAAAAGCAGAAAGACAGTGAACGTACAATTTTGTGCTTTAGAATCATATCTTTCAGTCTGAAAATTGAAAGAACGATTTGCGGAATATTAAAGCTTTAAACAATCAAATACCTCCGTTTTTGAAAACCGAGTTTCACGGAATTGCATTCAATATGCAACAATTATACAACATGTACCTTTGGTTTGATAAATTGATAACTTTTGTACTGAAAATGCAGACTTTGCTCTGATCATATGAAACACCACTTACCGACATTATTTGCCGTCTTATTTTGGGAAAGACAGCTGATATGTCTCCCATAGAGAGACACAAATGGTCAGAAAACCAAATGAAAATTACAAGACAGGTACAATGTATGTGGACATGACGTTAACATAAGGCAAACCATGGATATCTTTCTGTTGTACAATTCATTAGCAATTCTGCCTGTATTTCAGATTAACAATGGCTTTAACTATTGACCAGGACGCGTTTGAGAAGGCCCAGCAAGAATGTTTTGCGAGAATTGAACAGTATGAACCAAAGTCAGGTGAGTTTTGTTTGCTCTTATGCCGAATACTTGAATTTTGACAGTATTTGTGGCGAAAATGATGGCATTTATATCACGATACTAATAATATATAAGTCGGCGAAGAAAATCACTTTTACCTTTAGCAACTATGTCGTTCAATGTTTAGTAATTATATAATATGCTATAGTTACTTAAAAATTGTTGTTCTTTGTGTATTTATTCAATGATCAAATTTGTATGGTGAGCTATTCACAAGTGTTCAATAGAAATAAACATACGTGGAATAAATCATAGACATGTGTATTCAATCATCCTCATATATCAGTGGTTTGCAAAGCTTTCAGACAACATAAAATTATAATAATGAATGTTATGGTATATTTACATCGTCGCTTTTTTCAATGACATCCAATTCGTACCTCAAGGATGCATAATATTCAGCTTTGTTTGCAGCAAAGCGCTATTATCTTATTTTATGCGAGCGGATGCATTACTCAGACAATTCGACTGCAGTCAAACAAAGTATTAAAACTTCCTCACAAGTATGAATGTCTAATATATAATTATAAAGATAATATAAAGCTATTGAGACAAAATACTGCGGAATTATCAGATATTACGTTGACGCGGTCAGCTTTGTGCATAATAAATTGATTGAATGAGTTGTTTTGAAATTTCCAAGGCTTTTCGCGTCATTTTAAATTGCAAATAATGATTTGTCTGTGGATGTACCAGCGGACATGGCTTTTCGTAAGTGAAAATAAAATTTAACAAACGACCCTTAAAGAATATGCTGACATTTTCAGAATGGTAAGGAAACGCAGTTCTATGTTCTATACAAGTACATGTAGGGAAGCAAAAACATTGCAATATACAGTCAAATGCGAGCAAATGTAATTCGCATTTGAATACTGTGCATTGTTTTGTAGCCTAGTACATGTACATTTGTATGTATACATGTACATGTACATGTTCGTGTTACCTATAAAGAGCTATAATTAAATGTTTAAAGAACTCATCGTACTATTATTAAATGTTTCATTTACACCCTGGAACGAGAGACAGAGTCATCAAATACACTAACATCACTAAATACACGACTTTGTGTATTACATATAAAGAATGAATTCATATTTTAATTTTGTGTATTAACAAAAGAAAGTAATACAATCATGCTTTTATTATGTACAGTTTTACGAAGTTCTTCTTTATTAAGCTTACATTGCACATTCGTAGTTCAAAATGTTTTCAGCTGCAGGGTGACGTTGCTGTCTTTATTATAATATTTTACTCATGTCATCATGTATAGTATGGCATTCAGTACTGTGAGAGTTATTACTGACCTCAGTGTTTATCTAATGGCTATCCTATGTTGCACGAAACTAGCATTTGAAGCATATATTAACCAGTCTCCTTAAGATATGTTACTTCACGGAACAAACTGATATAGAATGCACTGTAAACATTTGACGTTGCATATTTGCTATGTCAGAAAGGAAGAAAATTCAACAATTTTATGCTTGTAACAAAACACCTCAGTAAAAATACTTCTTAAAAGGTGCAAGTTTAGTTAGCCATATCAAGACTGTTTGAGACATAGTTACAACAGTAAGGTCTCATCATTAATATTGTTTGGCGACCACCTCCGGAGTGCGTGCAAACTTTACTTGAAATTGATCACTACATATAGCATAGTGTCGCCTATCTCAGTCACTATATAGGTGCAATTTTATACAGCTGCCTGAACGAATTTTTAAATCTAAGGGCCGAACTTTTGAAAATGAAAATAGACGCAAGTATCTACCCAATCGTGTAATGCACTGTTTAATTTGAAGATTATTCCAAGCTAGCCAAAGAATGTGAAATGATAACATTCTTGAAGTTTTTATTGTTATCTGGCGGACTACATGACTTTTTAGGTTTGAAACTTGGGTTTATGAGAAGTTGTTTTGGCCATAAAATTGAATTTGGGAACTCTGAAGTAAATACGTTTTACTAAACTAATTGAAAACTTCTGACGTTTGATTTTGTTAGTGTCTTCATTTTATTGAAAGAAGGCAATATAATCCTAGAGAGCTACTTTAGATAGATATAAAACAGCCTGTACAAGCATGAGATAATGAATCACAAGGGTTAAATAGAATGTGATTTTAACAGCAGTTGTTCAGATATCTTAGATTTGTATTAGATATAGTTGTTTTATAACATCGTTCATGATCGTTGTAATGAAGAAAATCTAAAAGATATGTGTGTGATCTATCATAAGATTGAAAATACCTCTTAAATCATATTTACGTGGTTGTAATTACAAAGCAAGAAGTAAAATGTATTTATTGCGAATTCAAAGTTGGTTAATTATAAAAAATAGACAGAATTTCACTGCTATTAAAGCAGTATGTAAACTCTGTACGTTTGATGAAATGTTTTTATCAATCTCAGATTTCATTCCGATGAACATTTTCTTTGAACGTCCCACATCTGCAAATCATCAACATAATGACGCATTGAGTACTTTATTTTAATTGATTACAAACAAACTTTTGTTGACGTTGCTTTAGCTATGCGTTTTGATGAATTTTAATGCAAATATACGAGAAGAAGCCAGAGTTATTTGAAATGCACGGCTTTCGTGTGATCCGGTAACCGGTTATTTTCTTACTGAGACCGGGTTAATACATATACCTCTTCCTGCAAAATAGAGGTCTTGCGGATCGCGGGTTTTGAAAATGTAACATGTAAGTGAAGCCGTGAATAGTTCTTCGCAAAGTGGAGTGTTGGTATCATCCATTATAATCATTGCCTTTGTTTAAGCTGAACATTTAAAGTTTTTTCGTTAAATTTGTAACGCAATATGCTTGTATGTAAAACAGTTTTGGAATATCAAAATCAAGTAGGAAATTGTCTCTCGAGGCAAAAGTAAAACAGACTATGAATGAGGACCTGGAACTATGAAGACTTATTAAAACATTGTTCTAAGGCCCGCTGTGGTACTCTTGTATCATAGTTTTCTTGTTGTGTATTATTACGTTTAATAGTAAGGACTATGCGATAATTAGATTTACTTCAGGTAAGAGTACTGATACAACAAAATCTCATTATCGTACTAAAATGTTAATTTAATGATGTGTCATTGATGCGGTGAGTGATACAAAATGTACATAGATTCTACGATAATCCGATATTCTGGAAAGTAGTCTGTACCAAGTGGAAAAGTACGTTTACCTTGTCCAGTTCTACATTTATATCAAAGATACACGTGGTTTAATCAGTATCTGCATACCTCAGTGTGGGTCGAGATAGAATTAAGTTTAATTTCAAGAGTTTCTTTGAACATAAGATTTTATCTCAGGAGAAACGTATTACAATGCAATTTAACGCCAATATATTTTATCTGTGTTAAATAGTGATTTTATCAGCTGATATGCTATCTGATTATATATACATAAAGTCTAATATAATATGTTTGTAATTTATTCCTTTTTTCCCCACAGAAAATGGAAGAGTTTAGAAACAGTTTAGAAACAGTTTACCTTGTGCCGTTTTGAAACTAGCATGCCATACAATACCTAAAGTACTTAGTTTTTATTGCGCTGTTATCCCTTTTCTTTCAATGACTTAACATATAACTTCATTTCTAAAGAGAATACGGGCAATGTAAGAACAATTTAGTCTTTGAGGGTATCTCAAATTATATAAGTTTCGTGCAAAAGAATAATTTTCTACCGTTAAATGTAAAAAAAAGAAAATAACACAAAAATACAGGGAGATCAAGATTGGTTTATGATGGATCTCTAGAAGGCAATTTCGAATAGATTGAATGGTCGTTTTGGAACAAAGATACTGCTAATGTACGAGACATAATAGTTGGTTGTTATCCAAGTGACATTTTGTATCATCTATGTAGGGCACTACTGGTTTATTGCTCTGTGTGGGCAAAATTGCCGAGAGATTGTCAAATGTTCATGTAAAGAAGCAATATATGTCTAAAATTCCAAAAACAACGTTCGCTCTTGAAATCAGGACCCATTTGCTTTTTAATTATGTCACGGTGGACAAGCATAAAGACGCTACGTCGTTTGCGGCCTCGTTGCGCATGGTTGAGGCGGCCTTTGAACTAAAACGTTTATGTGCTGATATAAAACTACGGATACAGAGTAATATGATGTGTACATGTAAGTTCTACTGATATACTCTTTACACAATCTTTGAATGTGTACGTAAACGTTCGTACATTGTACAATTCTGACAATATGTATGTTGGAAATTAAATGCTGTTTGTATTTTGCAGCGCGACTTATATTTGTAAAACAGGGCACCTTTCACAAAGCCGATTTGAATATATGTACTTGCAGCGGCAACATTTTCCTGCCAAAGTCACCTGTTGGTCGTATTATACCTGTTTACATGCATCTTTAATAAAAGAATAAACGACTTGTACGACACGAATGTACGAAATTAATATTGCATTACTATTTTGGTGTATTCAGAAATATTATTTAGTGCGGAAGTTCGTACTGAGCCCTGCAACTTATCTAGGTTCAGTCTATTTAACACAACAAAGAAACGTATATGTAACATGCAAATTCCACTAGTAAGTAAAATCCGTGTCGCGAACAAAGAAGACGGTGAATTGTTTGCATTTTGTGCTCGCTCTTTAAATACATAGCACAAAGCTATTCCTTTCAAGTCAATTAAGTATACCCATGCCACTCGGTGGGTAACTCCTAAACACACAAACATGTTAATTGATATAACAATAACTAAAAGGAATAAAGATTGGTCTATGGGGAATTAATCATATACTTATCTTGCTACCAAATAAAATAACATTGACTGTTTCTTTTATTCATTCAAAATTTCAATCAGTGTGAGTATGTTTTTAAGCTGAAATGCCCAAACATAGAAACGGAAGCTCAGGGGAGAAGCTGCGGATACGCGGCTACACGTTCTGTGATTTCACTGTTTCTCTTTTCTTGTGGTCAACATGAGGCGCTGCCAAGAGTAAACAGGCTGCCGTTTCAACGAACTCAACGAAAACAATTAACTAAAACACTTAACAATTTATTTTCGACAGAAACTCTCACATTCTTATTGGTTTGAAAAGGAGGCACGGACGACAGTGGAGGAATAAACGTGCTAATCTCTAATTTGAGTGAAAATTCCGGTTTCAGATATCGGAAGATCTCCCTTATCATTAACTTTTCACTTATGTAAATGGAAAAAAACAGAAGTTAAATGGCGCTGAATGTAAAGCCCACACATGTTCTGTGCGGATTCTTCACCAAAGGTCAAGAAACTGTATTGTACAAGGAATATATATAACAATCAGCGGGGTCATATGTTTCTTTACCGTTTTAGTACCGGGTCACACCTAAGGCTTTGCATTCTTTATGATCCGTACTTAACAACACACCCAATAGAGCTCCATAAGCCGCTTGTACAA
This sequence comes from Saxidomus purpurata, assembly GCA_022818135.1. Classification (NCBI taxonomy): domain Eukaryota; kingdom Metazoa; phylum Mollusca; class Bivalvia; order Venerida; family Veneridae; genus Saxidomus; species Saxidomus purpurata. The sequence continues at coordinate 25,161,596 of JAFMSR010000013.1, forward strand.
TGCGATCCTGTAGGTCAACAGACTGTTATAATATTCCGTTTATATCGCTTATTAACGACAATATGTAAATATAATCTGATACAAGGGACAACTTGTAACATTTGTAATGTGATTCATTTGTCCATTATTAAGCTTTGCGTTATATCAAGCTTTACTTTAATTGGATACTATACAACTTGTGGTAATTGTTTCTGTTTAAACACACTTCATTTGTATTGGTGTATGGTAGATGTATGGAAGAATTAATTTGCGCCGGAAAAACTAAAATCTATAGATGTATCAAATTAGTAACTTAATCTGAACTGTTTGTATAATTTTATGTCCGGGTGATATCACTTTAAAAGTACATGTTTATGTCGAAACAGATTTGTAAAATGGTGCTGTGTTTCTGTTTGAAACATTTATTAGAAAAAGAAAAAGAAACTTTGAGAAAACACTTTAGTAGTAGAATTGCTTGAAATCATTTTCCATTAGAATTTATATTACTTAGTGTTTGAAATTTGTTTTTGTCCAATCGCTACGCAGTATTCACTGCACTTTAATTTGGGTAAATCACTAGTTATATACCGAGTTTTCAAATGGGCTTGGTATCACTTATCCATAGCTGATAACAGAGCTTTTCAATTTTCAGTGAAATATTTATTTTCAATAAACGACTGGTTGCGTGATTGATCTTTTTAAATCAAACCATGCCAATTGGGATCATTTTAGAAAAAAAAATACGAATATAAAAAAGTACTGTACCATTATTATCAGCGATAAAATCAGATGCGAAATCTCATTTTTTATACTTAATTCACATAATTTAGAATTGGAAACGTAAAACATGCTTGAAATGAAAGACAATTGGTATATTTTTGGATTTAAGTTTAGAAAACGTTGCTGAATTCAAATAACACTTTTCTCACTACTTTATTTTTCTGTGATAAAATATAAACTGGTATACCAAAGAGAATAATATAAATAAAACGTAATTTACATAAACTGTTTTGTGCTCCTATGAGGCAATTCATTTGATTGATATTAAGATAGAATAACGAAACTATTTGTAACAAAGCACAATTTTATTGATGATACTACGAAAACTATGAAAGTCTTGCAAATAAGTTTGCATTTTTCCCCAGTGTTTCTATTGTTACAATTCCGTAATTTGCTGTATTGTCTCAGTACAAGCTATTTTTACATTTTGTGCGTTGTTTAATGTGTCTTCGCCATCATAAAATTTGAATTGCGAACAAAAAACTAATGATGTATTGGTCAAAAATGAATTTGAGTGTTCAACATAGCACGATATACATATCCAAATCACTTCTTGAAATTATGTTGTTAGTAAAACTCGTTTCCAATATTACTCGTGATAACTTTGACACAGTTGTGAAATTTGTACATTATTCACAAGACCCCGTGCTACTGATTTAGTCACTACGCATCCGAACACCTGACTGTATTTTATTCAACGACATAATTAATGGACATATTAATTTTTTTACACAGTCACGTAAGAGTTGCTAGCCTCTGACTAACAAGAAAGTGCTGCTGTGCTTGGATGAATTATATCTTGAAAATTTTACAAACATTATGATGAGACTCAGATTAAATGTTTTGGATTTTTGTATGTTCGTTTTAGAAAACCATTCTAAAAACTTCTTGAATAACAAGGTAGGATCACGTTTTGTACTTTATCCTAACTTGATCTAGATTCTCCTTTGTTTCATTTTCGTGTGTTTTGTAAATTGTTAACAAAATTTATTTACAAATGGTCTCGATGAATTATCGGAGTATGAAAGGTTGAAAAAAAATAATAAAGCACATTCCAGTGGTACTGGTAACAAGAAAGCGGCCATTCATACAAAAAATGTAACATACCGGTATATTATAGACTTCAATATCAATCCGATATACACGAAATGGCACACAGTGGTTTATATATTTAATACTTTTCGCAAAGAAACAATTGTTCTCTAAGATAAAGAATACAAAGTTATGTGCATTACGAGACAAGACCGTTTGTAACAAACTGAGATAATCTCCTGTTGATAGGGATTTCGTGGTTGTTTTACAAAAAGAAATAATGCACGTGTTTCGTGTCACTTTCACATGTCAGAATACCGCAAATATCTCGTGCTTCTTGGATGGTAAGAGATAGATAAATGGGAAAAGTCTATCAAAAAGTACAAAATATAGTACTTGTACTTGACAGACGGGTATGTTCTATACAAATCAATATACTCCCAGGTGCAAATGAAAAGGCTGTGGCTTCGATTATTTTAGTACACTCAAATATATTTATCAATTGATCATACATTTGTTCGTGTAGTCTGCATGTCAAAATTGTTTATTTAAGAGTTAAGATGTCTACAGAAAAGATTTGGTGTACGGCGACTGTCTTCCGGAACAAACAAAATATCAAAGTAGATCGAAACTAGAATTATCACTGAATAAAATATGCATGGCGTAGACAATGTAACAACGCCAATTCAAATATTTTTGCATGCTAGATATGATTTGCAATAAATACTAAATGCAACAAAAAATAAGATATAACCTTTTCGCCATTAACTATGCAACAAGCAATAAAATAGAAGAGCCATGTTGACATGGACAATCCCTCGTCTAGGAAAGGATTGTTTTGTGACAGGTTGACAAATTCTATGACCAATCTTTTACCAGGAACTGAAAAAAGCCAAGATCCTCTTGCTAGTGAAGATTTGCTAAATTCCAACCTGTTATGGATAGCGCGGACACGAACAGATTTGGCCCCTATGGAAACGTCTTTTGTGACTAAGTGTTTATACACGCTTGAATATAGACATGTAGTAATTTGATTGTCTGTTTTGCCTTCCCAAGTTTTGCGTAGAAGTATCAAACCTTGGAATATAGGGCGGAATACAGCGCACAAGCACAGTTATATTGCTAATACAAGAATTATTGTTACTTACACCCTTACCAGCCCATCAATGCTATTTTATTAATGAACTGCCTATTGACAATGTACCTTATACCAAACAAGGCGATCGTAGGCACACATAATTACCAGAATTAACAATATAACCAACATCAACATATAATATTAAGAAATATGTTTCTTAAATAAATGTTTTTTGTTTCGCTTGCAAGCAAAACCGTTATTTGTCACACAGTTACCTTTTCGTCTCTCGAAAGCATTCCATCTTAAATGAATTGAATTTTAAAGTAATACACAGATAAATAATATTACCGTAAAGAAGAATTATAAAACACATGAAATGTATCTTCTTTGATGAATACGGCTGACATTCCGATTTCCTATATTTCGTTTTAACGCAATGCTTCAGTCATTATGATTATAGTTTACTAAATTAAACAGGAACCATATTTGATACATTATCTCCTAGTTTAATTATTTGCTCGTTTTATACTTCTATAAATAGAAAAAAAATCATTCTTTCCTCAGTGACTCTCTCACTTTCGAAGAAATTCCTTTAATGTTATATAGTTTCAAGTTTTAACTAGAAATTTGTCAGAAATTCATTGTAAAAGGCGGTTATTTCTGCTTAGGGAAGCAATTGTTTTATGGAACACTGTTCCCTGAACACAAACAAAAAGAAAAGTTCGGATAATTACGCCAGACTTATGTCTTCGGTGACAGCTGTTCAAGTTCTTTCATGGACCTCTCTCTTGAGTTTTGTTGTCAATCTGTGTAAACAATTCGATTGATTAAGTACAAAAATATCGTAATGATAAACAACCGAGTTTTTGCCAGTTACGTTTGTCTACGACTTTGTCAATAGAATGCGTTGCATTTAAACGTTCTTGCCACTTAAATTTCGGCCAAGAGGATTTCGCATTACCTGTAACGATTTGATTTAGTATTCGCATTTTTGGTTAGTTCAGATTTATAAATGTATCTGTTGGAGACAGACGTAGCTTCCCTAACGGCTGAACATTGACTTACTGTCATTTTCAAAGTAATTAAACCCATTATCAAACGTTTTGATAGTGCTTAAGTATATCTATACCAATTGTGTTGTAGCAAGTCACTTTCGGTCCGAATGTCACATGAGTGCAAATATGTTTTTATGCTTTATATAACAAGTTGTAAAGTGACATTTTGTAAATTTGAGCGTTGCGCTCGAATAATATTTCGACATCACATTTAATTTAGTTAACCTTAAGTCAGAATTTGTTTGTTCAGCCTATCTTTAGTTGTCATGCTTGTCTTCTTTGGTATTTATAAAGTTAACAATCAAATTTCTGCTGAATTTTAAATGTTTAAACAATATTTGTATCTGTAAATTAGAAGAAAATTTGTCATTTAGACAAGGACGTTTCAGAAATCATTAAATAACAAAGTCAATCGATTTCAAGTGCAAACTAGTCGCAAATAAACATGTAATTCTCAGCTTCAAAATAGCATCTCTTACAATGCAGACCGTTTTGAAAAACCAACGTTAACTCATTCGTTCTAAACATGCACCATGTGAGGCAATTATTGAAAGCCAAACCTGATATGATTGTAACGGAAACATTACAGTGACTTTGAATTGTAACATTTGCAACCAATTCTGACATGCAAAAACATCATATCGTATAATCAAGTGATACCTAGGCTTGTTATGAAAAATAATGTTTGTTTATATCTTAGATTTCTTTTCTACTATTGCTTAGGATAAAGCATAGCTATTTCCTTACCTACCAATTTCAGTTTACAGCTTCGAAAATGATCAAGCAGAAAAGTTTGTGCAGTAATAAAGTCGGGATTGGTGTCATTTAGTTTTTATTTCAGATTACATCGTTTTATATCTGGTAGAATATGGGTTGATTGATAGACTTCAATTACAGGGAAAACATTAATGTTGCAAGAAATAAATGAAATATTCTTATTTTAACCTTCCTACACTGATGCAAATTGGTGTGCTAGTAAGACTCAGCGAAATCGATATGTAAAAGTCTTACTCCATATTTCGGTTCAATTTATTAGTAAAATTGAAAGTAAAATTTAAGTCCAACTCCATCGTGAGTAAGGCTGTGTAGCAATTTATGTATTCAAGCATTGTTTCGATTTTCCTTACGTTTTTGTAAACACGATATTGTACAAATTTAGTGAAAATGTTGATAAATTTGCACTTACGCAATTACAGAACCTTTAATTATCAAATACATTGTACATGTGTAATATGTAAATGAGAATATAAGCAAACTTGAGAAACAATACAAAAGTGTTGTCTTTTATGCTAATAACACTCAATTCAACCCGAACAGTATCGCGTTATCTTGTATTGCACGAACATTTCTTTGTACAATCTTCACATCACATACGTCAGCTACTGAAATATTATATAGTTAGGACATTGTGAAACACTTTCAACACACACACTTTTGTGTTCCTAATATGGTTAGTAAATTATAAATTAAAGAGAAAAGTTGAAATAATAATCATAATTATTGTGACATACAGTCCTGGTTTATTTCACACCAATTAGGCTTTCCTGAAACTGTTTTATGAAGATTTTAGAATTATTGCATACAAATGGACGATTCCAAGGAAAGAACTACGCGAGTGTGATACGTTACCTACGAACTACCTCCCCACACATGCATTCATGTGGCAGATATCCGTTACGCCAGATATCTTAAAAAATATAAACGAAAAAAATGAAATGAAGATCATGTTGTTAATAAATAAGATAGTAAAAAAGACAGTTAGACATTATCTTATCTGTTGTGATGCGCACATCGTGCATCTTGCCAAGTTGATGAATGAATGTGCATTATCATGACGAAAATGTTGCTTTTTATCAATGACCGTCAGTTTATTACATTTTTGAAGATTTGTTCCAACAGGTATCAGTATCTTATAAATAGCAGGTTTAGTTCTAGGTTGAATGTTTGTATTACCCTTGGTAACACTGAACGCCTCGAGATAACTCAATCGATGTAAAACAGTATCTCTTTCTGGTGTAAACAAAGATACGAAAATCTATTTTTAGATGATTAATTGTGAATAAGTGTTAGAAACGACGACTCTTAGTCCGTAGAATAAACGTATTGCATTGTGATGTCCGTGTGCTGAGAACGGAGCTATCACTCGTGAAATTAATTGATCTGTAGTGTGTATGATAGTTTAATCAACTGTTTGTGTTCGAAAACATAATAATTATATATTTAAAAAGGTTTGTATGGTTAACACTTGTACTGTTAGAAATTCACTATTTCACAGGTATCTTTGCTTTTAAGAGGTCGATTTTAAGCGTTCGCTTAAGATGCCAATATACCTCAGTTTGAGCAGGACATGTCCGCTTTATGTCTATAAAAACATATTTGCACGCGATCAGAAATCAATCCCACATAATAATGTCCGAGAACGAGGGTAAAATGGAAATTTTTAAACCTGATAAAATCGTGTCCATCGTCATTTCAGTGATGATTAAAAGTGTCAGTATTTGCCTCAGACGTATGAGTTTTCAATTCTGGAGCTGTCGGCATAACCTTTAAATCAATACCGACTTAGTAGTTTCTTACATGAGCACGCGGTTCAGATGGAAATACCCGTCACGTCGGGTAATTGCTTTGGCTGGAACGAGGCTCTGCGAGTTCCTGCGAAACAGGTACCCGAAGTGACGGATATTTCCATCTGAACCAAGTATCTCATAGTATAAACTTTTTATTGCATAACGTCTTTCACTTTAAAATAGATGATGCATTTTAAATTTAAAACAAATGTTATTCCGATGCGGTGTTTGGGAAAGTGATGTCATATTGTTTGTATCGTAACGTCACAAGTAATTCACGCGTGTCGTCTTACATCGGGGTGTAAAATGAGATTTTTTCAGCACTGGTAAAAACCTGATCTGGTACGCAAGAAATACGTGATTTATACGGTAACTGTCGCTTCCATGAAAAGCTAAACATGTCTATACGTATGCGTATACGTTTTATTACGCTACAGGTGTCGAATCGACTACAGTGAACACGCGTAGGTGTATAGAACCAGAAACTAATTACTAAAAGATACATTTTGTAGTGAAATGTTACGTACGTTTACACTCTTGTCCCTAAACTGTAAGATTTGAATTGGTGTAAAATATAAGCATGACCACGTACCTATATAAACATGGATTGGCAACTCTCGTATCTTCCTATACAAATTCAACCTTTTTATCGCAGATGGCGAGATTTTATGCGAGATTTTAGCATCGATGGACAATATCCGAGGTTTGCCGAAATCGAAAACTCCCAGCGTCCACCTGTCCTCCATCTTGAAAAATAATCAAATTTAATCGTGTCTTCTTCAATATTTATGGCTCAATAGTTTCTTTTATTTATGTTACTTTAGTCTTATTTCCACCGATATCTTTTTTTTTCGTAATGCGTAACTTTTATCGATTTTGTATGTTGAAAATTTTGTCATCGCGATGTAGAATATGAAGACCGTCCTCCATCTTGGAATGTTTCGGGGGAAAACGTAAACAATTAATCAAATTTAATCGAGTCTACTTCAATAATGTATGGCTCAATAGTTTTTTTTTTCTTTGTTTATGCAACTTTTGTCTTATTCCAAGCTCATCAATTTTCGTAACTCTTATCGATTTATTTTGTTGAAAATTTTGTTAAGTCGGGCGGCACCTGCCGAATATCACAAATCGGAAAATTTCCGAAAATTTCCGAAAAACACCGAACGCGCGCAAAGCATGATGGGTAATATATACTCCGATATCGCATTATCGATTTTCGGAAGTTGCCAATCCATGTGTATATAGGTCCGTGGCATGACCATTATATTTAAAAAGTAATTCATTCAATACCTTTATAAAGCAGATTTATTCTAATAAAACCTTTATTTGACTTACAAATATATATTTGTACGACATATATTTACGTGCTGGTTACTGCAAAGGTGGAATTGTCTATCTCAGCTGACGGGATTCGGGCAACAGACTCCAGGTTAAATTACTCCAATGTTGAACGTACATTTTGTATACCAATGAGCCTTTTTGTCATAATTTGATAATTTTAGATTATGCCCTTTTTGATACAAACGCATTTAATTCCAGCTTCGAACATCAATGCATTCCCTTGTTTTTATCATTAATAATGATCAAAGAAAACTATATGGTCAGAATTCATGTTCAATAACAATTATCAGTTAACATACCAAAGCAAATCTCTTTACCAGCCTCTCAATACATACAGTGGCTCCATTTGAAACATAAAACACGATATCGCTCAAACGTTTTAATTCCTTTTATCAACCAATTTGCAAATACTTTATTTGAAAATGTAACATTTGTTCAAAGGAAATGAAAACCTTTTAATGTCAAACTAAGACTTTTGTCCACATATAAATGGCAGAATAAAGGTCCTTTGATAGCATACTGATTTACAGTTTTCGGTTTTATTTCTGGTAAATTAAACAAAGTCATGCTATCGCTGATGAACGTTGTAGGATGAAAATTACGATGAACCTCTAAATACTCACCCTCATGTAGTGTATGGAAGGCATTGACTATCACGCCGAGCTAGATCTATAATATCTCGTGGTAAAGAAATGTAATCATCAACAATAATTCAGGAATAAATAGAACACTGTTCAATCAGTTTTATATCCTTACAATCAGTATTATAGCCTTAAAATATGAGCATTTAAGGTGCTAATGGGATTTCAAATGTAGAAAACGTATTTCTAGAATGAAAATGATAAAATTAATTTTTAAATTGAGAGAGCTGTATCTTAAAGGTTGTTTAGTTTAAACGCGAGAAAACTGGTTAAATAATTAATTTAGGCCTTGCTCTTTGATCATGCAACATAAATTCACTATGACCTTATACAATGCACTAGCTTATGAAACAAATATATAAATATCAAGAGTTGTTACATATTTCTGGTTGTTTATATAGATAAACGGACTTTTGAATTAAAATTTATTTTAATCAACATATCTTTTCACAACTCCTATCATTATACAAAACACTATAAAATGTACAATGCTTGAAAACTATTGAAACTGTAGTTTTGAATTTCCGACCTGGTATCTATTATTAGATAACGAAGAAATGTAATTACATTTATTTTTTCTCACGTCTCGGTACATTATGTATGATTAAATTTCTGCTGAAAGTCTTCATTTTACAAGAACTCTATTCATTCACATAGTGAAATTGTTGCTAGGTAACGGATCTAATAAATCAGGGTTGAGCCGTTCTTAAATCCCGTATAATTTGTTTGTTAGGTACCTTATTGATTGTGTGTTTGTGTGTGTGTATGTTTGTTTCACATTAAAGGGGCACTCCCTACATCTAGCAGATTATATTCTCGAAACATAGATTATGTGTTCATTAAACGTAAAATGACAAATAAATACAATTTCAAAGACGAACCTATCGCGAAAAATGACTCATTTTACCACAAGTAATCAATATAGAGGCTTTCTGTAATAAATCGCACCAATTAATTGTACAACAACAACTCTACATAGATTATTGAATGGTTTACGGTACAGTAACTACTGTTTATTTGAAACCGCTGATTATTTGAAAATGACACGGAATGCATAGCCGAAACTTATACTGTAGATTCTATATGTACATGTATTACGTATGTTTTAGAGGTCTATACAGTTTGGCATGAGGTACCCAACTTCAACTTTCGAGTATGTACATTTGCGTGTACATTTTGTCAGTGTTTAACCATGCTTAAAGAAAAGAAAAATCATCTGTAGAAATCACTGACAGCCTTTTTTTGCGGTCGTATTCCTTAGTGTATGAATGCTTGACTGATCAGTACTAGATAGAGGTTAGTGAAACTCATTTCGTGTTTGACAATCATTATATCATTTTCATTTACAGAGCATAACAAAGATTACCAAAGAACTTCTCTCTAACTTGTATTGTAGTCTTACAATTTACAGAAACCATTTTTCTCATCTGACAGCAAAGACACGAGATATAAAATGAATAAGACGTGATCTTTCTCTCTGTGGTTATTAATTAATATAGAAACGTCATCTTCGACGCCGAGTTTTTATATGTATTGCTCACATTTCTCGTGTGTTACTGCATTTCCTTGTAATATTTGTGAAACTCCTAAAGAAGTTTAACATACTTCGAACAAAAACAACATCCGAACCGTCTCAGGATAGAGGTTTGGAATTATTTTTAAATTAGTAGCACTCTCGTGTATGTTATTATATGATATTAAAAATATCTTGTTATTCTGTATGGAATGGCAATATACTGTTTTATATTTGATTATGTTTTTACATGTTTTAATTTTCTGTATGTATATGGATGAGACTAAAAAATCGAAAAATCAAAAACTTTTTTATATCGTTGTTTAGTTCCTACAACTACATAAGGTATGGCGTTCTTTATGTGTAAACTCCAATTAAATCTCCTGCTTGCCTGTTCAAAACAGACTTTGTAAATGTACGAAATGTAGTCAAAATGTGATATTAACACAATGTAACGACTTTTCAACCTTTCTCTTCTCTCAATTATTGGCACCATGAAAAAGCTACCTAGTGCTTCTAGATGATACACAATTATTTAATGACTGAGGCTTGTTCACTACAGTCAGAACAAACTTGACCCACTCAAAGACCAAGGCCTGAACGTTCTGAACATTCATCGGCTTTAAGTTGTTCTGATATAATATGAGACAATAAAACAACCATTATCTTAAGTGCCTCAATTTAACCTTGCCTGTATTGTATTAGTGTTGAAGATATTTTTTAATCCTTAAACATTCCACGATATGTAAGTGGATATATTTCCATGTGTTTCTTTATCCAACACTCGTGTAAGATATTATATAGTCATCTGAAGTCTAGCTTTGTTGTGGAGTATTCTTAGCTTTTAAACTGTTTTATAGTGCATGCCTATTACGGGGCTATATCAGCTTCACTTACATGTAATACTTAGTAAAAGTAATTATTACCTATCTGTAAAAACTATGAATTACAAAATGAGCGAGTTGAACTTTTCACATGATAAACCGAAGTGAGAATTTACCTAGTGTAACACAGTTGCCTCATGAAGCACTGTTAAAGCTGCTCGCTCTCAGTTGCCGTTGAAAATAAATAAATTAAACAAAAATGCCATATTTATACATAAATATAAAACTCAAGGCTAAAATCGACAATGGAAGTAGATATACTTGACAGGAATTTATACTTGAACCTTTTTATATGATGTATGTTCTAAAATATGTTATTTTCATACAGTTTGAAGAACTTTATTCTTTTTAAAAATCTGAGAACGAGCAGCTTCAAATATAAAATACTACGACCATCTGCTTAACGGCCCCGATGCGATAAATTAAGCATGCCGTGGCAGTGACCGACGTCACATCGGTCACGTCTGAAAATTGCTAGTATCTGCCTTGCTGGCTAAACAATGAATATTGGTTAATTATTTATGTTGCCGCTTCTTTCAGAGAAAAGTAAATATTTGTCGAAACTAATTATTATTATAGCTAATCCCACGAAAGCTATTCAATCACATTGCTGGAAACTCAAGAGGGTAAATGATAATACATTATTATTTGGCAGGGTTAGCAACGATTTGGTTACGGCTGATACCTAAACTATAACTAACAATGGATTTATGTCAAAGAAATAATACATTATTATCATTGTGATAAATTGCTTAAGTTTATACCTGATTTGCAATTAGCTTGTTTGAGCGTTCTTGCAGAAACTAATTGGCAAAATAATATTTATCAATTAGCTAACTTCGTGTTTAACCGGTAAAACACATACTATTCGAAACATAAACGTTAACAAGCAAGCAATTATATAATACAAAACCTTCTTATCGAATTAAACGTAAACAGGCAATTGAACAGGCAATTGATACTTAGGCAATTGATACTTATATCTTTAGAAATACGAAGTTCAACACTGATGCCATAAATAATTTCTGTTCTAAAGGGATATACCCTACATCTAGTAATCAATATAGAGGCTTTCTGTAATAAATCGCATCCACCAATTAATTGTACAACAACAACTCTACATAGATAATTGTTTTAATAATAATATACATTGTAGATGCCTTTTGTAATAAATCGCACTCACCACACCTTAATAGTACATCGGCAACTCTACATAGATTACTGAATGGTCCACGGTACTGCAGCATATTTTAAACCACTGATTATCGATAAGGACTGGGAAAGCATACTATAGCTAAAACTTTCAGGTTTAGTTATAATACTTCCAAAGATTGTATTGTTTGTATTTAGTTCGACATCAGTTATAGGGTACACACTTCGAATACAGTCCAAAGTGCAAATTTAAACTATATAGTTTACAGGTCTAAAGATACCTCTCTTTTCATATAAAATAGCTTTTGCAGTTGCACAACCTATATTCAAAACTATAAAAAAATCAACTCTATTTTCCCAAAGTCCGCTTCGCGAGGAAAGAAATAGGCGTATTTTTGAAAGAAGCTACTCTTGCTGTAAAATCTCTCAAATTAATGCAGTATTCCGGAAATAATCTAACTCCTGCTGTTTAAACCAGTATTGTGGTATATTAGAAATAAAAATTGTTACCATGAAATCTATAATCGCAGTCAAAATGAAACCAGCTTCAGTTGCGAAAACAGTAATGCAGTTTTCTTAAAATAGAGCAAATTGCTGATTTGAGATCCAGCAGTACACTGTTCAGTATTGTTTAGTATTCTGAAAGTATGATTTGAGCTTCTGCTTTTAATGGAACTAACTTTGCCTGAACTAAACTCTACACTAATTCTCTAAACGCTATGGAATGATACTGTTCTAGAAGATACATTGACCATTTTGTATTAATTTGCTGCAGGTGTTCTATTCAAACAGAATCAAATTAGCTGACGGTTCTAACAATTAAAATTGTTTTAAATTAATCAGAAACGCTGTTAAATGAATAAACATTTAAATTGAGTAAAAGTGTCAGCATATATATATATATATATATATATATATATATATATATATATATATAACTTCTTTGATTGCCCTTTACATTTGTGTAGTACGTTAACATCAATACAGACTTCTAGAGCACATTATGTAGCCCGTATCAGCAGTTATAACCGTTTTCAATCACACTGTCGTAGATAATGGATGGATCCAATTTTGTTCCAGCAGAAGGAAGATGTATCATGAAGAATCTCAAAGAAATAAATGCATTGAAGGAGATAGCACAGATTATATTTTGAGTCTGTTAATTTTAAGCTTAATGTGCAGCTTGGGACTTTAAGTTTGAAGCATTTGTTTTATTTCATTTTGATACGTGTTTTGTATTCAGTTTCATTTCGATTCCAAATGCGTTCGGACCACCATGATGATGATCCTTCAGATAGTCATAGACTGAGTATTTAACATGTTAAGACCTTAAATTTCCCCCTTGCATACTTTATTAACCTTTCTCATCAAAGGCCTGTATTTTATAGTTATTATATAGTTGTTTTACGCAGTAGTAACTATGTTCATATTCTCCTTAATCAATATCACAAATAGTTTTGGCTGCCTGCACTGCCGTATTATTAAAGGAAAAACAGCATTAATGCAGTACAGTAGACAAAAGACATGTTAATGAGAAAATAACTATAAATATTATTGACATTTGATTGTTATTTATTTAGCTTAAGACTATAAATGTCAAACATATGAAAAATCTCATACTGTATCAATGAAATTAGACTTTTAGCGACTGTTGGAGAATATCCTAAAACTTGCAAATTATTTAATCGAAATCTTCACAATTATGGGCGAAATTGACTTAGAATTATTAAGAAATCAAGAAGAACATAGTTACGTCGTACTATGAAGATTGAACGGCGCAATAACACGTACGTACATTGTAATTCATGCATTTCAGAGCTGGAACTAAAATGTATATGGTTAAGCGTTCGGAAGATAGAAGATTTGATGAATGACTATGAGCATAAAAGGATCTCTGAAACCGATTTATATTTCAAGGAGTTAAAAACTCATTACGATCGCCGAAACGTAAATACTTTTTTTAAGGAGATACCATGTTTAGGACCCCCAAATATAGAAATGGTCACGAAGGTGAAAATTGTCACAAACCATAACTTAACCTTACTGAAATATGAAATCATTTTCAAGTTATCCCATAATGTGAAATACAGCTGTAAATTTTTTACAAATAGGTTAAAATTATTTTTCTTTTCAGTTAGACTTATTTTACCTGAGCGGTAAAATTATTTAATGTTTATGACCATTTTTACCTTAGTGATTATTTTCACTACTTGCACTAAAGTGTCGAATTTTAAAAAAGGTTGCATAAATGGCACTAACAGTCCATCTGATTGTGTCCCTGACAACGTGGCCCTGGCAGTGCTGCACGGGTGATCAAGACAGCACGAGATGACTCTGAATAGCCTGCACGAGGTGGCCTGACAATGATGCACAATATGACCCGTATTATGGACATATCGTGCCGATTGTAAGAAATACACACTTGACTGAAGTGAACAGTGCCGGTGTTCCTTAAAGAGGCACTCCCTACATCTAGCAGATTATGTTCTCAAAACATAGATTATGTGTTCAATGAGCGTAAAATGATTAATAAATACAATTTCAAAGAAGAACCTATGGCGAAAAATGCCTCGCTTTAACACAATTAATCAATAAAGAGGCTTTTTGTAATAAATCGCATCAAAACAAAAATAATATCAAACAGGGAAAGCCACGTACCCATTTATTCTACAACAACAACTCAACATAGCTTATTGAATGGTTTACGGTAATGTAGTATATTTTAAACCGCTGATTTTATCGATAATGACTGGGAATGCATAGGTGAAACCTTTAGGTTGAGTTATAATACTTCCAAAGATTCTTATTATTTATATTTTGGAGGTTATTTAGTCGACAACAGTAATAGGGTATGTCCCTTTAAACATTATTGATGAATATTACTTTTTGTTCACTGTTATCAGGAGAGACCATAAACAAGTTATATGAAGCGAATCTGACAATGCTGCACTAGATAAACCTGACATTACTGTATGAGATGAACCTGCTAGTGCTGCACGAATTTACCCTAGCTTATTGTACTTCATGCGATGCCCATTACAGTGTTTCAAAAAATGAACCTAAATATCACCATGGGTCTACCCTGGCGGGCCTGCTCGATGTGACCCTGGCAATTTTGCACACAGGGACCTTGATAGCCAAGCCCGAGACTGACCCTAGTAGGCCCCTAGTAGGCATGGTCGAGATGATCCTGACAATTATGCACGAGGTGACACTGTCAAAGCTAAATACAGTTGTACGCAATGACGCCGATAGTGAATGGCAGAGCTGCACAATGCAATCCTGGCAGTTCTGCATTTGGTCAACCTGACAGTGCATCATACGGTGGCCAAGTCATGACTGCTTGAGATAACCCTAGTGCTCCTGATATTTGCACGCAATGAACCTGACAGTACTTCATATGCTATTTTTAAAAGGTTTAAGCACACACTTCTTATAACAAAAGTCGGATTTTATGAACATGACGCATGCATCCCCCCTGTGTATCTAAAAGTTGTAATAACATACGGATGTTGCTAAGAGTTAATTAGAGAGTCTTCGATCTCTATAAATCCTTCTACGGAAAATGCTGGATATTGTAACATAACACTGTCATTAAAATATGAACAACATTTAATTTATCCGAAAGTACTGAATACACTTTTGAGATAAGGACATATCCTGAATTAAGATACCTGTGAGAAGATTTCGAAGATTAAGTTCTACGAAACACAGTATAATAACTTTAATCATTTTCTGTTAAACTCTTGTTAATGGAGTTATCTATATCATTTGAAACTCAATATTCATACATTCATTAACAAAATAAAATACTGCATGATACTTTATCTATGAAAAGTAAATTAACAATCAGTTTTGTCTAGTTACATTTAAAAACTACGTCTTGCTCTGTGCTCCATTAACTCTATAGCTGTGTCGTATATGCTTGAAACTGGTTTAACAATAATACCTGGTAAAGAAATGTCATTGATATTGATGACAATCTGTAGTCCTCTTGTTGAAATGTTTTATCGCCTAACATGTTACTAAATGTGTATCTCTGAGTGCTCTTCCTGATTAACTATCCAATATATTTACAGTAAATTTCCAGTATTAATGGGATACCCTCTACTAAATGAGATATTTACATGCAGTCTTGCAATTAAATTTGCAGCTGAGTTACCGCATCAGGACGCACGGAATGTTTACTATTTTTATCTGTTTGTGCAGGCAATACTTTTTGGATAAATAAATAACTTAATTCTTGATTAAATCTGCTCAGTGCCAAGAACAAGCTCAATTGATATCTGTCAAAAAGTGTGGTATGCACACAAAATAGCGACCATTGACTGACCGATGTCGGATACCATTTGGAAAGTGTTTTTTTAATGCTATTCTGGTTGTTTCAAATTTAACAATTTGAAAAGAAAAAAGGAATACTTTCGTGTCAGTTTCTAGAAATGTTTTAGATTCACATACACTATCCAACAACAGACTAAAGGATAGCATAACTGTTTTATACAGTTTTACTTATTCTATATTGCGTAACAAACTGAAAAAATTTAGGTTCGTCGCTCTCGATAATCACCACAGACTGAATCATCCGCAACTAGTAAGAGATGCAAAGAATTTAAGCGACACTCCCTACAACTGATGTCAAAATCAAATTACTTCAAATCATTAATAATAGAGATATATTCGTATGGTACAGGTTCGACAAAGAAAGATGGCTTCACCAACGCAGATCATAAAGCTAATAGTAGAGCAACATTTTGACTGCTACTTGAGTCCAGTATGCACTAAAAAGTAACAAGCTAAGTTATATTCCAAAATGTTTGGCAGGCATTGAAGTTTATTGAACAGTAAATAAAAGTTGCCGACCTGTGGTGGAAAGTTGGAAAAGGTCAAGGTCAAGGTCAAATTGAACACCAAAATAAAAACGTATAGTAAACTTTTTGACTCTAAAATAATAATCTTAATATATATGGAATACAAAAATAGTTTATTTATCATAATACCTCACTATCAAGGCTACAAATGTATGTAAATGTTTTGGCCCGCAAAGGTCAAGGGCAATGTCATTTCAAGGTCAAATAGTAAAAAAATCACTAAAATATCAAATCTGATTACTTGTATAAATGATTGTAAAACACATATCTTTACTCATTTACATAAGTATAGGTTTATATCCGTTGAAATGAAAGCAATTTTGTAAACAAAATGTTAATATGGATGAGTATAATTGAAATTACCCCACCCACCATCCTAAATGTTTTCATTTGCGCTTGCTGCATCTACAATCCACATACAATACGACAGTGTTTTTGTTATAAATATTACTGGAAACAGTTTAACAAATAACATTTTTTCTAAAACTACTGTTTTGACTCTTTGATACTGAACTGGATTAGCATAGGTCAAGGTCAAGATCATTTCAAGGTCAAATTGTCAAAAAAGACTAAATATAAGCTTTCTACCAACTACCAAATCTAATAAATTGTAGAAATGATGTTTAAACACATATCTTTACACTTTAATATAAATAAAGGTTTATATCCGTTGATATGATAGCAATTTAGTAAACTGAAATGTTTATATGGTGAGAGTATAATTGAAATTACCCCACCCACCAACCTAAAATCTTCCATTTGGCTTGCTGCATCTACAATCCACATTCAATACGACAGTGTTTTTGTTATAAATATATCAGGAAACAGTTTAACAAACATTTTTTCTATAACTTCTGCTTTGACTCTTTTGTACTAAATTGGATTAGCAATGGAGGTCAAGGTCAATGTCATTCCAAAGTCAATATCACCTAAAATTCATAAAAAGTATTATATATCGTATAAAGCATTATTTATAATATATACAACTTATTTTTATGTACTATATGGCTCAGTTATACAGCACAAGAATGTAACAAACTATCTTTGAATGAAAAAGAACATCAACTATTGACAATTTAAATAATATCATATAGTTAGGATACTTAATATTTTTCAAAAACATTTTTGCTACATGTGATGGTATCTAATTATACACGCTAAAAAATCTGACCTTAGACAGTAAGCTTATGGAAAATAAGTACATGTAATCAAGAGATATTCTCAATGTAACTACAGCTAACCATTATACATTTTATATGAAAGTACATGTCATGTACATGTACATTTACCCCACCCACCATGTTAATGAAGGCTATCTACTTGCAATGCTTGTCCATATTGCATTTATAATACAACGAAATATTCATGTGTAAACATAGTTTCTGAAGTAAGTGTTATAATTGTTACAAGTATCTATTTTTCATTATGAAGTACTACCAAATTTCAATGTTACGATTTACAAATCAGTATTAGGTTATAGAAATACAGTTTTTACAGCCTTTTTGAGTATTAAGTATAGCAAAACTTCCAAAAAGAAATGACCATCATTGATTTTAATACATATTACCATTGTTGCCGAAATCTCAATTTTATTCATTGCATGAAAACAACACAGCTGGCTGTCTATTCTTGCCCCATAGCCACATGCCACTGTTGCAGTGATTCACATGCACACTCAGCAGTGCACATATCCTTGCATGTGCCTACAACATCAGTCAGTAGCTCATGCGTTGTTCTGTTGCAAATTGAAAAGAAAAGGCATGTTGTGTCACAACCCTCAAAACAATACTAAGGGAGAATAAAATCAAGTTACCCAGATGTCAGGGAAGAAAAATGCAAAGTAAAGTGACATAGAGCACTGTATTTATAGGAGTGTTTGCCTATCTGGAAATACACAATTTTAGCGCCGATGCAGTAGAAATGGTATATCAGCATCACCATAACGTCTGTATCAAGGGCTAAAATACAGGTTATATTGCTATTTGCAATGATCAGACCTAGCATGCAATATCATTATAATATCTGCTTCTTCTTGTACAACGGTTAGTTTAGGAAAAAAGATATTGCCTCCCAAACCATCACCAGCAAACACTGCTTTTCTACTACACAACAAAAGAGTTTATAGCCAGGAGACGAATGTATCAATGGACCTGGGGTTTGCCTTTGGCACAAATTTAATACCTGCCAACAACTCCCATCTTGTCTTTGGGAGCAACAAAGCAACTTCAACAAAGCCTTTAAGACTAGCACTGCCTTCGATATTACAATATAGAAGGGAACTTTCTGTTTGAAGAGGAACTACAGTCGCAATATTCACCAGCTTGCAAGGGGTGCCAGCAAAGAAAAGGGCTCTATAGGGGTCATTTTAAAATTGCCTAAATGACTCTGTATGACGTGGTCTTATTTGGTCATTTCAATCAATTGGGAAATTTTGCAGTCACAGACTCGGCCACATCACGGTTTGTCAATAAAGCCGTTTGCTTTAACGTTTTTTTTTCAAGTTACTTCAAGCCAGTAATATATCAGTTAAATTGACCTTGCATAAGTAACTGTTGTGGACAATATTAGGTAGTCTTTGTATTTTCAATACAAAATAGCACATATTTCATGCATATATTGTTCTACTTGATGCAAAGATAAAATGATAAAAGCAGAGACCGACTGTTTCATACACATCAAAGAGGGTATGCCTAGATGCATTTAGATAAAATTTGAATGGTGTTCAAATGTTCTAAAGTTAATTGTCCCAAAAGGCAAACGTTGGTGATGCTACCCGCCCTTGAGCACTGAACTCATCTAACAAAGGCATTAAAGACTGTTGCATTGTCTAGGTCAAGCTGGGATGGATTGTCAATGAAGATGCACACCAGATTCGAAAATGGAGAAGACAGCGTAATTATAGAACACCATCAATAAAAAAAAGCACGGATGCCTCTTCTAAAATAATTACCAACGAGAATTCGATCAGCTGTCACGGGAGAAAACACGAACAAAATCTGAGAGCAGCACAATTTGAGACCCAGATCACTTTAAACGTACCCTTTACCTGCAAATACACGCATAAGCAAGTGCATTCCCGATCTAAAAGAATGACGCCACACAGCATATTTATACGACCTTGTCACGATTGTATAATCTCTACTGCACTATTGGACAAAAATCTTGATCAAGAGCACTCAATTGCTCCTTACAACGCTTAAGAGTCTTATACACGGACTCATAATTGGTAGGCTGGGCTAATAGAATGGGATTGTATACAACATCTTACTTTTTCTGAAGCTTGTCAGGCATTGCTTTTGCATGGAAAACGTTTCCAAGTACCTTCATACCAGTTGTCACAGAACATTCCTAATTTTGCAGTTCTATATCACATCTTTGAGCTAAGCACTTTAGCCTTTTGTTGTTTCTTCAGTTTCATTTCCTTCTGCTTCGAGAGGGTGGTGAAAGTAAATATCATTAATTCGTGCAGAAAAGAAAAATGTATAGTGCAAACTTATACTGGTAAGTAGGTTTAGTTATTAACTAGTCGAAAATAATTTAATATTTAGTTTGTACATGGACATGTAGGGCACTGTTTACATGGTTAGTTTAGTATTAAAGCTGCTCGCTTTCAGATGTTGGTAACAAAAAATAAAGTTCTTTAAACTGTATGTAAATAACGTATTTTAGAACATATGGTGATATAAAAAGGCTCCAGTATAATATCATGTCACGTTTATCTCTAAATTTCGAAAAATATGCTACCAAATTGCAACGCTTTTGAAATTTCAATATAAACATATAGTGTAGCGGTGCCGTGCAAACGATCTTTTCAATCGATTTCTGCAAATTCCTACCTAGATTTTTGGTTATTTTTTTTATTCTAGCCTTAAGTTTTATATTTATGAATAAGACTGTCAATTTTTCTGAAAAATATTTTTTTCAACGGTAACGGAGAGCGAGCAGCTTTAAAGTAATAAACAAATTGACTCCCAAGTAGCTTTCTGTCCTTGTAAAGACTTTCAGGTATTTGCTTTTACTTTGTCTACCAGTTCCATGTATTAACTATGACGACAATGTATTGTCTTGAGCTTCGTTAGGCATCCTTGACCTTGGTACAATGTACTATTACCATCGAGGCAATGTATTGTCTTGAGCTTTTGAAATTCGCCTACCATCATCAGACATCCTTGACCTTGATAATATTATCATTGGGGTCATGACATGCGTTGTATGTTTTAAATAAGCAATGATGGGCATTTCAGTTTTAGTATACATGTAATTTTACTTAAATACACTGTAAACACTCGTATCGACTTATTTTAATAATGAAATTGAAAATTGTTATGACTTCAGAAATAACTTTAGATAAAAAATTATAACAGTTACTGCAGAAACTCTGTTTAGACATTTAGTTTTCATTATATTATGTATGCAATATGGGCTGGCATTGCAAGAAGAAAGCTTACATTAACATGGCGGGTGGGGTAAACGTACATTATATGTACATGTACTTTCATATGGTGGTTAGCTGTAGTTACTTTAAGAATATCTCTTGATAACATGTACGTATATTCCATCTCAAATAAGCTTACTGTGTATGGTCAGTTTTATCAGTGTGTTTATGTTCATACTGAAATTACCAACACATGTAGCAAAAATGTTGCTGAAAAATATTAAGTACCCTAACTACATAACATTATCTATGTAAAATGTCTATTGTTCAAGTTCTTTTTTATTCAAAGATAATTTGGTACATGCTTGTGCTATAAAGACTACCATTAAGTAGAAAAATAAAAAGTTGTATCTGTTATAAGTAATGCTATGTATGATGTTTAATGATTTTTATGAATTTTAGGTGATATTGACCTTGAAATGACATTGATCTTGACCTCTGCTGTTCCAATTTAGTACAAGGTCCAAAGCAGTAGTTTTAGAAAAAATGTAATCAGTTAAAAGTTTCCAGTAATATTTATAACAAAAACACTGTCGTATTATGTTTGGATTGTAAATGCAGCAAGCGCAACTTATATATTTAAGGGTGGTGGGTGGGGTAATTTCAGTTATACTTACCATATAAACATTTATTTTTACTTAATTGCTTTCATTTCAACGGATATAAACCTTTACTTATGTTAAAGTTTAAAGATATGTGTTTAAACATCATTTGATATTTGGTAGGAAGCTTATTTTTTGTGACTTTTAACTATTTGACCTTGAAATGATCTTGACCTTGACCCATGCTAATCCAATTTAGTACAAAGAGTCAAAACAGTAGTTTTAGAAAAAAAAGTTATATGTTAAACTGTTTCCAGTAATATTTAAAACAAAAACACCGTCGTATTGTATGTGGATTGCAGATGCAGCAAGCGCAAATGAAAGATTTTAGGATGGTGGGTGGGGTAATTTCAATTATACTCATCCATATTAACATTTATTTTTACAAAGTTGCTTCCATTTCCATGGATATAACCCAATACTTATGTAAATGAGTAAAGATATGTGTTTTACAATCATTTATACAAGTTAACAGATTTGATATTTGGTAGAAAGATAATTTTTAGTGATTTTTTAGTATTTGACCTTGAAATGACATTGACCTAAACCTTGGAACACTAAAAGTTGGAAGCAGATTTGTAGCATTGATATTGAGGTATTATGTTAAGTTAAATAGTTTACCATTCCATGTGTGTTTAAAACACTATTTAACATTTAAGTAAAGCAAGGTATTTCTTTATTTTGGTATTGAATTTGACCTTGACCTTTTCCAACTTTCCACCCAAGGTCGGCAACTCTTATCTACTGTACAATTAACTACAATGTCTCCCAAACATGTTGGTATATAACTCAGCTTGTTACTTTTTTGTGCAACCTTTCTCCTTAAATAAGCCACTTTTTAGACCTTTGTGCTCTACTTTAATGAATGCGTGAAAAAATCTGTAACTCAAATGTCGCCTTTAGAATTTTACTCTGCAAAATTAATGTAGTTATTCTACTTTTCACGAAATTTGGTGTTTTCATTATTTTTTATCAGCGATTGTTAACGTGTTCCCTACGGCTGAAATATTTCTTTTCCGACGAAAAATACAGAATTTCAGGAACACACAATGTTTTAAATTTTAATTGAAAAAAAAAAAACAACACTTTAAGATGCAAGGCTCCTACATGTACCTAAGGTGTTACAAGTTTATGACAATGCAAAACTGTAGTTAAAATGACAACCAATCTGAAGCGAAGAAAATTAGATTGAGAGTTTGGCTAAGAGTGTGTATATAGCATGTATTGCAATTGATTAAATGACATACAAAAGTTGATATAGAAAATCTTATTATTCAAGAATAAAGCTTAAAAGTGGACGTTACTAGATCTTTTTTAGAAAGATTGTGTTCTTAAAGATTTTAGGAAAACAAAAATAGCATTTTGTAAATTCAAGTCAGCTTAAATCTAAATGTTTTTGTTTATATAAAAGCATTAATTCTTTGAAAGTATTTGATTATACCATTTGCATACGCCATAGATGAGCGATTGTTGTCAAGTTGTTCATTTTCAGGTTATATTATATTAGTCTTTGTATGCGCTTAACATTTAGTAACATTTAATTAAAGCAATACAAAAGCTATTCAAATGAAATTGTTCCAATTACTCGCCATAGTTTGTGAATACAATAATTAAATATTTATCTGTTCAAGCCTAACTGCAAAAGAACAATCTCATTTTAGATAAATTGTTGTCAAGATACCGGCAATGATGGAACTAATCTTTTATCGAGAAGGGGCTGTTCATTTGTTTATATTATTCCCGTTTACAGCTCATGTCACGTCATAGCTGACTTGCCTGACACGCCCCAAGTTGATGTTGATGGAGACGTAACTATACATCATTTTAATTTTAGGTAAATCGTAATATTATTGGCCAACCCTTATATTAACAATTCTAAACTAATTTTGTGCCTACATTTTTTTAAACAAAGTTCACTTTTTTCTGCATAGATGATCGAGCCCTGTTTTAAGAAAAGTGTTGAAACTATTTTGCTTCGAGTTTAAATAATAACCTAGGTTCAAGGCGAGGGTAGCCACTTACAATAAAATCTAAAAAAAGTTTGAAAATATATTCAAATTTATTTAGCAATGTTTTTCAAAGTCTAAGTCATTTAGGTAAACGTGAAAGGGTTATTAAAATACGCATGCGTTGAAAAAAATCGTTCAATAAATAAAATAAAGAGTATAAGATTTGTCTTTAGAGTATAGATCAATAAGGCGCCAAGTGAACTTTTATCAAGTGTTTCATTACATCTAAAGCGATGAATCCCTAATACTCAAAAATAAGTTTAAGCCATTAAAAGCTCCAATTAGTAAGCGGGTTTGTTTCTTTACTAAGAGCCTAGTACATGGAGTTATTTACTTAACTTTTTTGCATGACGACGAAATATTTCGTTGCAAACGCATGTATTTCATCCAAGGATGTCAAAAGCTTGTCACGGAAAGTTCTGCGCCAAGTGAAGGGAACAGTCACGTGGTGTGTTGTATTGTAATTACTACGTTATAGCTCGGTTATGTTCCGAAAAAAAGTTGTTCACGATGTAACTTAAAATTTCGGGCATATCGTTATATACAGCTTAATATAGCTTAAATCTAAGCAAAAACGCAATATCTTGAACGAAGCAATAGAATGATCTTTCAATACATTTATGTTTCAACTAACATTCTTCTGTTCTGTTGACGTGTTTATCCCATGTTCGACACTAAGGCAACTTTAGATAGGGTCATGAACAGAGAACATGCCGGGTCGTACCGCTTTTATACCTCGACCGAGGGTGGTGGAACAAATAAGCTTAAATACAAACAAACAAAACGTTTGATTACATGTGCCGTGGATTTACAATTTAAATAAAATACTTAAGTTTCACCTATTGACTCTATTTTCTCTACCCTTATCGCATTGTTATCATACGTTAGACCAAAATTGTGGATATATACAGTGTCCGATAATAGCCGTAGTCTACAGTTCAGTTTGAGTTATGTAATAGTAGCTTCCCATGATCAAATATTTTGCATTGTATGCCTTGGTTATTTGGCGGCTTGTGTGATTTGCGCCAATTTTAGACAACATGAAAATGTGTAGCAGTGGGAACTGTTTACTGTTAGGGGAAGGAACCACTGCAGGAAGTTTGTTCTTTTATTAAAAGATCGACACTTTTATGAAAAGACAAAGGGCTTTGTACAACAAATGAAATCAACCGAATGCAGCCAGTAAGACTATCTGTGACAACACCCACGAGAACACACTCTTGTAACGGGTAGTTCGGTTTATTTCATTTCCTGGTGTTACGAGATGGAACTTCAAACGACAAGAGGTAGACTCTAAGCTGCACTTTCTACATTCGAAATTTCAATATAGTTTCACATACAACATCTGTCTTCAGTAACAGTCTGTAAAACTTTCAATTGAATTGACGATCTATCTATGTTGTAGGCATTAAGCAACTTGATAAATAAATTGTCTCATGAAATTCAATATTAAACCAGTGAAAATAAATTGAATGACAATGAAATGCCTTGTTATAAGATATATTGCTTGTAATATCCTAGAATGAACTCAGTCAGTATGCATAGATAGCAAGCCCAACATTTCACCAGTGCACAATTTCCTTGCATACCAACCACAACATATTTTAGACATTGATATCTTATAACTGCAAGAGACACAAGCAATTTCTGGATAGTCCTTCAATAAAACAATTTAACTCTAGTTGATACAAACATGATTTAGGATCAATGAAATGCACTCGTTGTTTCATATAAATCAAGAGAATTGTGTCTTTTTAACTAGTAAGTTTGTCACAACACAAATAGTTTTGACGACAACATTGACTTAAACTTGTTCTTACAAGAATACATACAATACTGATAACGTATAATATAGCGCTTTCTACAGACTTTCTTTCCGTGAGTACTGGGCCTCCCGAAAGCCGTCAGCAGTTTTAGTTACTTCAAAGACATTATATAAACTAAATGTTTTTCAGCTGTTAATACAAAATTGGATTGCGCTGTAGTCGGACAGTGTCGTATGCAGACCAAGAAAATTGTGTACATGTACCGTATAATATTACAGAATGTAAGCTTAGGTCGAAATCACATCAGAAGATTGGAAAAAGAAATCATAGGGCACTGTTCATAATGTTTCAAAATATATATTGTTAGCTTGCGGGATTTACCACATTCTTTATCTCTAGAACAAAGATGTGCAAAGTATTACGCTTAATTAAGAAAACATAATAATAAATTGAAAAAATAACACATCAAATGTATTTTCAGATCCGTTCATTTTTAAGGCGGTCGCCTGCATACGACCTAATAAAAACGAGAACATTTGGCGGGAATTCGCTTGAGGCAGATCTTTACACAAAGGTCGAGTTTGTTGCTGTCTGTCTTAGTAACCTCCCTTTATTGTTAAACTTAAGCATGAATTGATCTAAATAATCATGTTGATTGTTAAAGATAATGATGGTAAATGAATTGCCATAATTATATACTTTCAAATTTAGTTCTTGACGTGGCAGTTTTTTTGTAGTGCTTTGGTACAGGCGGTACTTTCATGACAGTGTCCTCAACAATTTTCTGATATTACTAAGGGGTAGGTTCCCCATGTGTGTACTCGTATTAAGTAGGGCTGATAACTCCTATTTGTCGTGAAAAAGTTTGAATAAATATATAGGCTAGATATGCATTAAAAGATTCAGCTTGGTAGTTTACCGGAGTTACATACGTCAGATATACCCAGAATACGAACCTCGGGGTTGCAGCCACCCTGTTATGTGACGTTGTCCTGAGACTTTAAGTAAATATACTCCTACACTGGCATTATTCTGAGCCGAACTCGAGAGTTGTAGTCACTTCACCCACTGGGTCGACTTGGGATGTAGCTATTCTCCTATTTTAAAGGTTAACGAACCAGAACGGCTACAAATTGCCGGTTTATCTCTCTGCTTTCAAGGTTATAACCACACTCCTGTCTGAATGATTAAAGCACAATACTGTAGTGCAGTTTGTCGTTTCCGGACAGACAAAGTTTTAATATAGCCACACCTCTCATGTATCCAAATTAAACATCGCGGATGCATAGGCATTCTTTTACCGGAGATTGAAGCTGAATTCTTTGAATATCTACTTTTTCGAAAATATAATTTTATACACGAAAGTAGTTTTTTTGGGAGAATTATGTGTTAATTTGGTAAAAAAAGTCCCATCACGCAAACAATTGAACTTGTACATTACTGGTCAAAACTGACCGGATTAAATATTTTAAATTTAAAAGCCGGCCTTGTGTTACGCCAGCTATACTACGTTTTTCTCTTTAAGGTCCAGGCAATTTGTTTGCACAAACGACCGCCTTGTGGTACTTGCGTACTTTGATACTTCTGCTATTTTAAAACTTTGAACATATTACTATATGCTAATCTGATTCATGAACAACTGTATCTGTTTACTACATTCAACTTTATGCTCACAGAAAAAAAAAGTCCAAAACAACAAATATCATGGTACAAAATGTAAGAGGCACGCACGGAAAACCTACATAACTTTATTAGTTACTGTGTTTATAATAGTTATACTAATAATCAGACCAAGACGACGTTCTATGTCGTATGGTTAAAGATAATTATTAACGTTAAACTGCGTGCTTAGATTATTAGAAACCTAAAAAAAAGTCATTTGGATCTTATTGTTAGGTTTGTTTTCCTTTTATATAAGTATCCATCGACTAAAATCAACCACTATTTTATACGTTTCGCGTTAAGTGGGTCGATTGGGCTTATAGGTTGGTATTTGGTTGAACATATGTAGTAGTTTCAAAGGTAAGACCTTTGAAATAGTTCTTAGAAATACGTTTGCAATGAAAAATATGAATTGCTTCAAGAAATAATGATGCATCAGCAAGTGTATCGCATATTCACATAATTATGCATTTTATGCATACTTTTAGATACTTCAAGAACCTAACACAACATTAATCATTATAGGTTGAAATTATAGGCCTTTGCACATTAAAGCATTTGAAATTTTTAATGCAAGTGTCTTGAATCACCGTGTACTCTGATAACCGTATTCGTTATCATTACTCGTGACTAATGTTATATTTTGACTTGAAACGCGTATTTCAAATAATAATGTTAGTTCATGAATTGTTGAGACAGTAACTGTTGATACTGTTTACGCGTTACATGTATCTTATGAAACACACAAAAAAAATAGCAATTTGAAAGTAGAATAGTTTATACATTTTATTTCGTTGTCTTAGCGGAGGACCATATCATCTTTGTCAGAACAAGACCACCATGCAGTTACATAACTTATTTTTTAATAAGAGCTATATTTCCGTATATTTATTGAGAAACCTCACAATCTAAAAAAATATTATATCACACGAAAATGGAACTTCTCTAATGCTAAACCCCACTTCACATATTTATTATAAACTGATTTGGCAGTTTCAGCTTTTTCCGTGGCAGGAAAGCTGTTTAAAATGAAGTTCTGATCTTCTGAGACACAATAACAGTCGGTAGATTACACTGAAGTTATGATCAATTCGGTCTTTATAAAAACACTGTGATATATAACTCATTATTCATTATAACAAAGGCAACTACGTTATGATAAGATGTCTGTCATACGACATTTCAAACCTCAAAGCTATTTACCCTTAGAGCGTACGGTTTATTGCAAATTGTAAATGTCACAAACAATACTCTTAGATATATACTAATCAAAACCACCTGCCATTTTCCTTCCTTATTTAAAGGGGCACTCCCTACATCTAGCAGGTTATATTCTCGAAACATAGATTATGTGTTCAATGAACGTAAATGATAAATACATACAATTTCAAAGAAAAACCTATGGCGAAAAATGCTTCATTTTACCACAGTTAATCAACATAGAGGCTTTCTTTAATAAATCGCATCCACCTATTAATTGTACAACAACGACTCTACATATATTATTGAATGGTTAACGGTACTGCAGTACATTTTAAACCGCTGATTCTATCGATTAATGACTAGGAATGCATAGCTTTTAGATTAAGTTATAATACTTTCAAAGATTCTATTATTTATATTTTGAAGGTTATTTAGTCGATATCAGTTATAGGGTATGTCCTTTTAATTATGAGCCCCTTCAATACGTGCCAGCTTATTTTCAGCTATCAGCGGGATCTCT
This sequence comes from Saxidomus purpurata, assembly GCA_022818135.1. Classification (NCBI taxonomy): domain Eukaryota; kingdom Metazoa; phylum Mollusca; class Bivalvia; order Venerida; family Veneridae; genus Saxidomus; species Saxidomus purpurata. The sequence goes on from JAFMSR010000013.1 coordinate 25,190,686, forward strand.
TGCATTTATGAAGACACTGGGCAGGTACTTGTGTTTAATGAATTTTAAAATAACCGAATCATCCAAATATTATATGGAAGAGCTTTTCAAGAGTGAATTTCCAATGAAAGAACATCAAAGGCAATAACCCATGTTAACTCTTTGAAGGTTTAAACGTTTAATTGAAATTCTCTGCCATATGATTTTTACCATTCGATCATTTTGAAATTCGTGTAACGGAATTATCTATACGATGTCTTGATAATGCTTTAGCTAATGATAAGCGAGCAGATATCTGAAGGCTTGATAAAAGTAGTGTGTTTTGGCGGTTTCAGTTTCTCACTTTTTGGTGAGCAAAAGAGGAGGTTAATCCGATTAGTATTAGACAGTTTAGCTGTTCATGATTGTAATCTGTATTGTTTATCCAATAGGTATTACACGATTAATCCGTTCAGGATTGTAAATTATGCCCAGTTTTGAGTGTTTGGAGCAGTTATCCGATTAGCTACTATTAAGAACAAGTAGTTACACAACTAATGCCTTTGTCACTTATCCATAAGATGTCCGTACGATGTATAAAAACAAAAATAATATCAAACAGGGAATGCCACGTACCAAAAACGCAGCCTCCCCAAAACGAGCCCCACAGCACCCAGAAGTGCACACCACCAACACACACACACACACACACACACACGCACACACACGACACACACACACAATCATGTACACACACACATATACACTACCAACACACACTAGCATATAAGTCGTACGATTCCACCAAATTTTAAAATCCTTACGGTCTCCGTACAATACATGCCTAAAGGCCCCCTACGATCTTTTGGATGATGCAATTGTAGGATATCCATATGGACATCGCAGACAAATCGTGCGGAGCTTAGACGGTGCCCGTATGGTGTCCGCACTGTGTCTGTACGACAATGATAAACCAGTTCGGCGATATCTGAAACTTATCAGTTTTAGCTAAAATCGTCAAGAATTTGAAATGGAGCCCGTACGGTTAATGTAATGCCCTGCGAGCCTCGTCGAAAACTCGGGAGCTCAGTAAAACATTTTCACCGAGTCCCAAGGTCCTCTACGAGTTCAAAAATTCCGTACAATGTTCGCAAGACTCAACGATATCCGTACGATTTTGCAAAGTTTTGAATGAAAACCTACTCGAACGGAGGTCGCAGCGTTAATGTGACCAGGGTAACACTCAATGGCGGAGAAAATGTGTAACGTCGTCAGAAAAAAAAACAACATGGATCGGATCAATGTTAAAACAATACATTCATGACTGTAAATGTACATAGGTATTGTTCTCGCCGTTCCGTATAGAGTAATGAACATAGCAGATTTAATGATGCAACAATTCCAAAGCGATATTTACAATTAAAGTATCACAGATTTGTTGTACGTAGGCTAGAATCCGTAGCGTTACGGAATTATCTCGGGTGCACTGAATGTTTGTTGTCAGAAAAGTACTATACATGTCTGAATCGCCACAGCGTGAAAGATAATAATTGTACTAAGAATATATATAAGTTGTTAACTTATTTTGGCGGGATAATTGAAATGAAACGATTTTGACATGTATGCACTTGCATTAAAGACATGTATCTGGTAAAACTGGAATGTTAAGACTACCGTGAATGTCGCATGAACAATACCTTATGGAGGAGAAAGGAGATAAGCGAAGCCACGACCATTTTCTACTTAATGCATACTGAATAAACTGACTTGATGACGTTAATGGATGGATTACTTACCTTTTTATCTTGAGAATAATGGAATAACAGTTTGGATTTTCCAGCTACGAATCGATGAGCTGCTAACCAATCTACGTTAACTTTATTGTTGTTAGAGTATTTAGTCGCTTTTGTCATTTGTAATTTTTCACTCAAATATAATTAATGGTATTTGTGTTTTGTAAACACCTAAATCACTATTAACAGAATTGTGTATTTTAAATGTTTAGGGACAACAACTTAATTCAAACCATGTGAATATATTTTGCGTTGTACATTTGTAAATACTTATTGCAAATTACAGTTTGTGATTCTCTTTATGTGACACCGGATGCTACATTTCCTTAAGACTGTGATAATATAATATTACGTACGTTGAAATAAGTACTTAAGGTGTAACGAAATACTAGCCTTAAACATGATTGTCTTATTGTTGATTTCTAGTTAGTGACATCAGTTGCACCTAAAACACTAATTTTTAGAATTTGACCTTAGAGTCGATTTGATAATTGGAACATACAATATTTCTTAGAATAATAATTCTTTATAAACTGCCTTAATGGCATGGAAAACACTATGCGTGCTTCAGTCAATTTTCAAGGAAATCAATACATATTACATGTCATTACGTTGTTTGATATTGAATTATCAATCATATTCTAATGAAACCAAATTAAGCTCGAGATACGTCTATTCTGAGGATGAAATAATAACCCCTAGTCAAAAAGAAAAGACAGCGTCTGATTTTCCATTGACGCTCTTCGACAAGTCATGACAGGCTTTTAAGCATTTCCTTTTGTAAATGCAAAGACCTCATATCGTAATTTCATTTCCAGACGAACTGTGATTTTTGCATCGAAAACCCTCAATTACACCCTGTGTCTTGTCTCGAAAGATATTTCCTCAAACGGTTAATGGCGTGTATTTTGATGAATCAAATGAAAGGCTAAGATCATTAAATAATAATATCATTATATAATAATTTAACAAGCACTTTTAAGAAACAGAACTAACTTGTGGAAGCTTAAGGAGTAACGGAGAATGCTAGCAACTACAGACAAAACGTTACACGAGGAATTATCACTCGAAAGACAAAACATTTTAAATCTAAGGAAGTAAGTCTGAAAAAATGCACTTAAGTTTCTTTCTAAAAGGTGTACTTTTGCTGGAGACTTAAAACAAAAGTTTGAAGTCAACAAGGCTAACTTTAAGAGCATTAATCTTCTGACATTGTCATCTGGCTACAATGCATTTCGACAGCATCCAACGTTACAAGGCTTAAATCATTGCATCCAACGGTAGTGCTTGACATACGTACAGAAGTATATCCAAAGTTAGTTGGAATTAAAGAATAAATGTAAACCACAGGTCGATCGTGAGAATGTATTTTAAGTCACAAAAAAATAATGAAACGGCGATTTATGGTACATTGTGTATGTGAATAACAAAAGTAAATTTAATTGTTTCCAGCATATATTCGAATTCTAGTGATTTATTTTTAAAGTCTTTTCATAGACGGAACAAGTGCAATTTCAGATTCAAGTATAACACATCTGACATACATGCAATTTTCATGTAGATATTATTTCCGTGATGTTTTACTTCACTACTGCTTTAGTTCAATGTTGGCCTAATCAGATATTAACAAGTAAAGGTGTTTTTTACTATTGCTAAATATTCCTGCACTTGCATTTACTTTTCCTGAACAGGACGCAAGACCTTACTAGTTTGGAGCAAATTAATTAGTTTTAATTCAATGTGATGCCCTTGCTTTTTTGTCACTAGGTAGGGAGAAATGCAATGCTGCGATGCAACATTGGTTATTGTTCCACTTCAGAATTTTATGAAGGGAAATAAATCATGCTATGTTTAAACAAAGAGCTTTGATTATTCTTAATTAAATGTAAAAATCTTATCACATACATGTAACATATAAACATCTACAGATATTGAAGTGACTTGAGCTCATGTAAGGACATGAAGAAATGCCAACTGTACTAAGAAATAAAACAAAGAACAACATGTTTCGACTTTATTGTACGTTTTCTTCAGGTGCAGTAAATAACAATGTAACTATATAGTAACAAAAAAGTCACGTCACGTCCGCTAAACGGAAGATTACGTACGGCGGCGAATTACCTATTACAGCTAAACAAAAAGAATCTAATAACAAGATGCAACAATTTTCAAAAAAATAATAAGCAATAAAAGAATACTGGTGTACAATACATACAGAAAACCAACTTTTTTGTTATACATTGCAGAAATAAAGGGATATAATAGACAATATTAATGTAAGCGTGTTACGAGAAATACGACAATGATAATAACTTTTGAAGGTGTATTTATTTCGTTAAAATAGATATACATATTTTTTCTCAGGACAATAGTCATGCGCTAACAAAACGAAATGCCTCTAACAAAACTTTTTGAGTAACTAGTTAACCACCGTCATCTCTTATAAACTTATTATTCTGTCCCAATAAAATTGTAGACATCACGTCTTTAACGCCCATACCTACTTCACATATATTTAGTTTCTCAACTTCAGGAAAGACGTGTTAAAAATGAAATTCTGCTGTTTTCAGACACAGTAGCATTAGGGAGACAACCTTCAATTTGGTATTCTGATAAATCCGTTCCCTATATAACGAGTTATACAACCCGTTTTTCATTCTGACAAACACCAATTTATCATACTGAGATATCTGTTTTATGTCATTTCAAACCTCAAATCTCTTTAATACTTAATTGCAAATTTTAAATATCATAGATAATGGGCTTTGATATGTAACATTAATTATTGCGTGAAGAAGGAATTCTCCGTAATAGACGTGAACCTTCTTATCTTTTGGCAAAAATAACATATTTCGCAGAAGGATGTCGAAAATCTTATTCATTTTTAATATTTTTATATTTTCTGTTTTTTGTATCTTGCGATGAAAAGATATAAAAATAAGTCGAAATTTATCTAACTGTCGCTATAATTAGTCAAATGAACAATGTATTCATAAACATTGCTTAGTACTACCCTTTTTATTGAAATTTAACCTGAAAATTTGACATTCTAAAGCTTATAAATGTATCACTTCAAAATATAATTATTAGATACAATGCATATGTTGTAGAGTAGATAAATTTTGACTTTTGTTATTTATGGGCGAGACCTATATTCATCATTTAAATATTGCGGGAATTCTTTTAGACCTATATTCATCATTTGCTTGCGATAAATAATAATAAAGAAGGGCTTTTCATTTGAAATATGGCAGGAATATTAGATCTTTATCATTAAAATCACATCATTAAAAAAGAAGTAAGGGTTCTTATCAAGAAATCCTTCTTGTTCTGAAATTTGTAAATATCTGACAATCCTGTCACCGGTGCCGTCAAAGACGCATCCTGGGATAAAGTTTCCCACCGTAATTAATTTCTTAAAAGTACAATTTAAGAATCACATTAAACCTAATATGCTTTCAAATGAAACTCTGAATTAAGGCATCCTGTTATTGCCAGATCTAGAAATTCTATAGCGTCATGCATTTTACTACTGTAACAGATGTGAGCTTATTATCAAATTTACATACAAGTGGTTTGGAACAAATTTTGTAAGTCAAAACTGTCACTGTCGAATTTTATGTTCTTTCCTTGCATGACTCCTAATTACACCTGTGAAACGCCCCTTTCCTCTTACTCTACATGAAGCCTAGAACATACATCCAATTGTGTACTTTGCTTTTTTAAAATACGCATTCTTTGCTAATCTAACGTTGAAGATATCTTATTATTTTTAAACATTCTCTGAATTTAACTGTTAACATTAGGGTTTAGGTTAGAGAGGACTACTTGTAGTGCTTTAGGGCCACCTTACCAGAGCACCTTGAATGTTCCCGTAAGAGTTCCTCCTAGAGGAAGAGGCTTGAGAATTATTTTTCAAATAATAAGCGTTCCGGCAGTAAGAACTGACTCACGACAGCTCCAAATACATGTATGCCCGTAGCCAAAGCCCAGCATTTTGTCACTTTTACTGTGTATGGAATGTCTAGTCGTCTTTGACATTTTCATTTACCGGTCGCATATCTTCCGTCAACAACTTGACTAGATGTTTGAATCTTATTTATGGTCCTTATACATTTTAAAGCATATAACTCTTGTGTTGTAAATAGAAACAAAATCCGAGTTGGTGTTATTCGTATGGTTTAGATCATTGAATTTTAGATGTATATTCAAATATTTGTATATTAAACTGTAGAATATTGTGTTATGGCATATGAAAAAAAAATGTCTTTATTTCTTAGTATCGTTTAAAGAAAAGAATTTATATCATTTGCATGGCTATCACGGTATTAAATACTTTACTTTCATCAATATCACATAAACTGACTACACCTACTTAATATATGAACAATTTAATTAATTTAATGTTACTTGTAAGATCTGTTTTCGCAGAGCGGTGCCCTGTGAAGCAGTCCTGCTACAAATTGTAAAATAATAACGTCACCAGAAGTAGCAAGGAGCTGTAAAAGTGACATCACTTGCAAGAGGAAAAGTGATGACGAACTGACAATGGTTTGTAATGCTTAAGTAAGAGACAGCGCAATGAAAGCATTCAATAATAGCTTACACAATAAACGCCTGAGTCGGAATATATTTGTTAAAGCTATTCAAGTGATAAATAATAAATCATATACAAAACAAAAAGGCACTGCGACACTTTATAACAAGTCCTGGCGGTATTTAAAGCATTTCAGTTTGTAGAAATACAGGAAACAGAAACCTAATCTCGTAATTTTATTTCCAGATGAATGTGATTCTTGCATTACAAATCCTCTTCTACTCTGGGTGTTATCTTCATAGAAATTGTGTCCAACATTAATTGACGTGCATTTGATAAATAAAATGCCAAACGTGTCTAGGTTGTTAAAGGGAGTGTACCCTTTAGAAACAATATTCGGAATGGTTTGAAAGTATTTTATATTCTCATTTTCCTTTTTCCTCGTGCAAATTGCAAACGGCTAGACGTAATACGTTATAACGTTTCATTATAAATGTTCGTATTTCAAATGATATATTTCAAAGCTCTTAGTTGACTCTTAGGTTTTTATGTAACAATGTACTCTGCGATATGTTTGCATGACAAAGATAACACAGTTGCCGAATCTTGTGTCTAGAAGAAGCAGTGATTTAACAATATTTAGTGTAGGTTAGAACTCGACTTTGAAGGATGCCATGTAACACAATATTTCATTGTATATATAAGATAAATGATCCTTGCATACCAGATGGGGATATCTGCAGTTTTTACCAATGCTGGAAATGCTGGAAAATCTCATCTTACGTCCCCCCCCCCCTGTGACGTCACTTACCCACACATAACATATAAAGAACGTTTGTTTTTATATGCTATGTATCATTTCGATAAGTTTGTTATTAAATATCTATTTCAAAGTGCAAGACGGTATGCAAGAAAAAGTTTCTTCCATAGATCGAAACATTCGTCACTTCGGGCAGAGCCTCGTTCCCGCCAAAACAGTTACCCTCAGTGACGGATATTTCGATCTGAACCTCGTGCCCATATAAGAAACTAATAATGTATACGACTACAATCATAATAGCGTATCATAAATGTTGTCTTCATTACAAGAATGTATAAAGAAGCTACAAACCACAAACATTTACGATTTTTATTAATTCACATATACCATAAAAATACAGTTTAATTACATTTGTGCTAGCTACATGTTCATCTTCTCGCAAAACGAATTGACAAATAATTTATGTATATAAGATGTATTGCCCTCAAGTTAATTTAACTTAGAAATTACATCGCACGTATGACGGCTATTGCCTTTGAAAATAATGATTTAAACCTACGTAGTCTCAAGTTAAAATAGTGCTTACCACATTTATTACAGCGAGATGCCAATATTTAAAGATTAATGCTCTCAAATTACGCCTTGTTTATTTGCAAACTTTCCCGCTTTCTCCATAAATCTGTGACTAAAGTGTACCCTTTAGAAACAATATTCGGAATGGGTTGAAAGTATTTTTTATTCTCATTTTCCTTTTTCCTCGTGCAATTTGCAAACGGCTAGACGTAATTTGTCATTGCGTTTCATTATAAATGTTACGTTCGTATTTCATATGATATTTTTCAAAGCTCTTAGTTTACTTTCACGTAACAATGTACTCTGCGATTATTTTGCATGACAAAGATAGGACAGTTGCCGAATCTTGTGTTTAGAAGAAGCAGTGATTTAATAATATAAAGTGTAGGTGAAAACTCTACTTTGAAGGATGCCATCTAACTTTGTTTTCATGAGCACAGATAAACCAATACGGCAAGCTGAATATAAACATTCCAATTCATATTAGTATAAACGATTGACATATTACAGCAACATAGGCTTGATAAATGACCCCATCCAATCTTCTTATAACGACAATGTGTATAACAATTTCCAATTTAGAAGCTATTCACATTTTAAGATCCCGCCATCACTTTCAATGTGCTCGTATATTTGGTCGTATGCAAAAATGGGTAACTGGTAGATGGTAATAATAGTACTATGTTATTTTTGCCGTAAAACAATAATGACCAATGCCTTCCTTTAATATACGTTTTATGCATATATGTCGTAGGAGCAGATCAGTGGTCTAGTGTTAACGCGCTGGACTTGTAATCTAGAAATCGCAGGTTCGATCCCTCGCTCCTCCACAAACATAACTAATGATCTTTTTGATGAGACCTAAAACCAATATCCGATGGTTCGGTACTGTATACTGGACATATAAAAAAAACAGGGGGTTTTTCCTGAACGGGACGCGTTCTGTATCTTGCACTATCTCATAAAACCTACAATAGCTAAGTTCTTCTGAGGGAATTGGTCATATCGATTATCCGGTACCAAAGATAAAACTCTAAAATACATACACACATGCTTTATTGCTGCGTATAAATATAACATCCAAGTTAAACGTGATTACACCCTCAAAAATCCCAAAAGCCTAACTCAAGAAACACTTTTTACTACATAGCTGTTGCAAAAGTACAATTCATTTTGCAAAGATTCAAAATCGGTGATTCCATCGAGTCTGAATGACACAGTGCAGATGAAGCGCCGTTGAAATGCAGACCAGCTTCCTCATTTTAACAAGTCTATTTCTACGTCAGTACTCTATTTAGTTTTTAACGTTTGATTTTGTTACACAAAGGCAGTCTATTACGTAAACAAATTGAGACATTTTTTGGTAACTGTCGGCGATTCCAAAATAAAGTCACGCCATTCGGATAATTTGCATAACGCATATTGGCTTCCGTTATAGAAGATAATAAATATCCGTTAATAGTTATAATCTAAGTGTTAATGGCAAGTTTATTTCAAACGGGAATGTCTGGATCTCTTCCTCTGGCAACAACAAAATTTATTTCTTAGAATTTATCATCACAAAAATAATTATTCCTTTAAAACGCAGAAAACGTATGAATGTTTACATTTATATTTAGGACAACGTGAAGGCAAATATTCCCATCTGACAATCTTATAGAAGTTGTTATTAAAGCATTGCAATGAAAGCAATGCAACGTTAAGTAATGTTATTGCAAGTAGTGTATTATGCGTACTGGACGTGAGCCGCTTCCCTTCATATTCCCAGCAGCAATGACTCAGCACCTATACACATAATTTCTAAACACGGTAAAAAGAGATTTAAAAAAGGCAATTTCAGCTATGTCAGGTGCTTGATACCTTTAATATAAAGACTCGAGATTCAAGAGCGTTATCAGTTTTGAAATCTGACCGAAATATTAATTCTGAAAATATGACGATAAATTAGGAGTTACAAAACTGCTGCTGATAGTCTGATACATCTTTATTATTCTGAAATCAGTGAATATCTAAAACCTTGTCGGCAGGCAATCCAATAGGTATCTTGTATCAATATGTCCTGTCTTAAAGCTGCTCGCTCTCAGTTACCGTTGAAAAAACTATTTAAAAAAAATGAAATTCTTAATCATAAATATAAACTTAAAGGCTAGAATAAAAAAGTTAGTATAAATCTAGTTAAGAATTTGCAGAAATCCATTGATAAGGTCCTTTACACGGCACCGCTACGCTATATGTTTATATTGAAAGTTCAAAAGCGTTGTGCAACACTTTTGAATTTGGTAGCGTATTTTTCGAAATTTAGAGATGTACGTGACATGAATTTATACTGGAGCCTTTCTATATCACCATATTCTAACTGAATTTTGATATTGGCGTACTGCCATTGGTACATTTTAGATAATAGTTTATGTCACACGGTTCACAGTTAATATGACACGAGTAATCTTTATCTGAGAACCGAATATACACATTTCGATCTTGGTACATTGTGTATCAATTAAAGAGATAATCAAGTTGCTTTTCCTGTCTTTTGAAGGTCATTTAAATCCACTGTGTCCTTAGACTCTATGTTTTTACTCTTTTTTCCTGTCGTTATGTTTTCTCATAATAAACAAACTAAAATGTAGGATGATATCCAAGCGGCGTACTATACAAACTCTTTGTGCCTCTTACGTTTAGAAAACTGATGTTCCTTCAGTTCATCTTTGATACATTGATTATATCTGGAGGGCTGTTCGCCTGTTTATGTAAGACTATATGTGTAAACGTCGTCTACGCTAGGATGTTTGATGTATTTGATCGTATACAAACTGCATAAGCTGTATAAACATAATTATGAGCCTGAGCTGCCATCCCATGTTATTTGGATATGAATGGCCTTTTATTGCAAATTAGGTTTATGCAAAATAACAAAAAAAAAATTACAATCAATAGAAGCCACAGTAAAGAGGCAAACCCTTAATCTGGTATCAATTTAAAAAAAAACAACAACATTAAAACAATATTTTTTTAAATAATTAAAATTTAAAATTCAACTAAACATTCCAGCAAACATCGGTAAAATTAGCTTTATCATACGTGTTGTAGTTCCGTATAACCTTCATAAACATAATTTTCAGTTTTTGGATTGATGGTGATTTATATAAAACGTCACGTTATTGGTACATTGTGTGACATTTCTCGATATATTTTATAGAAAAATTAAATAATTGAATTGTTTATCATTTGACATACATATAACTCTTTGTTTTTTATTTAGAAAAAAATAATCCGTTCTTTGTAGGAAATTCCCCTTTTAGTCGTCTTCTGAAAGCGATGTTTCTATTAATCATGCTTTAGAAATTATGGGAAGGTCTAGTCATACGTGCTACTTGGTCATTATGTACATGATTGTTACAAAAGAATTGTCTGTCTTTCTAACGTCTCTCTCATCAAGTTGCAGTACTATGCGGTTCAAGTTTCTAGATTTCACAACAATGTCTTTTTGCCCCGAGCAGCATTGTCAGAGGATACAATCAGTAGGATTTTTTTTATTCGCTACTGAATATTATATCATCTGTAGCTTCTGGTGCCAAATGTAAAATGTCATTTATCTTCTGTAGAAATATGTCTGTGCCTCATATATTTTTGAGTCGCCCTTTCGGAGAAAAGGCGATACAAAGGGATCACTTTGTCGGTCTGTTGGTCCGTCCGTCCGTCCGTCACACAAAGTTAACGTTGGCTATAACTTTGCCATTTCTTAAGATTTCTTCATCAAACTTTACAATTGTATTGCTTATGACAAAAGGGTCATGGTGCCACCAAATGTTGTAGGTCAAGTTCATATTTGACAGAGTTATACCCCTTTTTGTATTTAGATTTTGTCACGAAAACTTTACGTTGGCTATAACTTTGCCATTTCTTATGCCCCTTTTTATACAAAGATATTTGCTATTACTTTGCCATTTCTTAAGATGTCTTCATCAAACTTTCAAATTGTATTGCTTATGTCAAAAGGGTTGTGATGCCGCCAAATTGTGTAGGTCAAGTTCATATTTGACAGAGTTATGCCCCTTTTTGTACTAAAAATTTGTCACGAAAACTTAATACTAGCTATATCTTTGCTATTTCTTAAGATTTCGTCATCAAACTTTCAAATTGTATTGCTTATGACATAAGTGTCATGATGCCGTCAAATTTTGTCTCTTTTTGTAGAGCTCTACTTAGATTTTGTCACAAAACTATTGGTTATTCTGACAAAGCGTAAGAGGGCGACACAAGTGTTTATACTGAACACCCATCTAGTTGATAAATACCAAGCACATCGAACAGTACTTGTAGAACCAAGTATCAATAATTTCCTGAATACTAGTATATCAGCTAATTTCGGAGTCTTTTGAGCAATTGCAAGATTATCGTTTGCATACTGGAGAGCTACGACGAAGTAACGACTCTTGATTATTACATGTAACCCTGGGGAGTTGTATGTGTGTCTATTACTATTTCAGACGATTTCATTAATCGAAAGCCTACATAGTGAACAATTTTAACTTAGGCTAGAATGATTCCCAACGGCGTTAAAATGCAAACTGTGGCTCTGAAGTTAAATAGGTGTCCATATGATATGGTAGCTTAGTTTCTTTATCGGAACATATATTGTGGATTGCGTTAAAAGAGACAGTGGTTTCTTGTTACTGCAATCTGGTAGATTAAGCTATCGATTTTGTTACCATCTTATTAATACTTTCATATTGCCCTGTTCACTTTGCCCTAGAGAATTTGTTCAGTATCCTACGGTACTGTACGTGTCTAGGAATGATACTGAACGTTTGCAAAGGGAGGGCGTCCTAGCAATCAGCTGTACGGACTTCTTTATTTGTTTGCAAACATTGTTTTAATGAGGTTTATATGTGGAAGATTTCAATCAGCTGTACGGACTTCTTTATTTGTTTGCAAACATTGTGTTAATGAGGTTTATATGTTGAAGATTGACAGTTTCTTACAATAAGATAAACTATGGTCTTAAACTAAAAAAAAATCTTTAATCATTTGCAAGTAGATGTAAAAGAGTTTCATTGTTTAATGGTTCGAATGGTTTAGGGCACGCAACACCAGTTTTGGTTACAAAAGTTACTTGTACAAATGTACGCCTATCAGTAGAGTTTTCATTGGCTAGAAAGGAATGATGTTTTGTTATAAGAAAGAGAAAACAATTTTGGGAATCTATATCAAGATGATTTATTCACATTTGAAAGTACAAACCAGCATTAAGGAAACGTCTTGCATTTTTCAAAACAAGATGGTGGACGGCAACTGAGCTTTCTTACAATATAAGTGACGTCACAGTTTCTCCTAATCAATGAATGGCATCGAGTATGAACAACAATATTGAATCGAGTCTATTAATACTACCTTATAAAGAAAATGTACATGATAAAACAATACGCTAGTTGTCTGACAAATTTTAAGATTTATTAAATGTTGTTTGGTAACAAAATGTCATTGTGTTCATATTCAATATGAAAGTATATAGTAAAAAGGTTATTGATTTTGTATGGCGAAATATTACTTTAAGATCGTTGATTTAGCGGGAACAACTCGCAAGCCCGTTGTTCCCGCCACATCAACTCGTTCAAAGAAATATTTCACCATACAAGTTCATTAATCTATAGTCCAATCTACGTCTGCTTTTCTATCAAAGCAGTTAACCGTTTTGTAACTAATAAAGATATATGTGATTTTGAAACTCTCTTAAACCCGAAACTCCGGACAATAAGTAGGGCAACTGGAAAAGAGACGTCATCTATTTTATTTAATAAGACTCCCTGTTTGAGAGGGTCGAGTATGCATTTAGAACATTTGAATGATAGATAGTGTCTGACTAATGTTCTACAGTTTTATATTATATTACTTTCCCTGTCTGTTATCCTGTTTGCTAAATTTGTGACCAGATGTAATTCTTATTGAATTGTTACATTTATCACTGGTGATTTTAAGCAATTTATGTTATGTAATCCGAACCTCTTATGTCACGTCACGTATAGAAGATACTAAGAAGGGTTTGCATGACAAAGATAGCGCTTTTGTCGAATATTTAGTCTTTATGAAGCAGTAATTACATGTCACTGTTTCAGGATAAAACGCGACTGCGTAGACGTTCATTTCATTGCTATCTCAACGGAAACAGATCCAAAAATACGTCAGTCTGAATACTACTTTTAGACTTGATCATTCAAAACCCACCCTTCTTTAACAAACAACCATGCTGATTTACAAATAGCACTTAATATCTGAGAGAGATCGTTGTCGAGATTATCTTGAAACATATTACGTGCTACTCGGCAAGTCAAGCAACTCTAAAAATTTCACACTATCTATATCACTAAACGTTTATTAAACCCCCACATCGAATTACTCTTTAACTTTTTCGAATAAACGCCAGGTTTATTTTTGTACGTGATACACTTAATGCAATGTACAGCATAGAAAGTGAACGCAGAGTCCTATCAAAGACCCTGCAGCGGACACATTAACACTGTTGTTACATGATAAATCCTTGCAAGGTATCTTTTTTCATATAGTTTCAAATGATTTAGCCAATTGTAAAACTTAGCTATGGTTATGTAAAAAGACATATGTGCTTATACGTTTATCGAATTCCCTTTCAACATTTATCCACGATTCACGCAGTTGTGGTGATAGAAGATATTTTGTCAATGTTATACGGATCTTGAAAATGGTTACATTGGTCTGCAAAAATACTTTTAGATCAGTTTTATCTACTGGTTATGTCTCACTGATAAGTATGGGCAAATATTTCAAAATATTTTCTATATATAAAACTGAATCTTTCGTCACATAGTAGTGCTTATAGAGATAAATACGATATTTCAGGATAAAAACGAAAACTTATGTGTTTTCTGGACATCTATCAACCGTTTCGGCCGTATTTAATAGTTTTCAACAGGAACATTGCTAATAATATCACAGTTTACATATTAGTTGATTAAACATCTTACCGCCAATTACTGAAAAGAAGTGCATTACAGGAATAGCCTCATACAAACGTGTTTAAACCGTCAATATAGACCATAGAAAACTTAATTCAATAGACCATAATAAATGAAAGACAGAGACACGTCACCACTGACACAAGAAGTACCACGTAATCATCCGAAGGGGCGGCGATTTATTAAACAAAACCAAATTGCTTGTCAAACAGGCTACCTATATAGGTATATAGGTACATTCTATATCGGGGATTCCACTCATTTGGTCGGATTGAGACACACATTATGAGATAAATATAGTATATCAATCTTTAGTGGAGTAAGGTATGCCATTGTTGTTCAGAATCATGCTTCCAAAGTAAATGCTTATACAATTTCCAAGACCCTCCTTGAAATAGCAGTACCTTAACGGAAATTTACTTGTTTACAGACACTCTGAGGGAGATTTAGATTTAGCTGACGTGCTACTGTATACAGAAGTGTTCGAGGTCAATCCGTCGCCAGAACGTATATTTGGGAATGAATTTCCTATGCGACACTTAATTATATACGTTCGAAATTGCTTTATATATTTATTCCCAAGAGCAATAAGAAATAGTAATAAATAGTCTAGCCAGCAATCGTATTAGAATTTGCTCCCGTATATTATATGTGGTGCATTTTCTGTAGAAAATTACATTCCTTCATAGACTTGTGTTTCGTAGATGACGTAGAATTCTTTCATAGTCAGACAGTTTTATTTGCCCTGGCAAGTGACATATCTTGTTTTCCTTTTGTTCACAAGTTTAGTAGTTGTAAGTTTAAATTAACTGTACTCTTGTATCAAGCCTAAAATGACGAATGCATAGTTGTTAAAAGTACTGTAGAAAAAAATTTATACATGAAGTTACATTGAACTCTATAGTGGAACGATATTAATTATGTATATTTACGTTGTCCGCGTTATTTCTTCAATTTCTTCTACTGTTCTTCGTATTACAACCAAACTATATGATACAATGTGTAACAAAAAGGATTTCAACATTCAGTATTTTCTTATTATTTATTTAACAGTACGCTTTGTAACGAAACATCAACTTTAATTGCAATATAAATATATGAAAAAAATTCATCAAGGAAAGATAAAACGGCCTCTAAAGGACACAATAACGTTTTAAGAAATTGTTATTTACTTTTATGCAGTCGTATTTGTGTGACCAGGGGCTTAATTTCAGTTCTACGTTTATATTAGGATCAACATGTGGTACGTTATGATTTCATGTATAATTGATAGCGAATAGAGGTCCTGTCACCAAGAACTTTTAAGACTTTTTCTGGATTGCTTTTCTACAACGAATAATCTTCATTAAAATGTACTGTTGTACGATTTTAAGCCCTAAGTGAACTAACCCGCTTAAAACTCTGCTAAAATGGTGTGGTCATTTACATAACTAAACAAAACGATGATCTTGAATTTCTCATTAAAGAAGCAATCTGAGACACCTTGCTACGGTGTAGACAGTTCGACTGTCAAATGCAACAGCACAAATATGTTAAATTATGTTTTTCATAAAGGAATAAATAAACCATTATGCGTAATAATTTGAAATTTAACTGAGAGGACAAACAGTTAAAGAATAGTCCAATTCTTTTAACCTCATACAACACAAACTTCTTCCGCAAAGACAACCGATTCACCGGAGAGACACTAAATCTAAAGATATCACAGCCGTTAATTAATTGCACGGTCTTTCAAGATGTACGAGAAATGCATAATGCAGATTTTAATGATGTTTTTGTCATGCACGAGTGCCTACATGTATAAGAAATTCTGTCACTCGCTTGAACATCATAAAAATGTTCGAAATATATAAAATTATATCTAAAATGTCTTCACTTTACTTTTCTAGATTTCTTACGCCTTTGCTTTATTCAGTTTCTAAATATGGCATTTCTTTTGTATATCCATCAAAACAATGATCTATTTATTTATCTATGAATAAATATGTCGTTACCATTATCTTTTTGAAGTGTTCTCTTATTATATACATCTTCATTACCAACCTACAAAAATTCCAAAGAAATTTCGAAACCAATTTTCCGTGTAAGAAGTGCTAGTTTATGTAGTTATAAAGTTAGAAATCAACTTTAAACCTTTAATACCAGTCAACAGTTCTGTTAGAGCTCAACGGATTAGATATACAACATCTCAAATTGAACTTTGGGAACATTTTTAAGAATTCCATTGTCAATTAAAACTAATCATACATACAATGTTGAACCATCTGCTTAGAGCTTTTTTGTTGGCATGTGCTCCGTCCTTCTTCTGTGTTATGCTGAAGTGATATACATTGTACATGTTTACGTATTTTGTCTCCCGTATCTTGTCTGACTCATGTCAACGAATATAATGTTTATATTGGTTTACTGATATATTTCAATGGTGTTGCTTAAATTTAAATCAGTCACTTATACCAAGACAGTTACTTTTACATTGTACGAAGGTGAAATATAAACACAAGTTTTTATTTAAACTCGAATCGGGATTGTTAAGAGTAAATAGGAATCGGTTCTATGAGGAATTACATGTATTATTGAGTCACTTTCGTTTATTCATTGAAGATTCATTTTAATCAATATTCGAATATTCGCTCGTTAGGTCATATAAGGCTGGCACCAGAACTGTCAGAAAGTACGCCGACGGCAAGCATTAGTATGTTCCAGTACATGTATTTCCCATTACGGGCTGGCAAGGTTCTAAATAAATTAAACAAGTAAAGGACAACCTCTTTTTCAGGTATCCAACTCCTAACGAAGCATTTCTCCAACTCATTACGCTTCAATTGCCTTTAATTTATACATAATATGATATCAGCTTATATTAGTGAGATTATTTGGTGTAGTGGTTAATCCGTTAGCCTTCCATTTTTACAGGTCGCAAATCCTATCAAAACCATCTTTTTCAGTTTGTTCCCCTACTTTTCTTTTTACATTTATAACAATTTCGTTCATGTTTTTAGGCACACGCTCAAGCAAATCTACATTTATTTCATACTTATAAGCATAATGGCCATGTAAAAAATACAGAAATGCCTTATTTCATCTGATTATTTTGATATTTAGAGGGTAACAGTTAATCTTTATTTGTCATTCTACATATTATAATCATAGTAGTCCAAGAACAAAGATTATCAGAGTTGAATTTATGCTAATTTATTTAAGCTCGATTGTGGAGAATTGTTGTAGCTTATCGAGTATCAGAATTGAATTGATGCCCCATTGATAGAAGATCACATCTTTCTTTTGAAAACCACTATTCCTTTAAAACATTGACCATAATTATGGGTTGAATACTTTGAAGCTGCTCGCTCTCAGATTTTGGTAAAATAATAAAGTTGTTCAAACTAACGTATTTTAGAACATATAGTCATATAAGAAGGTTCCAAAATAAACTCACGTCATATAAAATGATACGCTATCAAATAGTAAAGCGTTGCAAACGCTTTTGAAATTCCAATATAAACATATAGTGTGCGGTGCTGATAAACCAGCATATTCAATCGATTTTTGCTAATTTCTATCTAGATTTTTACCTCTATTTTTGATTCTAGCCTTTAGTTTTATATTTATGTATTAGTATGTCACTTTTGAAAGTTTTATTTTTATCAACGACAACTGAGAACGAGCAGCTTGAATATGTTGAACTATTATGTAGCAGGATACATGTCAAATATGTTCACAGTAATTTTGGTAAAGATAGTCGTTTTTTTGTCATTTTCTTTTTGTATCTACAAATAGAAATGACAATTAGGTATAATTAAATTAATAAAATTGCTTCTTAGTTTTGTGATCAAGATTTGTCGTCAATTTATGTTTGTAATCTAAAGGGTGTGTGCATGCAACCACACTAAATCATCAACATTAAACAAAGTTAACGTCAAGCAAGAATTTCGAAGTAGTTTTCTATTTGTAAGATGTCTCTAAAGAATTTAGAATGCTGATACCTTAAATGGTTTTAATTTTTTCCTTCCGTTTTGCAAGGCTTGAGTTATTGAACAATTTGTCTGTAAGTGATTCGAATCGTTAATAAAACTAAACATATTAAAGGGGCACTGCCCATATGGAGAAGGTTATTTTCTCCAGACAGACATAAGGTGTTCAACGAATGTAAAATGATCAATAAATACTATTTAAAAGAACAACTGTTGACGAAAAATGCTTCATTTGACAACAAATATTCAACATAGAAGCCTTCTGTAAAAATCGCTATCCATTGTACAACAACAACTCTTAATAGATGCACCCTATTTTGAAACGCCGATTTCATCGATAATGACTGGAATATACATGTTTGTCTTAAACTTTTTGATTAAGTAATTATATTGCTTGCAAATATGTTATTATTTATGATTTGAAGTAATTTAATTTGACATCAGTTGTAGGGAGTGTCTCTTTAAGACTTAAACATCAAAAGTACACAACATTTATATGAGGCATTTTAACACTCATACCTATCCGCACATGTACTAGTCAGAATTGATTTAGAGTAGTTCATATAAAGTTTCAAGTGTCTACAATCGATGTAAAATAGTGTTAAACCGAACACATCATGCAAAATGTCGCTTCTTGATGTACATAAGTTATTATTTTATTAAATTTCAAATAAATTGTGCAAATAATCATGATATTCTTAAAGGGACTCTCCCTATAACTGGTGTCAAACTAAATGACTTTAAAAACATAAATAATATATAATTTGTGAAAGTAATAAAACTTAACCGAAAAGTTTCAGCTATGCATACCAGGCATTAGCGATAAAATCAGCGGTTTAGAATATGCTGCAGTACCGTTAACCATTCAATGGTCTACGTAGAGTTGTTGTAAAATTATTGGATAGATGCGATATATTTCAAAAGTCCTCTATATTGATTTACTGTGGCAATATGAGACATTTTTCTTGTTTCTTTTTTTCCTTAATATATATATAAGCCCTGCGAGTATAAACATACATGTATGTATGCGTCATATTACTTTTTATCGTGTTAGATACATTTTTCTTGTTAATTCAATTAAATTAGAATTATTAACTTTATTGATTATAGTTCATGTAGTTTGTTATCGCCAATGTAGCAAAACTTACACACACAAACACGGCTTCTTAAAAACGCTATATATCTTAGCATGTTCATTTACAACATACAGCCTTTACCTATGTACATTGTAAAGGCCGGTCTTGCGCGGCCTTCTGTTTTAAAAGCAAATTTGCAGTTTTTCTTAACATAGTACTATTAAAGGATTTATAATTATTACAATCCAGTTGCAATGAACAATTTACAAAACGCTCTGTTAACAAGAAAAAATTATTCAAACGTGTTGCATAATTCTTCTGACATACACAGATATTTCACATTGTATGTGTTTTCTAGTGTTACAGTAGTAACTTTCTACCACAAGGTATGTATAGTAATATTAGTTGGCACATTAATACGGAGAGCTCTATGACAACATGACTCCATTCCATTGCGTGTGTTAGAGATTCACCTAGCAGGGATTACTTTTATTTACACTGTCCTGTGACTTTGGAACATGGTGGGGGTAAGAGTGAGGTTGGGTGCGCACCATAAACCGGTTTAAGCTCCCCAGTGGTGTTTTTGCCACTGACCGTTCCAAGGCGGTGCCCCACTGTGTTCCTTTAATTGTTCGTTTTGTCCTCGTGTGTTTGCTTTGTATGCTAGTGTGTGCTTGTAGTGTATGTGTGTGTGTGTACATGATTGTGTGTGTGTGTGGGTTGGTGGTGTGCACTTCTGGGTGCTGTGGGGCTCGTTTTGGAGATGCTGTGTTTTTGGTACGTGGCATTCCCTGTTTGATATTATTTTTGTTTTTCTTTGACCATTCAGCTTAAAATAACATTTTCTGGGGTTTTTCTTAGCTCACCTAGTGAGCTATTAGGATCGCATTCCGTCCGGCGCCTGTCGTACGCCGGCGTCATCGTACGTCGTACGAATGTTAACATGTTCCTTCAAACTACATCTACTCTGAAACCAAAAGGCCAATGATGATATGAATTGGCGAGGATGTTTCTTGCATGAAGCCCTTTCAAATTTGTTTAAATAAGTATATTCCATATAAAACTCTGGTTGCAATGGCAATAGAATGGATAAACTTTAACAAACAGGAAGGCCTATATCTTAGATATTAGGCATGTGGCATTAAAAATCGCCTTCGCATAGAACTTAGATATTTAGCATGTAGCTAAACCTAGTTGACCTCCACCAAGATTGTTCAAATTATAACCCTTGCGTCAAAATTGACCTCGCACGGGTGTCACTTGTTTTTGTATAGGCTTAATGTTGCAAAAAACTTTTAAAAGTCTTCTTCTCTTAAACCACAAGGCATAGAGCTTAAATATTTAGCATATTGAAAAACAAAATAGACCTTAACCAAGTGTGTTCAAATTATGATCTCTGGGTTAAAATTGACCGCACCCGGGGTCACTCGTTTTGATAAAGGCTTATGTAGGATTAAAACAAAATCTTCTCTGAAACCACAAGGCCCAGAACTTAGATATTAAGCATTTGGCATTACTTGGTGACCCTTTACCAAGATTGTAAAAAGCATGACCCCCAGGTCAAAATTGACCCTGCCCGGGCGTCTCTTGGTTTGACATACGATTATATAGAGGAAAATCGTGAGCGAAGCGTAGAAATTGACCCTCTCTACTATTGATGGCCTTCTTTTTTAGCCAAGGAGGCCTATTGAGCGATAAAGGGCCATCATGGCACTCTTTCTTAATTTTCTTTTGCAATAACTTAAAGCATTTTTATAAATATTTCATTAGTTATTGGACTTTTAGCTCTTCTCATTTGTGCGGAAGACATGTGAAAATGCTGTCGATAACGATCTATATTAAGTTTCATTGCTAATAAATTTGATAAAAATTGTACTGTGTTAATATTGATTCGTGTCGTAAACGTTAATTTAGAGAGATAGTTCAGAATCCTATAACATGACTAGTGTCCGTGTTGATTGTAGTTAACAAAAGATGGCTACCCTATTACAGTATGCTTACAATGTTTCAAACTCGTGCTAACACAAACGGACTTAAACTGTCCTGAAGGCGTTGTGTGATACGGCTTTTAGGTTTAATTTGCTGCTGTAGACTAAGGGTGAAAGTTTTTTATTTAGATTTTGAGATTTTTGTGTTTAACTAAGGATTAACAAGATACAATATATCTCTTTGTTTTACACCTAACATTAGGGTCACTCTTTAAGCCTAGGTTTCAATATGCCGTCATCCAATACCAAAACCAATCAACCACATAAAAGTTCATAACAAAGGGAAATGGGTTAAATTGTAATTCAAATATCGAATTATAGGATAATTCTGTTCTAGAAACTTCAAGTTGGTGCTATTTTGTTTTTCCTGCTCAATTTGGGATGTTGAAATTAAGGACTCGGATATATTACAACCCTTAGGCTAAAAGTCTCCCTCTACAGTAAACTTCTTTGTCAGAAACTAAAAAAAGTGATGTTGGATTGTCTGTCGTGTGATCATGAGACTCCGATTAAACGTTCCTTATATCTTACATAACAAAGAACATTTCCTTTGATATTCATACATTTCTTCAATCAATGCAGATAACAAACAGTTAGCAACGATCATGATTCTTTTACTGCAGTTTTATTCCTTTGAGTACATAATAATCATGCAATGACGCAATGTCACGTTATACAAATTGATACAACACGTTTTATCAAGTTATTAGACAATATGGCGACAGACTAATATCATCGCTAGCCGAACAAAGACTACTTCAACATATCTTTTCTGCATGAAATAAAAAACATTATTTTACTTTATCACAAATGTAACAAAACAATTGATAAAAGATGTATGCTGTAATAAACGACAATTGATTCAGTTACTTAGACAGCACGGTGTCAAATCAGGATTTTAACATTTCAGACTTTGAGATGTAAAATATATCATTTAGCTGTCAAATTTCTGAACTGTATATATACAAATCATAGTATTAAACGTTAATACAGTCAAGTTCCTTCTAACTTCTTTTGGCACACATGTTATGATTGTATAAGTTTTTAAATAAATGAATATTTGCTTTAATGCTAACGGTCTATTACATTGTAAATTATGCTTGAGTGTGTGTCAAAGACGTTAAGCACTGCTTTATACTCACGGAAGATTAATTGTTTCAATATTTACTGCTAGTTGTCTTTCTACAATCGAAATATAAAACAATGAAAGATTTTAATGCTTTATGATATCTTAATTATCTACCAGTACACACATTGACGAAATATCAACCTTAATTCAGACATTCAATATCTAAATGAAAATAATCCTTCATAGTAAAAAGCTCCCTCCAAATTTAACAGTGACGTTCTTACAAACCTATTTTTGTGAACATGGACCTTTTTTATTTCTACTTTAAGCAACTCGAAATGTTACTTCATGATACCGTGTAGAAGTGCGAAAAGAAGCCCGGGAGCAAGGAACGATTAAGACTCGTTTTTAAGATTTTTTCTCGAGATCTTTTCTACCACGTATAATGTTCATTAAAATGTACTGCTGTGCCATTTTTAGCTGTAATTGATATAACTAGCTTAAAATTCTGCTTTTAATTAATGTTTTGTTCGTTTACAAACACAAACAAAACGATGATCTTGAATGATGATCTTGAAAAGAAGCAACATGATACACCAAATCAGGGCGAAGACAGTTCGACTGTCCAGTGTTACAGCACAAAGATGTTATTTAGAAAGGAATAAATAAACCGCTACGCTCTAAAGTGTAATATCAATTGACTGAGAGGACAAAACACACGTAAACTTCAAGTTTAAAGAGTATTCTCATTCTTTTAACCTCATACAACACAAACGTCTTCCGCAAAGATAATTGAAATAAGATAAACGACTCCCCATAGAAACAAAAACTCTGAAGATATCACAGCCGTTATTTAATTGCACAGTCTCTAAAGCCTTATGCAAAATTGATAATGTAATATTTAATGATGTATAGTTGGACGTGCACGAGTAGCATTCAGTATTTCTGGCAATCGTGTGAACTGCATTCAAATGTCCAACATATGTAACATGTTGTTTAGACTGTCTCCATTTTACTCGCCTAACTTTGTTACCGTATGTCTATGCATTCGCTTTATTCAATTTTTAAATATGGCCTCATTTTATGTATCCAACAATAACTGATTTTTAAATTGATCTATGAATAAGTAGTTGCTATTATTGGAAAGTTTTCTATTATTAGATAGACCTTCATTTTCAACTGACAACAAATTCATGAGAAATTTCGAAAATAATATTCCGTGTTTTATGTGTTGGTACATGTAGTTATAAATCTTAAATACAAATATAAGCATTCGGTATATACAACATCTTTACAAACGAATTTTGAAATCACTTTCAAAAATGAAAATAATACGGTCTATTCCCAAATAAAAGTAGTCAGAAGTTGAAATACCTAACACTCTGGACTTGGGTCCTTGTTTTCGTTTTCTTACATTGATCGTTGAGATGTGCTTCTTAATTCTAAATAAGTTAATGGTCCATTACTAAAACCAAATCGAATTTTCTTTCAAAGAATTGTAACAGGGAATTACAGTTTGAAACTGGCTTCTTAAACTTTACAATAGCCGTAGAGTATTTCCCTGTTTGAAAAACTGCTGTGAATTGTAACAGAGAAATACAGTTTGAAACTGGCTTCAGCCGTAGGATATTTCGATCTAAAGGAAATTATATTTGGTGTTAGTATTGGACCTGTAAACAGGTAAACGACAGCCTTTTGTCAGATATTCAGCCCCTAACGAAGCATTCCCCCAACTAAATACTCTTCAATTGCCTTTAATTTACACACAATATAATATCAGCTTATATTTTCCTCAGCATTCTAGTCAGTTTATGTGATGTAGTAGTTAAGTTGTTAGCCTTTCATTGTTTACAAGTGTAGCTAAAATCCCATTAAAGCCATATTTTTACGGTTTTCTTTCTTCTGATTTACCCTTTTCGCAATTTTAAACCATTTCTTTCACGTTTTTATGCGCTCATTCATGCAGATCTTTATTCGTATCAGACTAATAACGATAATGACCATATAAAGTAAAGACTAGGCATTAAATACAGTAATGACTGATTACAGATCTGAAGATTTTGAAAATTTAGATGGTAAAAGTTGATATTTCTTTGCCAGAATAGTATTAAGACAAAATATGTGAGTGGCCCATTTATAACAATTCGCATCATTCTTTTATTAGTGTTCCCTTTATTTTGCTTTGATTATTAGAAAAAAAGACATTGTAATCATTTGCATATCGTGATCATTTGGGCAGGTAATTTTAAGACGTAATGTGTTGTTACTGTAACTGTACAGTGTTTACTGAACAATTAATTACCAAATGTATGTTAGAGTGTTATATTTGTTGCTAAATATTGACAAATTATTCTTTCTTGTACATGTATACCGTTCGGAATGTCTGTGTTTTTTAGTTTGGTTATGACTGTAAAATCAATGTGTCTCCATGTAGGTAAACTGCTTTTTAAATTAAAATATGAGTCATTGAACAGATATAGTGAAAGCCCCAGGATCACTTTGAATTTACTGATGTAGACACACAAATGTTTTGATAAGATATTGATAGAATCATGTTTTATTCACTACATGTGACTCTGTTTCGTATGGAAGTGGTATCTTCAAGAAAAAGAGTTACTAGAAAGCCTTTTTTATGTTTTGCAATATCATTGGAAAAAAAATACTACGCTATTAATTTCTAAGACATCCTTCACAAAATGAGAGCTTTTAAATGTGATTTTGGAATTTAATGAAAACAATATGTCCTAGTGCCTTTTTACTATACATTTTACTGTATGTAGCGGGATGCATCTGCGTGTACTTGCATGTTTATGTTGACAGTTGATTTAGTAATGATTTTCCATTTATGCTTGCACTTTTGTATTTGCAAAAAAGACATGGCAATTAGGTATAATGACATGAAGAAAATTGCCTCATAGTTAGGTGCTCAAGATTTGTCGTCAATGTTTGTTTTAACTTAAATGTTTAGGTGCATTTCTAGTAATTTAAAAATTGGCAACCACAATTTACATTAAACTTAGTTAACGACAAGTAAAAACAAGGTTTCTATTTGTAAAATGTCTCTAAAGAAATAGGAATGCTGATTCTTTTAATGGTTCTAATGTTTTTCCTTCCGTTTTGCAAGACTTTAGAAATTAAGCGATTTGTCTTTAAGTGCTGCAAATCGTCAATAATTATAACCCTTTTAAGACTAAAACATCAAAAATTCACAAAATGTAATGTATGTGAGGCATGTAAGAGATTAACCAGTAAGTGAATTTTGACCGGGATTTTTACAGTTACATGTACATCTTTCAGCACATGTACATGTACTTGTCAGAAGCCGAGGAATGTATCAGTCTTTGAGAGTAGTTCGTATAAAGTTCCAAGAACTTTAGTCTAAAGTCGATGTAAGAAAGATAATGTTTAAACCGAGCACATTGTGCAAAATATCGTCATTCAATTTGATATATATGCATGCCCAATTTGAAATTTTTAATCTTTGCTATACATGTAGGTTGCATATCTTTATTGATAAATGGGTTTACATACTTGTGCAAATAATTATCATAGTTTTATTAAACTTTTCAAATAAATGTTTTGTTTGGTTGACTATTTTAGTATGTCTCACTACCTTACCTTATACAAAAGAACACTTTGCTTGATAAAATTTAAAAAATGAAATGTAATAAGAGAATTCAAACTTATTTTACCGAATTGATTGTGAATTCAAACTTGTTGTGTACGCAGGCGGGCGATAATTAACAAAGACTGACATAGCTAGAAATTCAATATACGAGAACTCATCAATATATTTTTTTCACGTGCTAAGCTTTGCTTTGAACTAGATAAAAAAGGGTTTTCAAAGTTTCAGAAATAAATTTTATATGTTGAATCGTAATATCAATGTGTTGCTTGTTGTAAGGATAAATTTGATAAAATAGCTGTGTACATTGTGAGCATTGAACAGAGTTATATTTTTTAAAGAACATTTCTAAAATTCAACTATATGCAAGAGAAGGTAATATCTGAACATAAGAGATGGCGCAAATATTTCCAGTAGGTCCATGTTTCAAGATCAGCCCTGCTAGTCGTTAAATATGCGTCATAAAAGTGTTAGATATTTTTTTATTCATTTAATTTGATTTATATATATTATTCATTTTATTGGTGATTTAAAGTCCGCGTTAAACTTAGTTCATGCAGTTTGTTATTATTGCCAATGTAACAGTAGCTAAACGTACACACGCCAAGATAGCAACGCTAAATATCTAAGAATGTCCATGTATAACTATAACATACAATTAACTCCTGTAAAAAAACGATCTTACGAGACCACCTGCTTTGCAAGCAAATTAAAAGTGCAATTACTTTTGCCTCCAAAACAGACATGAGTAGCTTTTCAATTTATGCTTTAATGTAATAAAAGTATAAGCCTTTTGCGACAATTGTCAAAACTGTTGAGTTTAGGGCTCTGGGTTTAGTGGGGAAAAAACAAAAGTATTCAATCGCGTTGAAATTCATAAATATTCTGAGATACATAATTAATTTAACATTTTCATGTGTGTTCTAAAGTAACATAAGAGCAAAATGTACGTATGTGTATAGAAATACTACATTGTAGTTGGCATAATAATACAGAGAGCAATATGAAAACAAAGAATCGGATGAAGTTAAAACTCTATGACCTGTGAGTGAAAAGTGACATTATTCTTTAATTTAGTATATATTATTATTTTTTTACATTACATTGCAATAACATGAAACTTTTTTTTTTTATATTTCATTTGCTTTTGGGATTTTTATTCTTGATTATTAGGCGGAAGCCCATTCATTTGTAAAACATAAAAGCTCGTCGATAACGATCTATATTTAGTTTATTGCTAATAAAGTTGATGGTTATTTTACCGTATAGATATTGATTAGTGTCGTAAACGTTAATTTTTAGGGCTATATCTTTTTACGATGTAGCTGTTAGCTTCACCATAGACATTTGCTAGTGTGGACTAAAATGCAAAGAGAGTTAGATTTGAGTGTTGAGTATTACGAAACATTACAAAGGTATATCTATCCCTTTTTAGCTTTCAGGATGGATGAATGGCCGTCGAACCGTCGTCCTACGAACGTCGTCCGTCAATGTTTTGCTTTAAACGACATCTCCACTGAAACCACTGGGCCAATATTAATGAAACTTTTCAGGGATGTTCATTGCATGAAGTTCAAATAAAATTATTCAAAGAATGCCATTCCTTACAGAACGCTGGTTGCTATTGCAACAAATAGGAATCAACTTTGAAAATCTTCAGGGGTGGGCCCAGCGCCTGTGACCCCATTGTTTAAACTATGACCCTTGGGTCAAAACTGACCCTGCCCAGGAGGTCTTTTGGTTTAACATTGGCTTTTTATAGGTAAAACATTAAAATCTCCTCTGAAACCATAGTGCCTAGATACTAGATATTTACCATGTAGCATTGCTTAGTAGACCTTTTCAAAGTTTGTTCACATTATGCCCCTGGGGTCAATATTGACCCTGCCCAGGAATCACTTATTCTCCTCTAAAAACACAAGGTTTTGATCCGAAAAAGTGACCAGTGAACCTCTTCAAAGTGTCAAAATTTACCCTGCCTTTTGGGTCGTTTGGTGTAGAAAAAAAACTGCCCCTTAAAAACTACAAAGCCTAGAGCTTGGATATTTGGTAGGTAACATTGTCTAGTAGTCTTCCACCAACTTTGTTTAAATCATGCATCTTGGATCAAAATTGACCACACCTAACAGGCATGAGCGTTTGTACTCAGGTGAGTGATATAGGGTTATCATGGCCATATTGTATTTTACATAACGGTGAGAACCAATTACTTACATTGGGTCTCTCTTTAATCATAGGTTTCTGTAAGCCGTCAAAAGCACATCCATTACCGAATCCAGGTCAAACGATATAAAGTCAACCAGAAAAAGCTCACAACAAGATGGCCCTTTATCGCTCACATGTATATCAATTGCCAATAATATAAGGGGTAATGATTTTAAAATAATTTGTAGATGTCCACTACACAATGCTTAGTACCATTCAATATATTTAGATCTGTCTGTTGGCCTTGTGTTTGTCTGAAGTTTTCTCTCAATAAGCCTATGCGAATCAAGCGAACCTCCCCTTCCCGGGAATGGTTAGTTTTCACCCGAGGGTCATAAGGGTCATCTTGGTTAATGTCCACAAGGCAATGCAAAGTGCTAAATATCTAAGTTCTATTCATTGTGGTTTCAAAGTTTTTCCCATGTAATATCAAGTGACGACCCGGGCGGGGTCAGATTTGACCAAGCATTGAAATTAACTTGGTAGATGTCTACTAGGCAATGCTACATGCTTAATATCTAAGCTCTAGGCCTTGTGGTTTCAGAGAAAAAGATTTTTAAAGTTGATTCCTATTTTTTGCCATAGCAACCAGGGTTCTGGATGGAATGGAATTCTTTGAAAAATTTTGGTAGAGCTTTATGCAAGTTTTATTTTAGTACTCGGATAAATTTGCAACTTCAAACTGCTTCTTTGTAAGAAAATAGACAGTAATTGTTCTATTGCATGTCATGTGAGACTCCAATAAAACGTACCGTTTATCTTGTATAATCAAGAACGTTTCTTTTGATATCTATACATTTTTACAATCAATGTAGAAAAGAAGCCGTAAGCAACGATCATGTTTCTTTTACTGCAGTTATATTTCTTTCAGTACATACATGTTATAATTATTCAATGACGCAAAATCGTATAAAGCAAACTGATACAGCACGTTTTCAGACAATATGGCGACAGACTATAATTATCGGTTCTCGAACAAAGGCCACTTCAACATATTTTGTCTTCCTGAAATAAATACTACTTTATGGACTTAACCACAAAGTGTAACAAAACAATTGATAAAGTATGTATGCTTCAAAAATGCCAGTACATTTAATTTGACAGTCTCGTGTCCTAACAGGATTTAAACAGAAAGAATTGAGTTTTACCGAGTTATTTCTCCTATTGACAGATATAAACTAAGATATACGATATTCGTATATAACAGAACAGGTTGATTTTTTTAAATTTTGACAAGGATAATAAAAAAGACTTTTCACGTATTTCCTCTTTAATGAATAGGAATGAAACTGTCATACAGACAAATCTTTTGTTACATCTATTGCAATGATCATTATTCTAAGGGAATTCTTTGTATTAAATTTATGTCTTAATAATAATTATGATGGTCACTGGAACAGCAATTTTACACTAACTTTTAGAACTGTACATTTATGCAGTTGAGCGATTGATAGTCATTACATGCATTATATATTTACGACGAATGTTAAAGGGGCACTCCCTACATCTAACCGATTGTATTCTCGAAACATAGATTATGTGTTCAATGAACGTAAAGTGGTAAATAAATACAATTTCAATGAGCAACATTTTAAAATGCCTCATTTTACCACAATTACTCAATATAGAGTCTTTCTGTAATATATCGCATCCGCCCATTTACAAATATGGTCGTATGCTCTTAAACTTAGAGTCTTTTACATTGTACAAGTAAGTTATGCTTTTATTTAATAAAGACGTTTAACACTGCTATATACTACATGTAGTACTTAAAATTGATAGTTCAAGTCAAAACGTTAATCGTTATGTATGTCGAACATAGTTCTTGACATAGTAACAAATGATGATCGAACACAGTTCATTTTCTTTTCTGTTTGCTAATAAGAGAAAACTCAGTTTAGCCAGTTCGTACATGTTTGCAAGACATTTATAAAATTGAATTATCTTACTTGATCATGATACATATATACTATAATAACAGTCTTAAAAGGTTAATATATAAATAAAATGATAAGGCCATGTGAGCTAAATCTACAGATTTAGAGTGACACAGACTTTCCAAACTAAAATATTTATTTCCTCACACACCATAGCTATTGCATGTGCAATTTACTGTTGCTGGATGCCTTGCTGCCAGGATTAGTGTCTCCTATTTTGATTCTCCCTCTGAAGTTTTTATATATCTCTTGAAATTGATGTGTCAGATCATGACACAGTCCGGATTGTGCAATCTAGCTGTTTGTTCTTAATGTCCTGTCAAAACATCTTTTTGTAATATGAGCTTCTTTATCATGACTAGGACTTTGACTTTATTTAGATTATTTAATCCAGAACTTGGGTGTCACTTCACGAACAAGACGAATATTGAGTGTGCTAAGGCTCTGTTGTCAAGCACGGTTCATAGATATTTTTCTCAATTTACTTTACCATATTTTTATGTTATAAGCTTGTTAACATTTAAAGAAAACAAGAACTACATTGTATATTTACAAAAGATGGTCGTCGCTACTTTGAGTATGTAAACGATTTTATAGTAAACATTCCTGTCAAGTTGTATCCTTATGCAGTAAGTTGCAAAATGTCACAGTGAGAGAGAAATATGCACTCAGATCGGGACGCAAGCACAGGACGCTTCCGGTACAAATGCTCTCCCGACCAACCGACCACTTTCTCGACCTTTATCCCCAATCGAGATTAAGTCCGTACTAAGATATGTTCACAAGGAAAACAAAATTTAACCTAGTATTTTAAATATGTTACTCGAAATATTTACCGTTATTCACTGGCAGAGACAGTATAATTTACTAAATGTGCCTTATATAGTAAATAATTATTTGAATTGAAATACTTGTCATTTCAAATGCGATGAAAAGGTAACCAACGTCCAGTTAAAAGCTAGCTTACTTTGGCTGCGTCGAAAAACAGTTATGTATGAAGAGTTAAGTAGGAATCAGCTGCGGTAAAAAAACTATTTCTAAATTAAATCTGCTGAGTTTATACGAACCTGTAAAAGTAAAGATTCAATAATCAGACAGAAACAAAATATCAAGGATACATATTATACTTTAAAAATGAAATCAAACTTTCATTGTGACTCATTGTATTGATATTAATATTCGGACGTTTAACTTAATGAAAACAGTTAAGTCGAAGTCCTACATTGATATGAATTTTGTAAGATGGAAAAATAGATAGGGACACAACAACAAAAAAAACCAGGCCTGTACATGTATCATATAGTTAATGAGAAAAATTGTTTTATGTATGTACCCTTAGTCTGCATTTGCTAAACTGTGTATTCTGTAGTTTCAATCGTACAAACTATTGTCATTTCATACAGGCAGTTCAGCCATACAGTATATAGTCTGAAACGAGAATATTTTCCGACGTCAAGTAATTGTAAAACTCTTTCATCCTTAATTATTATATAAAAAGTTCCTGAAATACATTGTAATACAGAAATGATAACCAAAATGAAGACGTCTGTACCGTATGACAAATTGTGTCTATGAAAATCATAGTAAAAGCAATGAAAATAAGTCTTTTTGTTGCATTATTTGTACACTGCCTACGGAAAACGTCAACTCAATGCTATGCAACTGATCAATATAACGGCATCAACTTGATCATCTACAAAATTGTTTATCTCTCTTTCTCTCGTGAAATACAAAAAGTTAAAGTTTTTCATGTTCCTGTCACACACTATGTAATTTCGATTTGAAAATATCTAAAATTGTTTCACTCTTAAACAGCGATTGTAAACTTCATTGTTAAAGTAACTCGTAAATTTGAAGCGATGAACCGGAAACTTTCTCCATAACAGAACTGAAATAACAAATTTCAAGGCATTTCCTTTGTTTCCAAAAACAGAAAGCGTACATAAAAACTCAAGTAATTCACTGACAGCTCATAATTGAATTCAATGGCACATAAAAAATTGAATCGCTCTCCTAAATACAAAGCTCTATTAACGTCACTGCTTAAAAGGCAAAAACGTTACTTCACGTTAAATTTGTGCTGTAAAATGCAAATTTGACTACTCTGTGTAATGTTGTAACAGTTTTAGAAAGATAATAATCCCATACAAGTATTAACTTTCCAAGTGTAATGAAATATGGTTACATTTAAAACGGACGTCCGTCTGTATATGAACTGTTTCATAACGTGAGAAGGCAACATTCATAATTGTCATAGTGATGTTTAACGTTTCAGTTTACCATTCCTTCCTCCTATTCAGGTTATAGCATCAGTATGCTTTGTTTTAGCGTTGTTTCTGTTCCATCGTAATTCTCCAAAGGCTATGGTTCCCTCGGACGAGTTCATGTAAGATGAGCTAGAACATTTATGATGGAAGAATTCGAAATTGTTGTTGCCGATGATGATATTAAAGTTTAACGTAGCCATTGAATGGATAACATCAGAAACCTGCCTTCACTTAATGCATTTAAACACAACTACAAAAACATGCTATTAGACGAACAGACCAAAGCATAAACTGTTTATTGTATTCATCGACTGTTTTATCGTGCTTCGTATTATAGCATTTATGTCAGTTACTTGAATGTTTTCTTACTGTTACATTTGTGATACTATTGTGTACTTGCCATTGAATTTAAAATCTAAAATTAAGGAGTGTTTGTCGGGTGTACATGAATCATATGTTTGTTACTGACATGTGTGTTTTTAATTATGTGTTTATTCCACTTGATAGTTTTGTATTTGCTTTATTTTCTTTTTAGTTTTATCGATGGCCACATTGTAAATAAGAATATGTAATCTGTTAATAACTTAATGTGTAATACCTTCGTAAAATAAAGAAATTATTATTATTATTATTATTATTATTATTATTATTATTATTATAGCAATAAATTTTCTATCATTGATCTAGTGGATATGTAGATCACATTTCTAGATAGGGGTTAATAGTCTGCAGGCTATGAAAATAATTACTGTTATCGCCAAGATACCTTTCGGTAGTTTTTACAGAGAAATTTATCAATCATAGAAACATATTGATACATGTATACTACATATGTACACACAGCCCGTTCAAAAACTACGACTCTATAAATCAATGTACTGCTATGATATTTCGTCTATATCATTTTGAGAATATCCACACAAAAACGAAATAACATACATGTATGGAAGTACTTAAAGTAGATCAATTCAAAAGTTTTACTTATGTTACTCATTTTAGTACTGTTTTGTTTCAGGCTATTGCAATGTGACATGGGATAAGATGTTATGCTGGGATGCAGTAGCAGTTGGGAGTGTAGCTAAACAAACATGCCCACCATATGTTGTGGAACTTAGCAAAACAGGTTTGTGTAATACTAAATAAGTTGAAGAATATAAAGTTCAGTTCGATTTTGAACACGTTCCTTCAGTCAAGCCTAACATGTAAATTGTTGTGATAGAACGTGCGGACCACTGCGTGAAACTACCCTTTTTCACTACTTGAAATGTTTCATAGTGAAAAATAAAGACATATCGAAAGTTGCAAGACCCTCATGTTAGATATTTGAAAAGTAGCAACACTTAGTAGACCTGTACCAAGACTGTTCAAAATCATACGTTGTGGGTCAAAATTAACTGCGCCCTGGATGTCGCTTGTGATGCATCTTTAGTTACCGTGAAGGCATTGAAGCTTGCGTAAAGATTTGAAAACAAATAATGTTGACTCTGACCGTACATGTTGTAAAGCTACAGCAACAAATTGGACAATATTACAATTTAAAACCGGCTGAACTTTCTTGATTGAGAGGCTGAATTCATAAAGTCATGACCATAGGTCAGTTTTTATTCAAGAGTTTCGATTTTATTCTTATACCCCAGAAACGAAGTTTAAGGGGAATATAGGAGTACTCGGTGGTTGGTCGGCCGGTCGGTTAGCCTGTTGCATTTTCTTTGTCCGGAGCATAATTTGAAAATTACTTGTTTGAGTGTATTGCCCTTTGTTATGTTTCCTTGTCCACTTATAAACTACTGGTTGGAAGTCAATACAGCTTCATACAATGGTCAAACACAATGAGAGGTACATATAGTGAAGTGTACACGAACGATGACTCTATCTTAAGTAATTAAATAATTATTGCCCTTTGTTACTTTTCCTTGTTCAGAGCATAACTTGAAATTTACTGGTTGGGATTCAACGCAACTTCATACAATGTTCAAGCACAACTGTACAAAAAATAACTCTATCTTGACTAATTACAGAGTTATGGCCATTGTCGCTTTTCTTTGTCCTGAGCATAACTTGAAAACTACTGCTTGGAATTCAATACAACTTCATACAATGGTCAAAGTCCCTTTGTTACTTTTTCTTGCCCAGAGCATAGCTTGAAAAATACCAATTGGAATTAAATACAACGGTCAAGCACAATAAGAAGAAGTACAGTGTACAATAACCGTAACTTTATCTTGATGAATTACAGAGTAATTGCCCAGAACAATATCTCTATTCAATTTTTTTCCAAAATATTCTGTTACTTCTAACTTCATCAGTTGATAAATCGGTCTTTCAGGTGTATTAATCACATTAAGGTACCTCTCGGGTTTCCCCCATAAATCGGGTCATTTTTTTAAAGGCAACGCACATTTAAGATATTTTGCATGACAACCTCGTGACTAATTGACTTTTGTAGAAATAATACGGTGAAGTGTTATTTCCATGGAAACTGAGTTAAAAGCAACACCTAGCGGGGAGGTGTATTTTCGTCAATTTTCGTGTTATTTTCGATATATGTCTGTCTATGTAGATAACGAAACGATCTAACTTTATAAATGCAATGTCAAATCATTTATCCATCTGAAAAAATAAAAATATTTAATTTTTTTTGCCAAAAATATGAAAAAGTGTGGAACGAACCCTGTAGGGGCGACAATTTTCAAAGCAAAAATAACTGCAAAGTTGACGCATTTAGCATCAATTGCGAAAAAGCGGTCCCAGAGAATTTTTTTTAAAAGGTGCAATGGAATCTTATACCAATTTAAAGCATTTTTATCAAATAAAAAAGGGGGGTCACCGTCCTTCTTTTCGTGCCACTAAAACTTTTTTGAAGTGGGAAAAACATGAGAAACGTTGACGTAAAATGCAAGATTGGCGTGACGTAACGAGCCGTTACTGACGTTTTTTGTAAAAATTAATTACTAGCGCTGTTGCTTTATTATGCAGAATTCATTTTAGATCGATCCTTCGATGGTTAATATACTTTGTAGTCGATACTTAAATTTTATATTTGAATGGACACCGTTTTTTAATAAAATGTTAAGAATTGATCTGTGTTACAAACTAGTTCGTCACCATTTTATTTACTTGTAACACGGATCTGCTGTGGTATAATGTGACATTGATAAACACAATACAGAAAACATTCGAAGTAAAACTGAAGAAGAAATATAATATTACTTGCTGCATTTAGCCAATCGTAAATACAATTTCTTCAATATAAGAATGGGCGCGGATATGCACAGGACAACAGTGTGCATTACGGGATTTCGGTCGAGTGATGCTTGCCAGTATGAACGTTTTATATAGAGTATTTACCTAAACTTTTATACAGTGTTTTATAAATTACTCTTACTTACAAAATCGACTTAGTCAATGCTGGCATAAAAGATACCTAGTTGTTTTCCGGAGAGATATAAATTGAACAACAGCAAATTTCTTGATACAGTAGCACGCAAGAAAAGATTATATGATGAAACGCGAACAACATTATCAGTACCAGACGAGCGATTCAATCGGATTACATACGATATAATTACAGTTTAGATATCTTTATCATACATGTACTTAGAGACAAACCGTGTATCACAACAGCATTTAAGCCATCACTTTTATTATAATGAAAAACTGTCTCAGTTTTAAGAATTTTTCTTTTTGTACGGAACAGTCCAGAAAATACTTCTCATTATACCCGGATATAAAGCTACATTCGTTTTTGTTTTCTGCAAAAACAAAATGAAAACAGCGGTATGTGCTATAAAGTAAAGACTTATTTTTAAAATTGTCTTCGCCCGTCCATTGATTCTATGTGTCTGTATTTTCCCTTCAGTGGAGACGTAGTGGCACAGGCGGGCGCGTTCGCCTCAGGATTGGAAGGTCCTGGTTCGATCACCACCAGTGCCACGGCGGTTATGCCCATAGGCAAGACACAAATATTTACACATTCTCTCTCTCTCTTCGTGATTGATTTCATCTGGAATGAGTCTCCAGAGCGATTATCTAAGTTGTAAGAACTTGTTTCGCAATCGAGAATAAATAAATTAGTACAAATTAATAGTTTCCCTTTAGTTTCCATAGGAACTGTATTTTTAATTTCTAAATGCCAGTAGTTGCGTTTGCTGTCAAGAATTGATGAAAACATTATAAATTATGCCTCTTATTAAGAACCTAGCCCAAAAATAAAGGGAAATAAATCAATGATAGTGTGGTTGGGCAAAAGTCGGACCAGCTATATTCAAAAAACATCGCTTTTACCGCACGTTTCCCTGACATCAAAATACGGGTATGAATTAAAAGATATTGAGCCGACTGGAGTGGTCTTTATTAAGTTCAAGACATGTAGATCCAATAAAAAGGACTTTAACGCGAATAGAATTACCAAGGGAAAAAGAGCTGAGGTAAATAGTTGGGGTTACTGCTGAATACATCCTGAAACCCCGTGTCCGCTTGATAACCGTTGTATCTACGCCCTCTCCATGCAGATATATAAAACATATTTTACTAGCATGTGTCTGATTATCTCAGCAAATTAAGTTCATGTACACTGATGTTTGCGAAAAACTGTCTTCTTTAAATTACTAATATAAATGTTTTGAAACTAATTTATTATTGTAAATTAGCGTTATCTTCAAAATTCATGTCTTGGAGTTGTTGCGATGGCCGCCGAGTGGTTTGAGGCGTTCGAAATTTACGTTGCTAGCCGATGCCGCTGTACGTACAGGTCCGAGTCCTGACTTCTGCTTTCTAATTTTTTTTTCGATGTATTTATAGGTAAGCGCTCCATGAAGCCCACAATACTGTAGAACTCCTGGCCAGTATTACCGTAAATCGTACACTTTTTGCGACACTCGCAAATATTATTATACATGTACTAAACACTATAATAATTATAGAGTAGTCTTTTCGTGATTTAAAAAATCCATTTAATCTTCCTAAGAATGAATTTGTTTGCTTCTTCAAGTATAATGTTAAAGATTTTTGTTCATTA
Source organism: Saxidomus purpurata (assembly GCA_022818135.1). Lineage (NCBI taxonomy): Eukaryota > Metazoa > Mollusca > Bivalvia > Venerida > Veneridae > Saxidomus > Saxidomus purpurata. The sequence goes on from JAFMSR010000013.1 coordinate 25,228,451, forward strand.
ATCTAAAGAAGACGATTAAAGTGTGTTTCAACCAGAACCATTTTACTTCTTAATTTGATATTTTTATATTGATACGCAATTTACTTTTTTGTTCATGATTTTAGCAATATTGGCAGAGAGAAGACAACTTGAAGTCGTGAAGCTTCTTTAATATGAAGAAAACGTAATGATTTTAAAAAAGCACGTTTGTATGGCGGATAACAGTAAATTGTTACCTTGATCACTTCAAAAATCGATCTAAAATGAATTCGCATAATAAGACAACAACGCTAGTAACTATTTTTACAAGAAACGTCAGAAAACTTCAGTAACGGCTCGTAACGTCACGCCAATCTTGCATTTTACGTCAACGCTTCTCATGTTTTTCCGGCTTCAAAAAAGTTTCAGTGGCTCGAAAAAAAGGACGGTGACCCCCCTTTTTTATTTGATAAAATGCTTTAAATTGGTTTAAGATTCCATTGCGCCTTTAAAAAAATTTATCTCGGGCCGTTTTTTCGCAATTGACGCTAAATGCGTCAACTTTGCAGTTATTTTTGCTTTGAAAATTGTCGCCCCTACAGGGTTCGTTCCACACTTTTTCATATTTTTGGCAAAAAATATTAGATATTTTTATTTTTTCAGATGGATAAATGATTCGACATTGCATTTATGAAAATTAGATAAATTTCGTTATCTACATAGACAGAGATATATCGAAAATAACACGAAAATTGACGAAAATACACCTCCCCGCTAGGTGGCGCTTTTAACTCAGTTTCCATGGAAATATCACTTCACCGTATTATTTCTACAAAAGTCAATTAGTCACGAGGTTGTCATGCAAAATATCTTAAATGTGCGTTGCCTTTTAAAAAATGACCCGATTTATGGGGGAAACCCGCGAGGTACCTTAAGTGATAAGTTTAGCGTCGTACCCTATTCATGAGTACCTTGAATGTGATTATTTAGCCTCCATTCACACAGTTAAGATAATGCAATACAATTGTGTTTTTTTCCCCGGCCTTTACCGTCTTTCCGTCCCTCTGTCGATCACGTATTTCCTTCCGCGGCCACATCTTTGTATCGCTTTATAAAATTTTATTGAAGCTTGGCAGGTATGTTTATTTGGGTAGGATGCATGCCAAATGCCGTCATAATCCATATTTCTTTTGCTGCAGAGAAAGGGCACTTAAAGGGTTACATTAAAATAACCATTTTGAAAAGTTAGTTTCTCCATCTGAAGCCTTATCTTGGTACATGTACTAGATGGTCAGATTTTATTGACACTTGGCAAGTGTTTGAAAAAACTTAATATTAATATTAAAAAGTGCATGTCAATATGTACCTTTTAAAACACTATTGCATGGTTTGTTTTAATTACCTAGTATATCATTGAACATCCCTATCGAACGTTTTTAGACCGTACACTTGCATAAAATACTGTTTTATAATCAAGGATAACATTTTATTCTGTTTCATTAATTACTTTCGATAACCGCTTCCTGGAGTTCTGACCTTTACCGGCGCGCCAAACGAAAAGGGGTCAGATGCAACTGCTTGTATTCCAATATACTGTTTAGAAGTCCGACAATCCGGCACCTCCTGTCATTAAAGTTCAGTGATATGATGAAAACAATAGGGTTTGTTGTATACTTACTGATACTTAGTTTTGCTTTATACTTTCATTTCTTTGACATATGTTAGACCAACGTAAAACATTTTGCCATCATATGTAATGCTGCAGGAATGCGTTACAAAACAATGGCTTGTATTCCTGCTTTTAGTGATTTGGAGAATGAGAAATTAAATATTATATTAGTGATTGAAAAGGGACTTCAGGAAGCAACTTATTTGTTCAAAATAAATATAATTACGTACTGTAATAATGTGTTGGTTCAGGCTACCATAAACGATGGAATGAAATGCAATATATCTTGGCAAATAAGTCAGTTATTCGCCTGCTTACTTAGACGTGTGTCTGTGATGCTCTGATATATAATTGGATTCGTAAACCGAGAATAAGCTACAACCGCCTACTTTACGCAATAATTCCGATGTGAGTTGCAGATAAGATAAACTGAAATGGAAGTCTTATATTGTTTTTGTAGCATTATATTGACATTTATATTTTTCATCTCAGATTGTTTCATTAAATTTCTCGTTTTTGTAGATGAGCAAATACAATAAACAAACAATCTGGATGTATGGCATAATTACGTGCCTGTATCTGTTTGTAATATAACAAGCGAATAACCTATGATATAATTGATCTTTGTCAGTTTTCTAGCTATATGTTACAGTCAGGCATCCAATCAAACACACACACACACACACACACACACACACACACACACACACACACACACATATTTCTAAATTTAATTTAGTTGAATGAAAAGAATCTTATCACTTGCAGAAAATATCATATACTGATTAATTAACTAAATTATTTATCTGTGTATTCTTACTTTTTATAACCGCGATGACAATCATTTTTTTGTTCAGCCTTTTAATTTTTTTTCTAAAAATATAAAGGTTTGCATACCTTCTAAACACAATGCAAAAATCAAACTTTTGAAGATTTTTACCATTGAATTTCGAGCCTTTGTCAGGTGTTATCTAAAATATTCTTTTAAAAAATGTAAGTAATCAAGATCACAATCATTTCTATTCTTTCTGTCATTATGGAGCGTTTTTCGTTCCTTCCTCGCTCCGTTTTACTTTTTCATGTAGCAAATTCAAACTTGTGAAATAGGGATGCCGGCAGTCAACACAAACGCTAAACAATGGCTTCACGAACTTTGAAATTAATATTTAAGCGGTTGTCCAGATTTCAAGCGACATTGCACAAATCACGTTCGAAATCAAATTTTCTTTCCTATTCAAAATCTCCTGTAAGGGTTTCCCTTGACAGAAATTGTGTATTATTCAGTTATATCTGACAGACCAGAACATATCAGTCTTGTCTATTAGCAATTTAATCTATCCAGCAGTTTGCAGTTCCCTGTAGGACAATTTGTACACTTACACTTGGAAGGGACTTACAAGAATGAAATATTCTTACATGTTACATACCTTTGAGAAATTACATCGAAGAATATCACAATTTCCTATAAGCCTCTTTATTCCTTTGGGATTTGCTAACAGACTACCAAACATCACCATAATCTATAATAAAGATCATTCAACAATTTGTCAAACTGTATTGAATGTTATCTGCTCGAAACTGGGTTGTTGAATGATCATAGTACGAGAGCCGTAACCTCATGTACATGTGTGCTTGAGGTAGTTCGCGCTGTTCCTCGGCCAAAATAAACTTTCATCAGATTGACATGAAACTTGGAGGGATTACACTTGGAGTAACGGACGGTACGGAATCACAATTTTAATTCATTTTCTCATCGATTGCTTAGCAACAAAGTGACGTTAAGACGCCATCTAGCGACAAGGCCTATACATGTGCCGTGTTGTGCGTTTTCCTTTATAACTCGATAGCAAATAATCGAAACAAGAAAATTCAAAATATGCTGTTGAGCGAGTGATTGTCTCTATAGACTTGTATATGCCTGTGTAATGAATTACTTTGTAAGTACATAATGCCAGTTGAAAAACGACGTTCAAACCCATAAGTCTGGCGTTTGTCGACGCATAAATGTTTAAACAGCTAAAACGCGTTTCTTAAATGTTTTTAGAAATTTTCAATGTATCCAATGATCAATTACATTTGTACTTACAAAATTAGCCGAAAATATTGATACCCTTCCGGCTTACTTTTTTCAATATCGATGCCCTTTTTATGTCATTGTACTGCGTAACAACGTCACAAAACTGACAACTTACGACGTAAAAAATCACCAGTTCATAGCATGAATATAGCCAGTCCCTAAAAATGTTCTTTTTGAACATGCCTGCATCAAGAGTATGTAACCATAACAACAGTGAAAGTCATACATGTATCTACCATATGTATTTCGGTGCGAACTGCATGTATTATTGTCACTGCCATTAGTCATTCTTGTAAACCTCTCTTAAGATTTTACCAACATATTTGGCATACACACAGGTACATGTAATACAGATGATGTATGGAATAAATGTGTCCATTTCCTTCTCTCTTGTCAAGCAGTTCGTTTTCCGTGTTACTTTGATGGTTGGAATACTGAAACCTTGTTTTCGTTGTTACAATACTTTTGATGATTAATGAAGATACATGATACTATCAAGATACTATATTGATTGTCATCTGCTTGAAACATTATTAGTGCAGGATCACACGCGAACCATTAACTTATGTGTGCTTATGTAGCCAACGATAAAAGATAGATTATAGTTACATGTACTGTATTGCTGTTTAAATATTCCGTTTTTTATATTTCTTCATTTTAAAATAATTCTTGCATCGCTGAACAAAGAAACAACATTTTTTACTCTTACTCTATGACTTAAAGCTTCTGTACTTAGTCTATTTGATCTTCAAATAGTACAATGTAAAAAGCCGTAAAATAATTGCATTTTGAAAACGCTCAGATGGAGACTGTTTCGAGATCACAAATCCAAATTTTCAAAACGCCAGTATTTTTCCACAAATTATTTGTATTATTTAACATATTTGCTTTATAACTATTAATTACCAATAATAACTTTTTCAAAAACTGATTTGTGGTATCTAGTTCAAGGCAGTACGTATCGCAGATATCAGGTAAGTGACAGAAACTTCGGACAATATACCAAAATGTCAATAATGTCCGCTTCAGAATTAATTTTAACTTAGACATTCAATCGATCGCGTCCTTTCTGACTACGCTAGCGCCTTGTAACAGCCTAAAGACTTTAGCTTTTTAAGAAAAGTAAAAACTATTCAGAAATGTACTGCTCTTCACAACATCGGTAATTTCAACAGTAATGTGTGGATCTCTTAAGGTGAACTCCCTTATTACATTTGGTCGACAATGTCCGAAGTTGAGAAGTCATTGTAAGTAAATAGCAGCGGTAGTTTTATTCCAGTTTCTGGCAATTACCAATTGTTATACCGTCTTTGGTAAATGCAAAGAAACAATATTTACTGCTATCAATTGGTTGGATTTCGGGTACTTCAGGCAATTTCTAACTGATATGGACACATACTGTTAAGAAGACGTACATGTATGTAGCTTCGCCTATATTTTATCATCTTTCAGGATTTGCATTTCGTGAATGTGGTGAGAATGGAACATGGCTGCATCCAGACCCTGAATCAAACGTGACAGCTGGATGGACAAACTATAGTGATTGTTTCAAAACAGACCAAGAGTTCGCGTCGATAGAGGTATGACGTTACATCATAAAAGTGATAACTGAAGCAACCAACACCTATATCATTTTAAACATTCCCATTAATGTTAGAGATAAAACGCATTATATTAGTACAGCAGATGCATCGGGGAACGTTGCCATGTATACTTTTTTGTATCTCTACGGTGCTAGGATGCTCAGTGTCCCGAATTGCATGAAAAGCAGACATAAAATTCTTTTACAATAGACAGCTGATAAAAGAGATCTCCCTTTACTACATCTGTTTTCTTTCACAAACTCCTAATTACATTTAAAATCGAGAGATATGAGAAATGGGATACAAAGAGCAGGTCAAATGCATTACACGAGAATTTGTAAATGAATGACATATTGATATATCACGTGTTCAAGTTGGAAAGAAAGAGCAATTATTTATTATCACAGTTTAATTTTTTTTTTTTCAGTTTAAAATACGTCATAAATCTTAAGATACAGTCATGAAGGGCACTTGCAGAACAAATATACAAATCACATCAAGAAACACACTAAGTAACACCCCAACCACAAAAGCATGCTTTATGTTAACGACTATTACGTGTAAGATTTACATAGTTTTGCTGTTCCGATAATTTCGGTCGAATTAAGAATCTTTTTTAAAAGCGATAATTTCCATCTAATCTAAAATCAACTTTAAATACAGACTAGTACCTATTCCCTTACACAATAACATATATAATTCATTACTGCTGTCTAATAGTGACCTATTTGGAAAATGAATGAATAAGTTTTATAGTGAAATCTAGTCAAAATTCCTCATCAACTATATCTTGTGTGCAAATAATTATGACGATATGTTGATGTTACTTTAAGCAAAAAGCCTAACATTCTAAGACTTTTAGACTGTTAATATGAATGGGTTTCAGCTTCGATCTATAACAAAACATTTCCTTAAGACTTTATTTGATATGATGTCTGAAGATTGTTTAAACTTGTGTATTCCCCTGACAGTGTTCCTCCTCAGAGACGTTTTATGACGTAATTGAAAATTAAATTGATTGTTTCAAATTTTCTTTCCTGTTCAGATTTCCATCTGCATTTCCTTAAACTCAATTACATTTTATTTGATTTGGTTAAGAAAATGAAGGGCATTCACAAAAATGGCAATGCATGGCTTGGTTTTTTTTCAACCTAGATTCTATAAGATACCAAGTTTTGAACCTGTTATTATGTTGAATTTCTGCGTGATTTTAATAAAATACTTAAAAGATGCTTAAAATATGTTTCTATACTTGATTGAAACGCCTTTTTAAAATAGACCTTTAATAACATACGTTTTAAATATTAGTTCTGCAATGCATATATTCTATGAACTGTTTTGTTTTGTTTCAGCATGATATAATCCGGATTGAACTCATGTCAAATGTTGGTTATGGTATATCGCTTGTTTCACTGGTGGTCGCCGTGCTTATAATGTGTTTGTCTAGGTATGTACATTTAAGGATTAAACAAAACATTGAAAAATGATTAATCATATACCGTCTTTGGACTAATGTACATTGAAAATCACATCAGAGTTAAGACCCCATTACACTTTTTCATTATATACACATAATACAATATTATATCTACAGATAGAATAATGATAGAACGTGTGTTCTCTCGGCTTTAAAACAGCGTTGACATGTACAGCTCTTTCGTGTTTTTGTCGCCTCCACGAAAAAGAATGGACATTAATCGTTATATTTTAAGATAAAAGATAATTTAAAAAATTCTGCGATATATTTGCTGTATGAAGTTTCAGTTTAAAAAAGAAAACAAATAAATGTAATTTTTATCGGTAAGACATTTTCCTTGTAATACAAATTCATCATCCAAACTCAACAACTCAGATAACAGTTTTTTAAAAGATCCAAAATAGCCTATTACATTGTAGTAAGATCTTATCTCCTAACTAGCTAAGGAATTGGAATAGATAATATACGAATCGAAACTTCGAAAGCGTCGCCTGCCTTTATCCGTCTTTATTTGATTATCGACCTTTCCAATATCTGCCAGCTAAAGATTTAACTATCGATGCCCGAAAGCTATCACGTATTGAATTCGTGAAGACATTTGGTAGATGCTTTCAAAATGATCGAGTAATACACTCTTCATATGGAAGAAAATTTTTAGAGTGGGTCTTAGATATTTGACAGATCGGAACATATAAGCAAAGATATCTTACATATTAGCAAAATAATCTTACAGTGTATAGCCTGATAATTTCTATAACAACTAAAAATTATCCTAACAAATGATAGATTTGGTTTCTATCGAACAGTGATTGTTCTGTTGTTGAGCTATGATATTTGACAATTCGTTAATAACCCAGCTAAACTGTTGCATACTTCAGCTTTAATGTTGAGAGGTCAGCAACTGAAACTTCTCAAATTTTAGTTAGAAATGATATACCTTTTCAGGCGACTACATTGCAAGAGCAACAGCCTACATATCAATCTGTTTATAGCATTCATTATCCGGGCTGTGGTATCGTTATTGAAGGATGTACTGTTTGTTGAGGGTCTCGGTTTACATAAAGATGTCATGCAGGTCTCTCATGATAAGTGGGTGTTTCGGGATGAAGGACTGGTATACACTTTTTACTAATGTTTAACAATGAAGAGTCTGGTGCCATAAAAAAGTAGCTTTGTTAAGCTCAATTTTCTGATTTATTCGCAAATCATTAAATGTATTAGACTGAGTTTTTTTGCAGGGAAGTTACCTTTATTGAGATGTAAACAGTAAAATGTGTCAGTACTTTCCAACTGTGACGTAATTTCAACCCTTAAAGGACATGTTTCAATAGCGGGTAATAGCGTGCTAATTGGTTATACATGTATGGGTGTGCTTACACGCGTGTGGATAAGTTGGAAAAAAACTTGTCTAAAGTTTAATTTAAATGTCTTTGATAAGACCTTCATTTCTAAAAACTGGCGTTGAAATACATTTGTGTACATGCATATGATTTGATTTGTTTAAAATTATCATTTCTTACTGGTGTCAATAAATTGCAGGTACTTTAAAAGATTTTTAAGATTCTGAAGATTAGAGTAATAACTTAAAAGGTGTTTAAACTTTTTCCTGGTAGCTGCAAATTATTTTGTCTTAGCCTCCACTGCTGATCAGTATCAGATTGAACATCAGTGTAACATTATCATAATCAGCATTGTTCGCTATTCAGTCAGTAAATCTTCAGTAAGTGCCTCTATTTAAAGAATCAATGATTCTACCAAAATTGAAGGATAAATAAGTCTATTTTAGTTATTGAGTGGGTTAAATGATTCCTGTAATAAACATTTAAAATCTCGTTTCCATTTTGTATAAACATGTAAATGGAACGATGACAACGTACATTATATTAAAATTAGCAGCCGGTTAGCAGACGGTTCGCCATTTTTTGCAGATTAACCAACAGAGCTTAGAGGAAAGGCAATTTTCTTTTACTCTTCTGAGATATAGTCTGATACTCATAAAGTTGTATTTAATCAATAAATTAAAGTTGACACAAGGAAGGCAGTTTTGTCATTGTAAGAGGAAAAGAATTAATATTTTCTATTTTACAGTAACGACATCTTATTCATTTATTGAAACAGGAGCTACATGTATATAAAAAATAATAAAACAGTGAAAGAAGACAATATTTTTCTCTTTAATTTGTATTTCTATAATAATATTCAATTATAATTATTAAACTAATAGATATAGTCAAATGATATATTTATTGTCGTTATTATAAAAACGTCTTTAATTTGTACTAAATTCAGTACATAACATCTTAGTTTGATACACGGTTTTAAACAGTGAAATGTTTGGGGAAAAAAAGATTGTGCAATTATAAAAGTTTTTTATGAGAATTTATTAGAATAAGATGTTTTTTCAAACTGAAGTGTATTTATCCTTACATGTTATCCAAAATGTATGTTATAAAACACGCTTCTACTCCCTATCAGACAGTCTAAACAATGCACTACTCAAGTTTAATCTAACAATTGATGGAATCCAAAAAAAGGCAGAATAAATGCCAGGTCAAATACAATGTAACATATAGACATATAGAGCAATTTGCATTAATAAGATCCACCATTTTGGTTTAGGATTAAAAGAAAGATTTTTATGGTTTCGCCTCACTGCTGGGTGACTAATGGGGCCGCAGTGCTCAATATGGCAAATATTTTGAAGTAAATATGCTACAGATCACATTAAAGTGAATATTTGTAAATACTGTCGAAATTCTTATTGCTCACAATTGCCCGCGTGAGGAAAAGACACGTGAATAAATTCGCAAGGTTACTTCTAATTCGTTTATGATTTATTTCATATTGTTGATGTTTTAGCACTGGGAATGCAGGCTGATTGTTGCAGTATTCATGTATGCTGTAGCAGCGAGTATGATGTGGATATTTATGGAAGGACTTTACCTTCATATGCTTGTCTACAAAACACTGTTTACAGAGCGCACTGGTATACGGATGTATGTCGTTATAGGTTGGCGTAAGTATTTCGCATCAAATTCCTAAGTATAATGAATGCCTAACTACTGATGACGGGTAACTGTGCTTTGATGTTGCTTACCATTATGGACGCTATGCTGCCTGTTTTAGGAGTCTGTATAATGTTGTGTTTTGAGTGTAAGCTGGTTTTGTTTTTCAAATTAAAAGTTGAATATTATGAAGATGAAATCTTCTTTTCAATTAAAGACGAATCAACTTATAGTTTACATGAATTTCCTCAATTTCTGATAATTTGGTTTGTGTTAATAACTAATTGTCACCAGACTGAGTAAGACTTGAACTGTAAGTACACTAGAGGCAGATACCTAAATATTATTTGTGTTTTAGGCACTCTTTCTGTGTATTCGGTGTAAATATGTCTGCGCATTGCATGTTATTTACTTGTAATAAACAAAAATCAGCAACACGTTGTTTGCTTTATCTAGGAAAGAAAATACACCGCTCTGAGCTTTCTTTACTATAACGGTTGTACATGTAATAACACTAAGTCAACCAAACTGATATGCTATAGGTGTCAGTAGAGATAATGACTAATGGACATGAATAATTCACATTGCAAGATATCACTTTTGACAATTCCACAAATCTTCAAATTTGCCATGTTCACTCGGACATATTTATCATATTTTTGAATAAAACATATATTAATTTGTACTTAATATATATTATGTCTACTGCATATATCTATAGGAAAACACTGTACTGTATTTCTGATAATTTGCACTATGTATTGGGGTGGAGCTTAAATTGTGATCTATCTGTAACAGAGAACATGGTCTATCTGAAAAAGAGTACACTTTTCAGATTTTTCATATTGCATAAATATACTGCTCGAACAGATCTGCGATACATCATAGAAATGAAAATACACCAATCGCTGATGTTTCCATCTAGTGCAAACAATGTAGCTGTCAAGGCTAAGCAACAAATAGTTTTACGTTTTACTCATTCCCCCCTTGTTTACAAAATTAATTGAATTGAATTTGCTGTTAAACTGTAAATAGGGGAGATCCGTAATATAGTTGAGACAACATTTGTCATATATGCTTGATTATGGAACAGTCTCTTGTAAAAAAAATGAAGAATGAAACAGAACTAGAAAATATCAGCTACAGTAAAAAGGTTTGAGGTCGGGATACTGACAGAGCGACCAAACAACTAAAGTGATCCCATCGATAGTTTAGGGCGATTAAAATATACATGTATGGACAACGTGCCATAATAAAAAGCAGATACAGTAACCGTTTGTCGAGTAATTACGTCATGTTTCGAGGCTACACCTCCTTGATAAAACATAATTATTCTCACCAACATTACTCTATCTAATACTAAGATAAGACTGTGAAGTAAAACGTTATGTGCATTTGAATTGATATCAATTCCCAAGAGGAATAATGACTTTACAGTAGAGTTCTTGTTACACTTAGAAAACGTCAGTCAAAAATTCAGATAAATACAATACGCTATATGTTCGCACAGTTGACTTGACAGGAAGATACCAAAACGTGTTTGCTTAGCAGCTAGACCGTAAGTTATACTCGGCTGTTAATCCTAACAAGACGTGAAGAATTATTTAGCAACAAAATTGGATTGACACTGGCACTGCATCCCGTTGTGAAATGAAGGTTACATGTCATCCGTGATATAGACAATGAATTTGACAGGCCTAATTTATCCATAAAAGTGTCACAATCTCATCGTAAAATGTTCAGACATTCTAGACAATGGATTTGACAGGCCTACTTTATCCATAAAAGTGTAACAAGCTCATAATAGAATGTTAAGACATTTCCTCTGGCATCTGTTGAATTATCCCTTGCTTTCAAGCCTTTATCTTGCGTAATATGTTCATACGTCGGAACGAAGAAGGCGGATTAGAAATAAATCTGTAAAGGGAAAAAGAAATGTGTGTGTCTTTTGAACCGTCTAATGATACGTGAAGGATGTAATTGAGACATCATTATCGCTCAAATTAAAAGACATACATGAACAATCATTCACTGTAGACGTATCATACATTGCAGAATAATGCAGAGTATTGTACGTACGTCATACATAAATTTTGTTATAGAAAGAAAAATAAATTTAAAGTATTTTTTACAAACGTTTTGTAAGCATTAGATAAAAGCTGAAAAATACTTGCTTGTTTATATTAAATAAATGATTTTCAATGGAACTTTAATTTTCCTCCAGTTTAAGACGAATGCGGCGAGAAACATACTTCTCCAATTACGAAAGTGATTAAAGGAAAATCAGTTGACTAGCAAACACACCAGTCATTCATTAAATAAGGTCATTTAATTTGCTTCATTACCTGCTGCCTCCCGTATCATTAAGTTTGTCTTTGTGTTTCGGTCATGACGTGTCATTTGAGAATAACATATTAAACATTTTTTTGGAAAGTGGCTTTCAACACATTATATTTTATATTTGAAAACATGGTATGTAAAAAGCCCATGTATAGTCGAGAAAAGCTGTATGAAGACTATGTACCGGAATGTAACAGGGAATATATAAGCACAATGCCAATCATACACATCAAGATTGTTACATTGTAATACATCTGTCACTCAAGTGTCTATACATATAGATGAAAACGATTTGCCAGAATTTTAACTATATCCTTCTTCTATTTCAGTTTCTCCGTTCTTGTACATTATTCCATGGATATGTGTGCGTATCTTCGTCGATAATACGTTGTAAGTGTTTTCTAAGTCGGTCAGCGGATCAATATTATTTTAGTACGTACTAGGACGAGGGACAACGAATCTTTGCTCGTTTTTTGAACTAGTTCACTACGGAATACGTTTCTGTAATCTTTCTACATGTACAACAATAATTTCAGTTAAACCGTTATAACTGCATTGTAACGCAAACAAGCATTCTTTCGACACAGAATAACGCTTATCTTTGAGCAATCATCATGTTTTTGTTGCTAGTGTTCACGATATGAACTTTTGCTGTTATTTTCTATGATTTCTTCAGCCAGGATCCAATATCAAAATTGTGATGTATTGGCTAAATGCATGTGAAATCTACAAGGCAATATAAGATATGAAAGGCTTGGCATTTTCCGGAAACATAGTTGACAGGTCACAGATTGCATATCAAATAGTGGAAGCGCTATGTAACCAGACTGTACAGAAAATAATCTTCGGCCAGACACATATTTATCTTTTTTTTCTTTAGTTCTGATATTTGCGTGAACAGAGGAATAAAACATAAAATTAAGTAAATATAATCCGACAATGTTACAGCAAACTAAATGTGGTCACTAAAGGTCACAAAGCCGTCAGTACGCTGACGGCTTAAAATGAATGTTTATTTTTGCTTTTATTTCAGGTGCTGGAACACAGACAGTAGTAATTTCATGTGGATTTTGAAAGGTCCTATAATGCTTACAATAGTGGTTCGTAGTTTCAGTACTAAAATTAGTTTTACAAGGCGCATTGTATCTATAAAACTGTAGCTCCATTATGTTGAATCTCTAACATCGCGCTTACGTAACATCAAAATAATTTTGCCTCTGTATCTTCCTTATGATTGTAAAATCTGAAAACTGGTCTAATTACTATGGTAGTCATTAATTGAATACATGTTTTGTTTATTTAGCTTATTCAAAGGTTTTCATTTTAGCCTGTTTAGTATCTGATTTAACAACCTCTCTGTCCACCTGCGTTTCAGTCACAAATAAAATTTGTATAGGCACACTGAGAAACGAAGTCTTTTGATAAAATGTACTATTTTCTATCGTTCGGTTTAAAATAAACAGATGGATAGCGTTACACAACGCTTAGTGTACCTTAACGTTAGCCTTGATTTGTTTATGGCGTTACTGTCCCTTAAACTCGAAATATGTTTGATATGGGTGCTAAAACTGGTGTGCAAGGCTATATAAGAACATACCTTAGTTTAATACAAAATGATGCATTTTCTGTTTCTTAATGTTCAGTGTTACATTAAAACAACGAAATGTGTATTGCATTCTTCATAAAAAAATCTAATTTACACAACTATAGGATTTCTGTCTCCATTCACTGTTCCCTGGCGAAAGTAAATCGTATGGATCTAATCGAAGCCACATAAAGTTATTATTTTCATTTGTTCTGTCATTCCGGCTCTCAATAAGTTTCCAATATTGACACAGTCTGTTAGACAGACCGAAGTTCGTTTCATTGAGCGAAATAAATAACTAACATTTTACAGTAAAGACGTAAGGTATAATTTTATAGAACAAGACCAGGAATGTCCGTTGCATGTAAATCTTTGTGCTCGCTAAAAGATCGGGATTAAGGACCTTTCTCATTTGTAAATACAGCAGGAAGACTGCAACAAATTAGTTTTGAACACGTCGAGAACATCGTTCGATCTGTGCATGTAGGCTGAATCGGTGACCTAGTGGTACATTTTGTGTATTATGTGTTTTTCGGAAAAGCCGTATAAAGCTCGCTTTTGGTCGGAAGTTTGGAACTCTTCAACCACCAATTTTGTTTTAAAGTCCTAGGTTAATAATAATTTACAATAAAATCAAACAGATCATAAAAATGATTAATATATTAGATCAATAATTAGATGTTGTAAAGAGTCTTCGGACAAAAAGTCCGATTCAACGTATAATTTAACGGTTACAGTGAGCACTTTACTATCCCAGAGACATTGGTTTCCACGCACGTAAGAAACAACGGGTCGCTTTTTCAATAAAAATTGAAATATATTAAAAATCACCATTCGAGAGTTTTATTTGTTTCCAAGTTACTATGATGCAATAATGCTCCAGATGATTAATTTGCCGTTTCGAGAAAAACAGCCATGTTTTTTAGCTCACCTGAGCTGGCGCAGGGTGAGCTATTAGGATCGATGAATGTCCGTCGTCCGTCGTCCGTCCACACTTAGTTCGTTAACACTCTAGTGGTCACATTTTTGCCTCAATTGTCACGAAACTTGGTCAGGATGTTTGTCCCAGTAATTACTCGGACGAGTTCGAATATGGGTCATCTCGGATGAAAAACTAGGTCACATGACCCAAAAATAGAAAATCTTGTTAAGGCTCTAGAGGCTACTGTTTCAGTCCAAATATCCTGGCAATTTGTCAGAAAGGTTGTTTGGTTGATTTCTAGCTCAAGTTTTAATATGGGTTATCTGGGGTCAAAAACTAGGTCACACAGCCCAAATATGGAAAAACCTTGTTAACACTCTAGAGGTAACATTTTCAGCCCAAATATCCTGGAAATTTGTCAGAAGGGTTGTTAAGATAATTTCTAGCTCAAGTTTGAATATGGGTCATCTGGAGTCAAAAACTAGGTCACACAGCCTGAATATGGAAAAACCTTGTTAACACTCTAGAGGTAACATTTTCAGCCCAAATATCCTGGAAATTTGTCGGAAAGGTTGTTAAGATGATTTCTAGCTCAAGTTCGAATATGGGTCATCTGGGGTTAAAAACTAGGTCACACAGCCCAAATATGGAAAAACCTTGTTAACACTCTAGAGGTAACATTTTCAGCCCAAATATCCTGGAAATTTGTCGGAAAGGTTGTTTTGATGATTTCTGGCTCAAGTTGTGAAATAGTAGTATGGCCGTGCCCTGGACATCTGGGAAAGTTTTTATCTGGCTCAAGTTTGAAATGGCTAGGGGTCAAAAACTGGCACAGAGCCCAAATGTGGAAAAACCTTGTTAACACTCTAGAGGTAACATTTTCAGCCCAAATATCCGGGCAATTTGTCAGAAAGAATGTTTCGATGATTTCTAGCTCAAGTTTCATTATGGGTCATCTGGGGTCAAAAACTAGGTTACAGAGCCCAAATATGGAAAAGCCTTGTTAATACTCTAGAGGTAACATTTTTAGCCCAAATATCCTGGAAATTTGTCAGAAAGGTTGTTTCTATGATTTCTAGCTCAAGTTCGAATATGGGTCATCTTGGGTCAAAAACTAGGTCACAGAGCCCAAATATGGAAAAACCTTGTTAACACTTTAGAGGTAACATTTTCAGCCCAAATATCCTGGAAATTTGTCAGAAAGGTTGTTTCGATGATTTCTAGCAACTTTGTTAAAAGCAGTTGTACTCGGGTGAGCGATAAAGGGCCATCATGGCCCTCTAGTTTTAAATACCCATCGGAAAAATGTGTGCATGACGTCATAGATGTTCACGCACTTTGAATCGGTCAGGTTATTTTGCACTGTTGTGAAGTTTGTACTAAATCCGAAGTTAACATCTCTCTTCCCACAAATATCTCGTGAGAAAAAGAAAGAAATATGTCACAGAAAGATAGTTTAGATAATTGAAATAATGATTTATCTATTTCATCAATAGTTATTACATAATTTAATCCGATTTTTGAACAATAATACATGTATAAATAATACGCGTTTCGGTCTTGGCTAACGTGCAAACGTTCTACATGATTGGCCGTCCGCACTATCTCGGACCACTTTTACATAATTCCTATCGTCCAACGTTCATCACACAGAACAAACAAATTATATATTATGTTACACGATACACGATCTGAACGATGCACGATAAATGCACGAACAATAAACGCACGAAGAATGCAAACGGAATGCACGATACACACATGATACACGAACATTTTGCTAAGTTGCACGTAAGCTACGCTGTACGAAGGGTGGTCTTACTACAGAAACTTAACTGTACAATTTTTCATAAAATTTATTAATTAATACAATCTCGATTCTTTTTATCACTCGAACTGGGTTAAAATAGCGAGTTCTTCGAGTATGACTATGCTAAAATTAAACCTCAGAAGTTGTTTAAATCTATCCTCAGCTACTGTTTAACATGTAACTAATGAATATTACATAAATCTTTCAGATAAACTTTGTATTTTTCATCAACATAATTAGAGTGTTATGCATGAGAATGAAAACACACCGAAATACAAAAGGAACTAATCAACAAGTAAGGTAAGGTCATAAATCATTTTACGAAGGAATGTCAGGACAAGGTACTGATTTTAGCAAGCAGTATAAATTTATATAACCATTTACAAACGGTCAGATATAACTCTTACATGAGTCTGTTGAACGTAGACTTACATTCAGTGCTTACATTTTTCATCAGTCAAATACTACCCGCCTATTTCTGACACAATACCCCTTCATTGTCGCCAAAGATGATCGAGTTCTGATAGAGAAAAGCGCTAAAAGCATTTTGCGCGGACTTTGAATGAAATATGATGCAATACTATTTGTTAGTGATAGAGTCGCTATAATATTTAGCCTCCGTCTCATAGAGATCAGCATAGAATATTGAATAAAGAAAATTGATTGTTACAGTAAGCTCTTGCTGTGTCAGTTAAGACGTTGTTTATTGCATTATTGTAACACGTTACAGACATAAGATTCACTCCTTTAGTGGCTGTATCATCAGTTTATTACAGGCTTGTTCTCTGTCTC
Source organism: Saxidomus purpurata (assembly GCA_022818135.1). Classification (NCBI taxonomy): domain Eukaryota; kingdom Metazoa; phylum Mollusca; class Bivalvia; order Venerida; family Veneridae; genus Saxidomus; species Saxidomus purpurata. The sequence goes on from JAFMSR010000013.1 coordinate 25,245,669, forward strand.
TAGTATAGAACTGGTTTAACTGTGTGTAGTTTATGATTCTTGTAATAAAATAGCTTTCTGCAGCGAGCTACGTAAGGATTTAACGGTTGTATTAAAACAGTGTTTAATGATACATGTAAATAACATTGCTGATCACATTTCCTGTCAAAGGAGTAGGTGACTTCTGGTTAACAATGATTAAAATTATCAGAAGTGTAGCACAATCAAATATATACCGATTGTTTCAGGAAACTTGCAAAATTCTCCCTGGTTCTCATCCCGTTATTTGGTGTTTTGTACATTGGAACGTCGTTTTACCCTACCGGTTTAGACATAAAAGCAGATATGATCTACCTATACTGTGAGATGTTTTATAATTCATTCCAGGTAAATTTATGTATTTTTGCATAAAGTCTAAAATAGAGATATATATGGCAAAGTTATTTAACTTTATGTTATAATGGTATCATATTCAATGTATTATCTTGTAAGGGTGCATGACCCAAATAACAGAAATTATCCTTATGCCTATCTGCCTGATGCCTGGTATTAAAAGACAGGAGTTGGGAGGTTAATGTGCTCAGAAAGAAGGTGTCTCATAAATGAGATATTGCTTGCCTTTTTAGAAGGGAAGACACTATAATAAACAAACACTTTACCTTTACCTTTTACAAAAACTAGCATTTTGTATTTGTAACTGTATTATTAAAGAAAACTATGCAGAAAGCTAATATGTTATGGTAAAACTGAGAAAACAAAACATTTTTACACACACTTCAGTAGTTGTATGTATAAGTTGTAACTAATAGTGAAGGTAAATTTACCAGTTTATTTTCTTTCTTTATTTTCAGGGGGTTCTTCTCGCAGTATTGTTCTGCTTTTTAAATGAAGAGGTAAATATTTAAGATAAAATATAGATATAGTTACACTCATTAATGTTACTACACTTGACACATTTATTTGTGCAAAATGATGAGTACGGAAAGAAATTAGTGTAAATCGCGTCCTTCTGCAAATATGCGTATGGGAAGATAATGTAAATATTGTCTTTATGAAATTTACCAAGTTACAATTTTGTGCATTTTACATCATTATAATATGGAACGTTTTGTAATATGGATTCAATTCAATACTACTTTATTTCGCCATGGTTACATCTGTAACAACAGACCGCGTCCTTGAACTTTTTGTAATATGGATTCAATTCAATTCAATACAATACTACTTCATTTTGCAATGGTTACATTTGCACAACAGATCGCGTCCTTCTGCAAATATGCGTATAGGAAGATACTGTAAATATCGTCTTTATGAAATTTGGAGTGGATACATGTATGTAATGCTTACCATCAGTATTTGTAATCACATAATAATGTAATCATACCCGACATTCTTATTTGATTTTGTCTAATTTCTCTTTAATGAGACCATTTGAAAATATGTGTTCTAATACATATATACTGTTGATATAACGTGTTCGCAGACGA
>JAFMSR010000013.1:25252134-25472134 GCA_022818135.1 Saxidomus purpurata
TCACCAACATCTGCAGGACTATTGCATTGTTTTATATCAATGTAATTGAACAACTATCACTGTTTTATGGTAGAGTCGAAAATAAAAAAGTTGAAATTGGTACACTTCTGATATAAATAATTATCATGTTTTTATTTACTGCTGAACGACTTCAAACTGAGGGGTTGTGCTTAATTACACAGGCTCGTTCGACGTATAAAACAGAAGAAGAAAATATTTAAAAATTATCATACAACAAGAGCTGTCCCTCACAAGTGACGAATGCCCCCGAAAGAGGTGCCTCACAGTCTGTGTCCTCTCCATGTGCTCAATAAATGTGCTATGTAATTTTAAAATCCTTCCATGCATGACAGAGTAACCATGCATACAGTATTCCATTACTTTAAACACTAAGTGTGACCTTGACCTTTAAGGTAGGGACTTGGGTCTTGCACGCGACACATTCGCTTGATGTGCTAGACATTCGTGCCAAGCTATTTTAAAATCCTTCAAAGCATAATAAAGTTATAGTCCGGACACAAATGTATGCATATATACAGGATTCCATTACCTATAAACTCTAAGTGTGACCTTGACCTTTGGGTAAGGGATGTGGGTCTTGCACGCGACACGTCGTCTTGATGTGCTAGACATTTGTGCCAAATTATTTTAAAATCCTTCAAGGCATGACAAAGTTACAGTCCGGACACGAATGTGTGCATATATGCATATATAGAGGAAGCCATTACCTTCAAACTCTAAGTGTGACCTTGACCTTTGAGGTAGGGACGTTAGTCTTGCACGCGACACGTCGTCTTGATGTGCTAGACATTTGTGCCAAGTTATTTTAAAATCCTTCAATGCATGACAAAGTTACAGTCCGGCACGAATGTGTGCATATATGCATATAAGGGATCCATTACCTTCAAACTCTAAGTATGACCTTGATGTTTGAGCTAGGGACTTGGGTCTTGCACGCGACACGTCGTCTTGATGTGCTAGACATGTGTGCCTAGTTATTTTAAAATCCTTCAATGCATGACAAAGTTACAGTCCCGACACGAATGTGGGCATATATAGAGGATTCCATAACCTTCATACTTCAAGTGTGTCCTTCACCTTTGAGGTAGGGATGTGGGTCTTGCACGCGACATGTCGTCTTGATGTGCTAGACATGTGTGCCAAGTTATTTTAAAATCCTTCAATGCATGACAGAGTTACAGTCCGGACACGAATTTGTAAGTGGGGACGCACAGACGGACGGACGGACGGTGCGATTTTAATATGCCACCCTTCGGGGGCATAAAAATCAAGAAATTGCATGGACAGGTTATAACAAGTCTATACTGAAGTGTATTAATTCAGCATTCAGTCGAATAACTGCGCATCGTAAGAACACAGAGCAATGTACTAATTTACATTGGGAGAATGCTTATTACTTTCACAGTTTTTAATATACATATCTTTTGATCTACATGTACAGCTTAAAAAAACAAATACCTACAAAATGTACTCGTATCACAAATAAAACATATCTGTAATTTATATAATTCGCAAACAACAGAAATAAGAACGGTAAGCAGTAAGAAATACTCAATTCAGTTTCACACACTGATCCTTTGTTTTTTGTCCAGCGCCTGCGAAGACTCTGTCCCTTAAACAATTATTTTTGATTATATATTTCAAACAACTGCCCCTTGAATACACGAGAAATGAGTTTGTATTACATCAATTGTCTTCTCGACATAAAACAAAAATTATCTTGTCCCGTGGTTAAGTAAATTTAATTAGGTTTCACATTTCTATAAAAAATCTATAAAATTGAAACAAGTTGCAGCGTATGAAAACATGTTTAATTGAAGGGAACATACATGCTTCTGAAAAGACAAATAAAAATCTTATACCAGATATCAACGATCTGCACAGTCAAATTAAGTCTGTTTAGTAATTATATTCTCAAGAAGTTATAGATAAATAAAGGTGACACATTGCCAAGTACACTGTGCACCAAGGAATATGTTTACCCTAACAAGAAACAGAAACATCGGAACAATTAATGTCTACTGTAACAGTTGTTCTTTGTATGATTGTTCAAGGCTTAGAGGACTCAATATACATATAATTTGTCAGATGACAAGAACATGAAGAGGTTAAGAAAAGTGAAAAAGTAACAGACGGAGCCTTGGGGAATCGAAGAAAGGGTTAGATACTTCTTATTTGCATTGTACCCTGGTTAAGAGTCCGAACGAAAACCCTTTTTTTAAAGCAAAGCACATATTAACTAGATATGAATTTCAGAACAGTAAGGGAAATCTAATAACCCCTCTTCTTTTTTCACTTCTAAAAAACGCTTTCAATTTCCGAAATTGCGTACTTCATGCATAGAGTTTCTACGTATTGTTCACCATAAAGAGACGGACACTGAACACTTTCTGAACGGAAGTAGCTGCCATAACAATTTTTCAAAATATGTCTCTTCTTCTTGTGTTGCATCATGATCTTTCAGACGTTCACACGTTCAGACCAGGCTTCCTTCCTTTTTAAAACATTTATTCCTTTCACATTTGTAACACTGCACGTTAGCAGAATTAAGATACATATCACTATTATAATTAATAGTAATTTAAATCGTCGGACTACATACACTGTATATAAACCATACATTGTACATGATTCTTTTTACACTAATATTGTCTTTGATTGGCTACTTCCTACTTGAGCACAGGGGTTTCCATGTAGCACAGTATCGGAATATTTTCTGTTGCTCGTGTTATCCTCAAATACCATCATAAAGTATATGACTGTGACTCGGAAAATGGGTCCAGCTGAGCATTAATGATAATTGCGCAAATGTAAAAAGACAAATAACCAATTTTCACCAAATTTCGACTAGAGGTATATACACAAAATGATGTTTACTGGAAATAGCATTTATTATTAAATTATGCATAATAATAATAAATATAATAATAAAAACATGAGTATGATTATATGAAGTCTTTATCATAAAGCATATTACCATAGCAACCACTTACTCTTTCACATTCGAAAGAGTTAAAATTAGGGCACAGTCAATCAATCTGAAGATTTAATGAAAAGCTGAGAAATGACAACAAAATTGAAACAATACTTGACGATAAATAATGTGTTATCAGGTAATGTTTCAAGAAAAATACCTTCATATGAATGTATAACATCGCAATCTATAACGTCAAATATACTGACGTTAAAATTACAGTTTTGACGCTACGAAACATCATTATAAAGAACGGCAACGGCTGTTATGAAAACAATCATAACTTTAAAAGTAGTGGTTAGATTAATTTATAGTCAACATACTTTAGACTTTAAGCAAAAATTTAAAACAAAATGTATGATTTATACATGTACTCATCTGGACCCATTTTCTCAGTCACAAAAAATATCGTCTTGTTAGTGTAGTGTTGTTCTTTTGACTTTAGTTATTATGTTTACCAGTTGACGACTTTTGTGTCTTGATAAGATATCATTCAACATTCAAACCCTTTGTGCTAGTTCTTGGATGATTAATAAGACATATTTTATGTCCAAAAGCAAACTTTGTTTCTTATAAACGTGTCATCTAGTAGGCAATTAACCGAGAAAAAAACGTTGAAATACTGTACTTACATGTATTCATATGATTATGAAGACAGTTGGAAGATCTTCTGTTACATGAATTTCAAAATGATCGAGAGTGGAACGAATTACATATGGATATATAGTTTTCTAAGTTTGAGTTCACGAATTAAAAAAAAATTCCCTGACGTGTAAGAATCAAGAACAGTTGATTTCGCGATGTAATACATTGCGGATAGGTCAACGGTAACATTATTAGAAATGTTGCTATTCAACTTTGCTATGTGTAACTGTTCACATATTAAGCTTTATTCGATTTCACGTAAATGTATACACAAATTTCTTACTGGCAACGGCTGAGCGAAACGAACAAAGTAATGAAGATTTAACTTTGAGGGATTGAATGCATGGATTTAGACAGCAAAGAATTGCAGTCAGAATTTAAGAGAGGAGGTTCGTGGCAGTTTAAAATGTGTTTCTAGCGAAGTAAAAAAGTTGAAAAAGGCGAAATTGTGTGCAAATACAACGGAAATAAGATATGAGTACAACTAGAGTTTAATGAAGAAATGGAAGACTGGTTAGGGTGTATGAAATAGTATATTAGAGTATTGGAAGAAACTTTATGAAGATTTCAGAAAAAGTTATAACGAATAAATAAGTTAAATTACGGTTGGCTGATTCATTGTGTGGTGATTGGGAGACGGTGAATCAATATGAAGCAAACCCCATTGCAAGTGACTCGGAGGACGAGAGTAAATCATTATCGCGGAGAGTCGTGCCCTTAAGAGAAACAAATATTCTAGCAAGGGGCGGTCTTGTCTTGGTTGTTCTCAATGAGGGAGCTCATCAATTCAAGGCTCTAGACCAGAATGCTCTACTGGGAGAGGTCTTTTTTTGTGGTTTCCATGTTAGCGCCGGCCACACTCCCGGCTTTCGAGCGGCCTTCGGAAAAGGTGCAGACCCAGCTCCATGTTTTGAATTTTAAACAGTTGTTTAGACACAGCCGGTGAGGCCACCTTTTTATGAATTTGAACATACACAGTCATCTCACGAGTAATAACAGCCGGTGATGCCAACCTTTTATGATTTCAAACAGAAGAAGTAACCGGAGAAGCCTACATTTTATGCACGAATAAATCATAAACATATTAAACAACCTCAATATTAATACAGTATAAATATTTATATTTATATAAACAAATTAAACATCTGCAATATGAACACTGATATTGTTTAGGATATTACTACTTGTTAGGGGAGACAACTCTTACAGTATCAATCTGAATAACCAATACTCGATTATCTCGCTCTGAAATCAATACAGAGTGCCATCATTCTAAAAGCAAAATCAGTATTAACAAACATACCTTTTCCATTTTAACATTTCATATGCAGGTAATTATCCACTTCCAATACTGTAGTCTGCGACATTTTCAGGAATACTCACAGACTATCAGAAAGCGCTGTCATTTGAAATAAAGTCGTTCACAACATCACGTGTCCATCCTAGGTCATTTGCACCGGTCTGCGATACTTTCAGGAAGACTTGTAAACTTTCAGAAGGCAGTGCCAAGCGAGTTCTACCTCCCATACATTTACCTAAAAGATACAGCAGTAGATAGTGTAATAAGACATGATGTCTTATTCAAACCTTCGGGATCAGTTTAAATTGACATTGACGCCTCATGTTGTTGATATCAAAAATATTGTCTTCACTCTTTGAGGTCAGGGGGAGCAACTGCTGCGGCACAAAATGATATTAAAGACAGAAAATTTATAAGGCATGGCCGTTGGTTGAGCGACAATGCAAAGGGCGGCTTTGTTAAGGCTTCACTGAAGGAAAGACTGTCAGCACTTGGTTTGTAAGTAAAAGTCCTTCCTTGTATAGCTGACCGTTGGTGTTTGAGTTTTTATTGTAAGACAATTCAAATTCTTTTTCTCAATACGTTATGATAAGTGTCACTGTATACAATAGGATAAAAGGAAAAAGAAAATCAACGCACTTATAATTTACACATTTATCTTATTCAATAAGACATTTGCATTGTATTTGTTTACTGTTAAATAGAATAGTGACGGCTTGCATATGTGTTGGCTTTAAACACATATCTAATCTATAATCCCGTTCTTTAATCTTCATATTGCGCCTCGCAAGTGCTTCTTTATGACAATAATAAAAAAATAATCTGAAATGTGATTTGTAGTCATCCTTATCAATTTACGTAAGGTTCGTGATATACAATGTACATGACGTTATGGTCACGTTAGAGAAGTATAATTTTCTGAGCTTGAGTTCACGAGTAAAAAGAAACCTATTTTCGCTGATGTGTAAAATAGTCACGGACGGTTTATCTTGCGCTATAAGCCAATGGTAACATTTTCAGAAATGTGGTCATTTAGTTTAGTAACTGTTCACAAATTAAATTTAATTTATAGTTAAGTAATGTTGGACTTTATTGATAGTGGAAAGTAATGGACAAGTTAGCGAATGATTAGTAAATCGATAAATACAAGTTGCATTATGAAAGAAATGAGCTCTTGTTATTTGACATGTTTAATGCTAACCAATATATATGTATATGTATAAATACAGTGAAAAGTCTGAATTGTTGAAGTAATATGTTGTAGAATTGTCTAATTTTAATTCTGCGCCTCGCAAGTGTTTCGTATAATTATGACGATTATCAAATAATAATAATAAGAAATTAAACCAGTTTAAACGTGGTTTGTCTTGAAATTTCCATTCTTTCATTTGTAATTCACATCAGCAAGAATATTGTCAACAAGAAGTTTCAATAACAGAAATGAAAAGACGATTTAAAAATGCAAACACTCACATGATGAAGAGGAGAATTAGAAAATGTGTTCACATATCCATGTAATGAATAAAACATGCAATCATCGTCTGCATATTACTTATGTCTTGTGAGACAGGAAAACGCCAAGTACGTGTACTGTATGTAGCTGTCATAGTACATAATCGTTGGTTTCAGGATTAATGCAGAATCAAATTAAATAGCTCAAAGTTATGATAATATTACTATAATAATGAGCATGGTAAAAAGTCGATATTTTATTTATACTAAGGTGACATGTTCAAACGATTGATGCTAATCAGTTTAATTGCGAAAATACTGAACGTGCAAGAAAAATTAATATGAATCGTTTAATGTCGCTTTTAATAATCTTTTAAACAGAACCTAATACTTTACATATAGATATGATAACAAAAATTGAAATATTTTGTTGAGAGTAAGTACTCAATCGGGTCTTTAAAGTCCCATGATCACTTTTGATATTTTACTATACATTTGTATTAACAAAACAGATATCTCATTGTATGAATTTACCCTTATTGTTTTCAATTACATTCCTAAAATACCTTGATTTAGTCGAAAGTACATCTAATAAATATAGCGCAGTATTTTTGCAATGATATAACAAAGAAGTGCTACCCTTTTCTTTAAGCGTTGACTTAAAATACGAAATATTGGCAAGCTCTCACATTGATTGCAGTAGTATAGTGTGCCCTTTATTCGCATCTTTTCGTGTTCATGTTCCAAAATGACCTTGATTAACCCTTTGCCACCGAAAAACAAATCAAAATCATCATTTAATTGCGATAAGGATAACAACGTAATTAACATAATATTAATGTCTGTCATCAAAGGCGCGACAGACCAAGGCAAACGGATTATAACCTTTTATGAATATCTAATGAGGAGAAACGCATTTAGCACCACATCCTGAAAGTCTGCGACTATTCCTGAAAGAGTCGCAGACCAGTGGCCAGGAATAATTAGAGGGAGAAGTCGTTTGGAACCGCCTCCTGAAAGCCTGCGAGACTTCATGGAAGTGTCGCAGTCCAGTGGAAACGGATCGGGTCATCCTGAAGGTGTCACAGACGGATTCTAACTTTTAAGGAATATTGGTACTCCTCCATCCCTCAGAGTTCATCCGCATCTTTACATCCGCAAGCTCTAGGCCCTCTGGTTTCAGAGAAGAAGAGTTTTAAAGGTTTCTATTTAAGCCTATGTAAAACCAAGTGACCCCCGGATATGGTAAATTTTGACCCGGAGCTCAAAATTTGAAAAATCTTGGTAGAAGTCTACTAGACAATACTACATGTCAAATATCTTAGCTCTAGGCCTTGTGGTTTCAGAATAGAAGATTTTTTAAGTTTTCCTTTTTTTGCCATCGCAACCAGAGTTCTGCAAGGAATGGAATTCTTGAACACTTTTGGTAGAGCTTCATGCAAGGAACATCCCTGCCATGTTTCATCAGCATTGGCACAGTGGTTTCAGGGGAGATGTCGTTTGAAGCAAAATGTTGACGGACGACGGACAATCATCCATCCTAAAAGCTCAGCCTGGCAAAGACTGGTAAGCTAAAAAGACATTTCTTATTTATTATCTGTATGTATTTCTTGAAGATCTTTATCACAATATAATCGTCTTAAGTTACTGCATAACAGCTGCATAATCAACACCGTAATTTACCATTAAACGTCTTTTAAATTGCAAAAACTGTATTACTTCCATAACGCAGATTTTCATATGAAAGCTTTTATATGTACAGGTACTTTCTCCGAAGACTTAAATCTAATTCACACAAGTAATTTAAGATGACGATATAATTTATTGATCTCATTTCATTTGTGTGGCCTTTGATTTAAATTATAAACGCAGTTTGTATAATCAACGCGTGGACCAGTGAGGCAGACACACATGCTCTGAATGTCTTGCACCGCCTACTGACAACTATATGTTATATAAACTTGAAATGCATAGCTTGGTTACATCTTGCATTCAGTCGGAGCTTCGGATAATTTTAACAAAGTAAAGGTAAGTTTAATTTTATGTAATTATATTTATAAAATGCTTGTCACTCATTTTATAACGTCACCCTTTTTTTACCTGTATATCATTTATGTGTCGTGTATCGGAAAGTAAAACAATTAAAAAAGTATTTTAATTCTCAAAACTGCACGAAAGTAGGGTTTTCAAAATATTTTGTTTATTCCGAGAATTGATACTAGTCTATTAAAAACTATAATTCACTGAGCGGGTGAATTTATAAATGAAGTTTTTATGTCCCAACGCGTTACGTTTGACATTACCAAAATGGCACAGTCTTTCATACTGATTTGCAAGTCTTTTTTTAAAGCCTTCTTTTCATTTCTCGGTTTTCATAAAGAATCATAAAACGTATGTTGTCAATAAATGACAACTATCGGTGAAGTAGGCCAGTACTCCTTCAAGTAAACGTTCTGAGTGTGCATATACTTTGCTTTAAAAAAATCCTTTTGTACAATTTTAATCATAGTTCGATTGCATCTTGTAAGTGATTGTCTTAGACATGTGCCTCTCTCCATACACACTGACTAATTAAGAGAGTCACACACAAACAATGAACATTTTTATTGAATATAAAAAGATCTTTAGTTTCAAAACATACTACTGTACTCTGTCAACTAGATGGGTCTTAATATGTGTATATATATTATATATATATATAATTATATAGCAAATATATACGCGGGCTTAAATGTTAAAAATAAAAATGATTTATAGACCCATGAAAACTTTGACGCTATCGGTAAATATTTTCTAAAACTGGGATAAAACTTCTTTTTGATAATTATGTAAATACGCAACAATCAAATTTCTATCCCTGGTAGGAATATCAACTCGTCTTTATATTACAGATTTAGAAAATGTCTGCACAAAAAAAAACAGACAAAGATAATCAAAACACATTTTATATTTTGCAATGATCGCATTCGGTTTTGAAATTAACCGATATTATTTTATTCTTTTATCAAAAGCAATATAAATTGCATAATAAGTTATCATGCGAAACACAACGAGGAACATTTATCTCTTCAAAGAACTGTGTAAAATTTTAGGTTAAAATTTATAAAGAAACTGAGTTTTGTATGGCAAGTAGTTAAAATCAGCACTCCTGAGAAAAAAATATTAACTCAAGAATAGATTAAACAAGAACTACTTCGTACCTTTGAAAAAGATAGTCGGTGCCATTTTTAGTATTATAAAAGCGATTGTTAGCTAGATTTTTATAGTAAAAATTAAGTCTATTCAGTCGGAGGGCGCAAAATGTCACATGGCGAGAAAACAAAAGAACCTTGACTGGGTCGAACCCATGTACCTTCCCTTGCAAAGTTGCTAAACCAAATGCTCTCCCGATTCTTGTCAAATATGTCCCCAATAATGAATAAAATATGTATCAGGTACATAATTATACTATAGTGAGGCATATGCATCAGCCTTTTTAGAACATATAAAACATCGAAACATTGAAATTATATGCATTCAACCACTTTTCTTCAACCATGAATCGTACGAGATAAATGTAAGACATATCAGTCAGTGTAAAAGGCTAATTCTTAGTGCTTCTAAAACACTTATTATGAAGTTTAGTGTCCGAGTGCGATGATTCTGTTTAGACTGGGAGTATACACCGTATGTACTGTTCTACAAGTCCAATGTAGTCTGATTTACTTGCCACATTTTCAACTTTGTCAGTAATGAATACATATAACGAGCAATGAGTGTTTTATTCCAATTTTATAAACTAATTTTAATTTATTAATATAATATTTCTGAAAACTGATTTAATCCAAATATATAATTCAATTTTCCATATGGCACGTGTCTTTAGGAATGCTAGTTTTCTTACACAATGTTCTTTATATAATCATAAACCTCCCGACATTAAACGATGTTTTAAAGGCCATTTTACTTTCAATAATTGTCTTTTATCATTAAAAGTGGAAAAGTCGTTGCAAGTTTATTTAATTGTTGGTATCTAGTTAAAACGTTTTATTCGCGTAATTATGAAAATGTCGGGCGATTTCTGCAAGTTCAACGTGCAACGTCTTACCCAGTTAAGATATTGTCATATAAAGGGAAGTGACCACAGTTACGTAAACATATAGCGTGTACGGAAAAGAACGGCTATTGGTTGTTACTTGGTTTCATCCAATCAGCAGAACGCATCTTCAATATCACAACGTGTAACTTATAACGGAAACACACTGTAAAACAGTTTCCGGGATGCATTGTTCAGTCTGTAGTGTGTCTGTACGAATAATGTGTTCGTTCCTGAGGAACAATAATATTAAATGTACGTATTTTATCTGTTAAAATGAACTTTCTTACATTTTTTTACGTCTTGCTTTCACCTATAGATTGCAGTGGTCGGTGATACAATGAGAGCGATCGTTCTTTCTGCTTTTTGGGGACTATTTTATGTGGTAATTTGGTCCGATGCTGTAGACGTCAGCAAGTACACAATTGAAACATTGACATGTGACGTGACTTACTGTCATGTGATTGCTACAACTCGTGCGTATTCAGCAATCCATTGCAGTGCTAATTGCAAACATCGGGTTGGTTGTGTTTCAAATGTGTTTGATGTAAGCAAAGGGGACTGTTACCTGAACAATAGCACAAGGCGTACAGGTGACAGTGTACAGGAAGAATGTGGAAAAGAGTTAAAGTACATTGAGAAGGTAAATATGAATACATTATTTCCTGTTCTTGTTTTAATTTGATAAGAGCAATTACATCTCATTGAGGGCATCTTAAAACATGGTTTTGTAGAAGCTTCTGCAATATTGACCCAAAGTGACCTTTATAAGTATTTGAACGATAACAGTACTGATATTCCTGACGAATATAGACAGGTGCATCGAGGAATTGGCAAATCTCTTAAGCTTATTGCATGAATTTATATTCCTAGCGAACTACTTGTAAATGTACGATTTAACAAACGTAACCATGTTATATCATTCAGTATTTCTGTGTTCATTTATATGGCATGTGTTCATGTTATATGGCATGTGTTCATTGCTAAACAGTGTTTATGGTTATGACATGCGTTTATGTTTTGATATTCTGCTCATGTTCTGTTATGTGCACATGTACTGTACCCATTGCAGCATAAGCGCATAGTTCTCACAGTTTGGCATGTTTTTGAATGTGTTTAGTTCTACAAAATTGTCTAGTGAGGTTGCTGGATTTCAGCAAGGGCTTATCAGCAAGGCAAGTCAATCATAACTGTTAATGTTACATAAAACTCGGGAAATGTAACAGCCTCGTGTTACTCTCAGAGTAAGCTGTATCATGTTACAACAGCAGTAATTTCACAGGTGTTACAAATGAACAAAGTATTTCACAGATTACAAAATATACAAAGTAAAGTATAAAATGCTTGTATTTTGTTAGAAACAGTTTTTGTTTATTTTACATGCAAGTGTAAAATCTTAAAACAAAGTTTTTCATTATGTAAGTAAGATTATTGTTACCTCGACTTTTCGAAGAAAAGGGAGCTACATGTATCCCACTCGTCTCGCTGTCAGTTGGTGTCACACATTGATTAAGTTTTACCCATATTTTGGAAAAACTATTACAGATATAATTCTTTGAAACTTACACTAATTATTAAATAACATTAACACTCTGTGATGGATCTTGTCAGTATTATTGACCTTTTTCGATTTACATGTAGAAAGTACATTTAACTTGGTTAAGTTTTCCGCACCATCCCACTTTTTTTCAAAACCATTACAGGTATTGCTTTGAATTTTACAATAGTTATTAACCATCAGTACCTCCATCAACTGACAAGAGCACATACATGTAGCTCTGTGAAGGTTTTTGCCAGAATTATGGCTCTTTTTCGACTTAGAAAATACATTTAATATGGGTAAAATCCTCTTGTTGCTTTTATCCTTTGAGAAATATTGCTTTGAAACTTGGAATACTTGTTTGCATTATGATCCCCATGTAATCAGGAGAAGGTAACTCTGTCCAGGATTTGTTTATAATATTAAGGCCCTTTTTCGACTTAGAATCTCGGTTAAGTTTTTTGTACCAGTCCACTTATTGACTGAACCATTTGAGATATTACTTTGAAAGTTTGAATACTAGTTTAACATCATGACCCACATATGTAGGCAAGAGAAGGTAACTATGTCAATAATCTATTTTAATTTTTGGCCTTTTCTAGTTATTGACTTAATCATTTGAGATATTACTTTGAAAGTTGTAGTATTTATGTACCACCATGACACTCCTCTTCAAGCAAGATTAGATAACTCTTTAAAATTGTGTTTAATGCACTTTGACTGGCACTTTCGTGCTGTATTTATAATGGCCTCTGTTTACAGTTGAAAATACAAAAAATGTACAATGTATGTATGACCGCTGAACTTATAAAATAATGTACATCTATACACTCAAGTGTCTCCAGTTCTTCACTAATCCATATCCTGTCACAGAGAATTTGGATGACAGTAATTTTGTACATGCACATAATATCTCAGACAAGGTTTTATTTATTTATGAAACCAAGGCAGTAGGAAGCCAACAATATTTGTATGAACTTTGGATATGTCACTTCCATACCCTACATCGAATTATAGAAATGTGTCCATCTTTCAAATCGAATAGTACCAGCAATAGATAAGTATAGGTTATAGGTCTATATTACAGGAATAAACAAATTTATTGTGAGGGAGTGTAAGCGAAGCGATGCAACAAGTTTTTTATTCCTGTAATATGACCCTATAACCGGCTTACAGTTTTCCAATAAACAGACAATATTTGTATTGAAATATATAGAGATTTAGGGCGCTGTAGTTTGGAAAAATAAGGAAAAAATTTCATATTGGGTTGGAAAGTGGAGAAACAGTAGCTTTTTGAAGAAATAGGGGCATTGTGGAGGGAAGGAGGGCAACTGTAAGAGGGTGCACTGATTTATACTGTCAACAGTGCAGATCATACCTGATTTGCTCAGGCTGATCATAACATTCCTGCTGTTAAAGGCATAATCGGTGGCTTCTAGCATAGTTAAGTATACATACCTCATAAAGTGTCATGTACAATGTAAGGTTTAAAAACAGTAATATATTACATATTATGTCAGCATTTTCACAGAAAGTCATATTTGAATCATTGAATAAGCTTCATGGCCAGAATTTAATTACATTGTACGTAATGCACTCTTGTGAAGATGCACCGCTGTGACTTCTGTCTAATAACATTTGCTTAATTACATGTACTAGTACATGTATAATTGAAGAAGCATTTAAATAGATAAAGAAACAAACATTTATCCTTATTGAAGAAATTTGATGGAATATTTTAAAACATGAATAACCCATTTCATAACCCATAATTACATAGAACTAAACAAATCTTGCTCAATCATTTTGCAATTCTAGTCTTGTTGTCAGCAAGGTGGATAACAGATTAATCCATGTCCTCTGGTTACAGGAACATTGTATAACTAATTATGATAATAGAGGTGATAACCGCTATCAAATTAGTACATTGTACATGTAGTACCAGTTGTATGATTCAGAAAATTCGCAAATTAAAACTTCATTGTTTGGCTGATTCACATATGTGTTGACTAAAATGTGATTTTGTACTAACCATGAAGATCGCTTTCAATCTGTCTCAGACAGGACAGATAATTTTGGT
This sequence comes from Saxidomus purpurata, assembly GCA_022818135.1. Classification (NCBI taxonomy): domain Eukaryota; kingdom Metazoa; phylum Mollusca; class Bivalvia; order Venerida; family Veneridae; genus Saxidomus; species Saxidomus purpurata. The sequence continues at coordinate 25,266,222 of JAFMSR010000013.1, forward strand.
ATAAAACACTTTAAAGACCTCGATTATCACAAATATAACTCTTATTATGTTTGAAACGTACACTTAACTTGTAATGCGGTTAAACAACACATTTTAGTGTCGTTTGATAACTTACGTATTAGAAAAATATAATTTGTAATTTAATTAAAGAGGCACTCAATTAAACTGATGCCAAATAAAATAACTTAATAAAATCAGCGTTTCAGAATAATTGTAGTACCGATAACAATTCAATAATCTATGTAAAGTTGTTGCACAATTCATAGGTGGATAGCGAATTATTACAGAAGGCCTGGATGTTGAATATTTGTGCTAAAATAAGGCATTTTTCGATATATGTTGTTCTTTAAAATTGTAATATTTATCATTTAATGTTCATTAAACACAATATTTATGTTTGGAGAATATAACATACTAGATGTTGGGATTGCCCCTTTAGTTACAGGTGCAATGTACTTGTTATTTGATTAATTATATTTTGGAAAAGTATGTAATGGTAATTGTAATTTAATTGAAGATTTTTGTTATGTTATTGGTACTTAATTAATTACATTTCTGTCAGTGTAATTGACATCATGTCTGTTTAGAACATACAGAAATAAATTTCGTTTCAGCTAGCTGTAATCACACCGTGTAGATCGAATGGCGACTGTGAGCATCAGGATTCACCTGTCTGTAAAACAAAATATCAATATAGCTGTAGATCCTGTCGTGAAGGCAGATGTAAATGTAATCTTAACTACGATTATAACGTCATTGAAAATACATGTCTTATGAGTAAGTATAAAGATGTTTTTGAATATCCAATTTCCAAATGACATCATAGTGTCTCATTGACAAATCAAGAGATAATCTCAGATGAAATGGTGGTATTCTGGCAACGAATCAATTTCTCACAAAGAATAACACGTAAATATTAACGTCAGATGCACACTTGCAAAATATGTAAAATTGCTCATTCAGTACATTAACACGTTTTTTTTTATTTCAACTTATTTTTGATAAACCAGAGCTTACCGAATCTGATTCGTCATTTTTCTCCGAAACTCGGCGACAATGATAAAATGGGAAAGATTTGATCCCATCAAAATATCAAAATGTCAAAAGGTCTCTTTGTTGATTATTTGTGCTAAAATGAGGCAATTTTTTATGTGTTGTCCTTTAACTTTGTTTTTTTACGTTCATTGAAATCATTTTTATGTTCAGAGAATATATTTTGCTAGATGTAGGGAGTGCTCCTTCAAATTTCCTTCATCTGTAAAATAGAACATGTCACAGCGAAATGATTTCGGGAAAATGACCGTTCCATGGCTGTAACCTATGGTTCAGCTTATTTCTTATTATGTATGTTTTTTTCGGTGCTTTGTGTTGTCTCTTCATTGTGTATGCTTGTTGTTTTACTTTGCACTTTATTTTAAATAGTTAAATATGAACTGAAGTGTGTACCTTGTCTACTGCAATGTCTCATATTTCCGGGATTCACTCTTCTTTGTGTAAGTACTGTTGTTACATGTTATGAGTGATGTGGTTGATGGTGTTAAAGGATTATTCATATGTTTGATGTTTTTAACATATTTCATTGTCATCTCAATAGGACTTCACAACTCTTTCACGTAATTCATATTTCCATAACAAAAGCAAATGTAACCGAAATTATCTCCTTCAAATATTCAAAAATGCCATTTCACAACTGAGTCCATCTTACTATTAAACCAATACCAATACAGACGAACTTGTAGTTCATAAAACGTTAGTATGTACGCTAAGATATATCAATTTATGTTCAATTATCTAATATCCCATATAGCTACAAATGTATACTCAGCCAAAAAAGAAACCTCCCATACTATTTTTCTATGAATGTCTTAAACAAGAAAATTAAAAACCAACCTAGTTTAGCGAATATTTTCGATAAGAAAATTTAAAGGTTGTGTAGCCAAACGATTTATAATAAAGTTTTCACTTATTTTAGAAATATCAATTTTGAAGTAAACTTTTTATGATACTTAAGAAATGGGAGGTTTCTTTTTTTTGCCGAGTATATATTTCATTCGGGTATTCATAATTTGTGTAACTCGACAATTAACCATTGATCTCCCAAACGTCTCATACAAAACGAGCTTTTTAGATCTTGACGTGCTGAAACATTTGTGTATACATTTGTTGTACATTTAAAGTTATACTCGCACTCCAATCTGATGTTGAATCAGTTAATTACAATATTACTTTTTAGTTGCGTATACTTGGATCTTCCATTACATTATATGTACTAAGAATACTCGTATAGCAAGCTTATATTGTTTGCGCTTTATGAACCGTTCAAATGATAATGGCGACCAATACGATTTCATTGGTTTTGTTTCAGATTGCACCAGCTATGACGACACATTTGAATATGTGCTTGGGGCGCACTTTGCTTTCTCGTTGGGACATATTATGCATGGTAATGTCAGTCTTACAGAGTGTAGAGAAATGTGCCTCTGTGAGACAAACTTCACTTGCAGATGGTTTGCCTATAGCGCAGACTCTGCGCTGTGTATCTTCACAGACAATCTTACTGGTTTATCTGACTCTAAATTACATTCTAGGCTCTTCAGGAGAATCTGTGCATATCCATAGAATAGGGAAATACGGTCTACATTAATAATGGTATCGTTTAATTTTGATTTTACTACTTTTAGTTGAAAGCGGCAAATTACCCTTGTTAACACCGTGCCGTGATAAAAAGACAACCATTCGTCTGGTTAAGATCAACTATTTGATCTATTCTACGAAGGGCGATCGGAGAATATGTTGACTTTTGGTACTGTGAGGATAATTACTGTCAAATAATTATCAAAATAATTTTTTAGTATCTACTCCTTTTAAAAATTATCCCAATCTGCATCTGTGCACGTTTGCTATTTGTGTGGGAGTTTTTGTATTCCTTCTACTAACCATGGAACAGGCCTATGTCTAAGGTACTGTATACGCAGACCTATACTCGTATTAGGTTCCAGCAAGCATGTTTTGGAAACAATTAAAAGTCACATGGTAGGGGGTAGGATTGGGTCAAGATCAGGGCTATGGAGAGGGTGTTATAACAATTGCCGTTTAAAGGAATTGATAACTTCACTGTAGACAAAGCGATGTTGGAGAGGGCGTTGTCATGTTGATAATTGCATTTCCTGTGTTTGCCTTGGAAGTAAGTATTGAGGTTTTCACGAAGTGTTTTAAGAATTACTTCATAATAGCATGTGTCAGTAACAGTTTTATCCGTTAGCGTAACTTAAGAACCTGTATGTGTTATTCCATAATCCATGTGCATCCCAGAGAACAACTTACGTTTACTATTATTACCTTACCATCAGAAGGAGATATTTTACACTTTTTTCGGATGTAGGGGACTGGCTCCTTTTCCATTGCTCTGAATGAGGTTTGGTCCGAATTCTCGTAAGAATGTTGATTTTACGTATGTTAAACATTGTTATGTAAATGCACATGACAAAATGTACATAGTTTCCGATCACTTTTCGTAGTCAAAACGTTAAATGTTTGAGAGTTTTGTATTTAGTTAAAATATTTAAAGATTATAATACCGCCAGACAAGTAAAGTTCAACAACGTTCTGTATACCCTGTTATTGGAATGCAACTGTAAATGTCGCGGTAGACGGATTAATCAGGTCCTATTTATCGTGTTGAACTGTAGAATCACATTTTGTTTCTAATATGGCGTTTCGTGAAGCTGCTTTAACATTAAATCCCATGAATTTGTATGATCAATATTAAACAGCTTCTAAATCGCGCAATTGACGATTTACGTGTATGTACATGTAACCGATATTAATCACACTGAAATGATGAATCTAACATAAAGTATAAAGTTTTGATACATTTGATTTCTTCATTGTAACAGTACAAATTATAAGTTGGTTTTATAAAAGTTTCATAGTTCAAAATATATCACACGTTAAACTAAAATTCGCGTAATATACATGTAGGTTGTGTATTTTTGACTGTCATGTAATTCCAACATACATGTAAAAAGGCTATGTGTTTTTCTATATCACAGTTGTAAATGAGGATGAAAATTGTCTGTTAAAGGGACATACCCTATTAATAATGTCGAACTAGATAACGTCCAAAACATCAATTATAACAGAATCATTGGAATCATTATAACTTAACATTGAGGGTTCAGCTATGCATTCCAGTCACCTTCGATAAAATCAGCGATTTAAAATATGCTGCAGTGCCTAACCATTTAATAATACATGTACAGTTGTTATTGTACAATTAGTGGATGGGTGCAATTTTATAACAGAAGGCCTCTATATTGATTAATTGTGGTAAAATGAGGCGTTTGTTTCCATCGGTTATTCTTTGAAATTGTACTAATGTTGTTTATCATGTTACATGTACGTTCATTGAACAAACACATAATCTATGTTTCGAGAATATAATGGGTTAGAAGTAGGGTATGTCCCTTAGGATGTTGTATTCTTGGGGTTTTCAAAATTACTTCTTGTTATATACAGCAGGGTAGTTTTTCCCAAATATATTTTCTTGTTCTAGTTGTTAATACGGAACCCCTTTCTCCGTAAGAAAATCTTTTGACATTAAGAGACGTATCTATAACAGGGCTAGAATCAATAAAACTTCTTTGTGAGGAACCTACGGCTCTCGACATCGGAAGCGGATCCTGTTAATAACTGTGCATTTTTACTTTTTCTTGTTGTTGTTCTTGCTGTTGTAGTTATAATTTGTATGAATGTTTAGCTCATCGGAGTGCATTGTTAAATATCGTATACGGATCTTTACAATTCTCGGATGTCCGTCGCTCTTTGTCCGTGTTAAAGTCCTAGGATCACATTTACAAGTAGCTCTCAATTTATCAAGAAAGATGTCTTTCTGAAATAAATGACCGTTGATTGTACCAAAACCATTCCTAAGTTTGCTTTTTAAACTGGTAAGTATTTCTTGTAACTCTTCATCATGAAGAAACACTTCGAATACAAAAGAAAGGCACATGTCAACATTGAATTAGAGTGAATAGAACATCGTTCTATCATTATCCTATCAAATACTTTAAATGACTATATCAGTAAATACAAAGTGATCCTGAAACTTTTAGCTACGGGTCAAATTTTAACAAAACTGCACAGGAATGTTTCTTTGACGGTCCGGTAAGCAAATATTTAATTAACTCTATTTGGTACAGAACTAAGAGTACCATGAATAACAAAATGAAAATAATATTCATGTTCAAAACCACAAGGCTAGAGACTGTGATATTTGTTGCGCTGTATAATATAGTGATTTTCAACTAAGTTCGGCGGTATTATGCAAAATCTTCCTTCACCTACATGTATGTTTGTATGATTGTTTAAAGAAACTCCTTAAATCTTTTGATTGGTGGAATAGTTTTCCCAATACAGCGAGATTCTCTTACATATAGGGTGGTATGGAAAATTATTGGGACATTCTTGTCGGTCAAAAATAAGGCTAATATTTGATTTGGCAATTTTATCTAAATGTATGAAGGAAAACGTTTTCTTTAAAAGTTCTTCTTAGGAATCAAAAGTTAGGTTTCCTCGAGTGTATTAAAAAAGAAATGTCGTATCTCTAAATATGATATCCAGTTTAGATCGTAGGTGTCTGGAACTAATGTGACCGAAAATGGACTGGCAAGGTTTTCAAGTCTTGGGTTGTCACATATTGGAAAATTTTTATTATCTCTCCTATATCTTTTATTATATCAAAAGCTTGACAAAAGTATGACATTTATTGAATGGTAAATGTACTTTAAAGTGCTACATTTTAAAGGAAGACTAACTTTGTCATCATTTGTCTGAGAAAGCATTGTTAGAATCGTAATTGTCTGCGTTTAAACTTAAAAACTACCTGTGTATCCACTACTTGTTTTGTACAGGAGGAAAATCGAACAGTTCACCGAAGTGCATAACAAAGAGTACTTTTAAAGGTAACATTTGTGTTAAATGTTTTTAATGGTCACAATATAGCAGATATACATTTTATTCATATGACATGAAACTTGAAAGCACCGTTTTAACTACCGTTAAATACATATAAAAATAATGTTCCAGTGGTTTATCGTAGAAAACCCGAGTTGGGGGGGTTATATACGGGGGGGAATTACGCATAAGACGACAAACGAGGGTTATTCTACTATAAACCAAACTTGGATCTATTCGATTCTAACACGCTATTGAAACAACATTTGAAGAAAATGAGAGTACTATTTTCACGAACGTAATTTTCACTTGCGTGCTGGCCGTTGAAGTTTCCTCCCGCGAACACTGTAAAGACGCTATTTCAAGGACTTTCATTCATGAAAGATGTATCCGCGGCGTTTCAATTTTTCATCAATGTAAACTACAGTCTCATAAAGAAAGAAAAACTTTAATAATTTTCGAGAAAATAACAGGAATTTCCTTTATAGAAATGTTCGAATTTCAGGGTACGCAATAACGGTTCAAGTTACGAAAAATATTAGTAACGGGTATAGATAAATGACGTCACAGTTTCTTTTGATTGATGACGTCACTGTGTAAACAAAAAACAGTAACAACACAACAGTAAATAAAGTCAGTGTAAATGGTATCGTAACATTAATCAAGTTAATAACTGGACGTGTGTCATCCATCGGATCCCCCCGCTTTGCCCCAAGTCCACAGTATGCCATGTAAGATTCTCTATACGTCGGGTAAATTGAACAGCCGAAACACTATGCGCGTGCAGCGTCGTTCAAGGTCGGTTTATTGCAGAATAACCCAAATAAATTTTGTTCTACATGTATGTAGGTTATTCGCTGGTCGTGTTAGAATACAAGGTTAAAAGTAAGGTTGTTGTTGATGATGATTGTGAAGATGATCTAATCATTGCTTGATATTGTAATTTATTTTATGTTAACTAATGAAAAACTGTATTATATCAGTGAAATATAGAGTGATGATATAAATTTCATATCAGACACAGTGTGAGTGAAATAGGTCTGCCGGAACTACTTTTGTAAGTAGTGCATACACATAATTTTGCTTCTGTTTTAATAGTTAGCATAAAATGAATGAAAAGAACATTTGTTTGTTTTGAGTGGATATGGAATATATCACAACTCAAAGTGATACAATTTTCACATTTTAACTCGCGCTTCGCGATCGTGGAAACATTACAATTGTTTCACTTCTCGGTGAGATATATTCCATATTAACTGAACTCAAAGTGATACAATTTTCACATATTAACTCGCGCTTCGCGCTGGTGAAATTATTACAACTGTATCACTTCTCGGTGATATATATTCCATATTGACTCAAAACAAACAAATACCCTCTAAATAATATGAGGAAATTTTACATATTTTATCTAGGAATCAGTGAACATATACATACATTTAATAGAATATAGTAATATGCAAATTCAGATATTTAGTTTTATATATTTAAGCTGTTAAAAAGAAAAGTCTTAGGGTGGATAGATAAAAAAGCTAGATTTACCGACATATCATATTTTACAAATGCTTTAGAATATTTCCTTGTATTTAAAATTTTAAAAAAATCAAACGTACATACCAGTTACTTTGTGCAGGTGACGATTAATGCTATCAGAGAGAAAATTCATAAAACTCAAAGTCGCCTTAAATGTCAAAATATATCAGCTACATTTTATTTGCGAGAAGTAGTTATAAGCATGTTTTTATCACTACAAAATACAAATATACAAGATTATAGTAGTAGTTGTTGTCGCTGTTGTTGTTGTTGATGTTGTTGTTGAAGATGATGATGATCATTTATTGTTACCATTAACTATCAAACTTCTTTCAATATGAGTTAAGATTGCATTTTGGATCAATAAATCCATTGTTACATTAATGAATGAAACTATAAAGAGAACAGCATATAAGTTATTGATTATAATACAGAAATATACTATTCTAAATAGAGTAACTATATGAAAAATTAATGGGAAATAATCCGAAAGTTTGAAATTGTATATCTCAAGAATTAGAAATGTAAATAATTCTCAGAAGAGATGGAATTAACGACATAAGAGACAGCGCTTAACCTAAATGATATTGTTGAGTGTCTGGCAGAACTGTAGACATTGGAATTCGTATAGAACTGCATTGACCCAGGTGAAATTTGTAACTCTGTATTGTTAAAAAGGATGTGAACTTATTTTGATTTTTTACTTGTTTATTGTCGATGTTTTATATATGTTGTGGTGGTATGAGTTTGTAAGATTATAGTCATCTTGAAATTAAAATAAACGAGAATGAAAATGCATCATTCTAATTACATTTATAGATGTGCAAGTATTGGGATATTCTGTGTTCGAAATCTTGACCTTTAGTTGTTATATACAATGATCCGATCTAAACAACAACACTGACCAACTGTTGTTTGTTTGCAATCGTGTTTATTAGGTCCACCTCCCTCTGGCGAGGTATATGTGCGGTACGACCCGTCACACTGACCCAATATGAAAACTTTACAGGTTTATAATGGGATTTACTTTACTATACATGTACATGAGAAGAAACACGAATATCTCACAATGCTGGAGGTGGAATAAAATCATTTGCAAGAAAGTTGGTGAGATAGTTTATTAAAAATAGAAAAACATCATCACACATTTATTATGCCATGCATTATTATATAAGAGTCCATTCAAAGGGAGGTAATTTAAGAATTTGAATCTTTGAAGTCTCGTCTCTTGCTTTTGCATTGTGCTTTCAGAAAACATATTTGAGTTTTCCAGTATTGACTCTATTTTCTCTCAACTTACACCGAAAATTATATTTTTTTTGGACAACCAATTTTGTTTTGTCAAGATGTCTGTTTTCACTATATGAGTTATCTCCCTTTTATGTATGATAAATGACTTGAACTGTTAGGCCCGTCATCGTCTTTGTTACATTATTTGTGTTTTTTATAGAATCAGAGTGAAATACTTTGTTAAATATTTTGATAATAAAGGTGTAAAGGTTTCATTTTGGGTATTCAAACAAGTCAACTGGAAGAGTAAATAATTATATAAAGACACTGTCCACGAGTGAAAAGGGGTTTTACATGTGTATATTAAATGTTTTTTCAAGTTAAATTAGAATCGTTTTAATAGACACGTTATATCAAATACATTTTATTTGTATGAAATGAAAAACTGTTGTAATCAATGTAATGACAAATATTGAATGTTTTATGTTGTTGTTGTTGCTTCTGAAGATGATGATAATTAAACCATGTAATTCATATTTTTGCTTAGTATTGCAATAAGATACTGGTACAAATTCCATTTTATATCTTAGAATCAACTGAAATCAACGGGGCACGGGGAGATATTGAATAGAATGCAGAAATATCGAATTTGTAGATATTCAAATTATACTTTTTAAATAATAAAGAAATTATCAAACTTTTAAAAGTTTTAGTTTATATATCTGAAGAATTAAGAGAGCTGCTAAACTACACAACACAGAGAATGATGAACTTTCTTGCATAATTTTACAACATATACGATAGATTAAGCACAGTGTTGTTATAAAGTGTATTGCAGAGGATTTTGCAGAATGTATTATGCAAAACGAATTTGTTGCCCTAGTAAAAGACGACTCAGAAATAACTGTACGAATGTATGATTTTCATTTTTATCTGTGTTGTGATTATTTGATATTTAGAGCTAAAATGTGTAATTACATGTGATAAAGATGAACAATAATGAAAATATACCATTTTTATATATCAATACTTAAACATGTGCTCGAGTAATTTATGTTTCCAAACCTTGAACTTAAATAACCTATTCAGTTTTAAATAAAGCAAACATTTCTAAGTTAAATAGTTTTTTACGATTTGTTAGATAAGTATACACTATAAAAATTGTTAATCTTATTGAAAACGTTAACTTTACTGAAGTCATATAATCATGTCAAACATTTTAAGAATCGCAAAACATATCAAACGTTGCAATATTCGTTTATCTCATTTGTATTGTATTTTGTATGTTTGTTTTATGCTAGAAAATAAGATCAATCTGTTTTATATACTTATTAATAACTGAAATGTCTTATTTATGTTCAATATGTTTTCACCAAAAGTGTATTATGCAGTTCTCATTTCTATTGTAATACTGAAATTTTGTACTGTAACAGTTATCTGATAACTCACACATATTATGTATGGTATACTTTTTTTTTATTTTTGAACACCGATATCAATTTTTTATCGATGCATTAAATATACAATGTATAATTCAATTTTGAGATTTTGCAGTTACTTACCATATCTACCACTACCAAACGATACTTATTGAATATTATGCAGCTACATGTTTGCATTTTTATTTCATATTCGTCACTGAATAAAATACAATACAAATAGAGATATACACAGGTAGAACAATAAAATGCAAATAAAAAAGCTTCAATAAAAAACAACAAAAAGCATACAATGTAATATTGCAATTGTTATATAAATACAAGAAAAGTTAAGAATACAATTGAAAGCAAGTTATATAAATACAAATAATAATAGCATTATAAAAGACAAGAAAACATTCAAATATTGCAACGTTTGATCCTCATTGAATTTTGATTGTCTGAATTTGTGTAGTCATATACCTTTATAGATGTGAACACAGCTTAAATAAAGTTTTCAAATTTACAAAGACTTTGTTATATATAACATCGTATTCAAATTCTTAAGTTGTTGGCAGCTTTCACAGAACAAACTGCAAATCTTTTACCTTACGCATTTCCGTTCAAAGACCTACATGCAATTTATTGAAGTCAGTTTCGGATTCAACAATGTCAGATACACTGTCTAGACCTGCTAGGGAGACATGCTGAACATTGGATAGAAATGCATAGTCTTTTTAAATCTTTGTATTTCGGATCCAGCTTGTGCATATAAAACCATCTAGAGAAAGTTCTCGATGAAGGAAATCTTTAGATGATGCGTTTTACCTGCACTGACATACAAGCCTTAACCTTTAGGTTTTCATTTATTTAACTTGATTCATATGAAGGGTCGTCTTACAAATGTATATTATAATCAAAAATGATAAACAATTCAGTAATGGTAAGGTTTTTACATTGTACTCTTAAATATGTGCATAAAACAAGAAACACTCGTCGTAATGTGTTTAACATATTTCATCCCATGTGCATCTGAACTGATTTGAAGCAAGAGTAAAAATTACGTTCCAAAGTCAATTTTTTCCCCAAAATTACCCGGTTTCCTGGAGACATTTAATTCATATTTAGGAGATGTTTAACATAATCATCTACAAATGTTTATTACTACAATTGAATGCTTATGCTGTTTGTGTTGGTCTCCGCAGCTGTCCGTCAGTCTGTCACATAATTTATCCATACTACATTCGGATTAACTTTTGTCTGAGCCTGTGTTTTGAAGTTATTGGTATGATACATGGCATACGAGTATACTGAAGACGTTGGATATCATATTAACAGCTCCAGTAATTGGCTCTCAATATTACAAAGGTAGTGTCTAAAACTCCTTAAGTGACCTTAAAACTCTCAATTGTGATCTTGACCTTTTATGTAGTGACGTTGGTTTGCCTGCAACATGTCGTCTGGAAGTGATGAACAGTTCTGCGATATTATATGAAAATCCCTATATGCATGTCTAAATTACAGCCCTTACACGCAAAAATGGAAAGACGGACACACGGACGAACGTTCTCACGAAGTGATACTTATAAGGCTATGCTATTGTTCTATTTATTGTTCTTCTAACCACGTAAAAGAAAAGTTTAGCCACATTACACACTGAATAACAAGAGTTTTTAGCCTTACAAAAGATATTGTTGGCCTTAAAAAAAAATTGGCATACACAAAAAAATCATGTGGCCATAAAGAAGTCCCAGTGGCCTTGATATTTGACCGACTGACTCAAAGTCAATAAGGGTTAGCTGCTTGCCAAGACCAACCTTCACACCAAGTTTCAAGATGCTAGGCTTACGCGTTCTTGAGTTATCTTCCATAAACTATTTTACTATTCCCGGTCACTTTGACCTTGACCTTTGACCGACCTCAAAATCAATAGGTGTCATTTGCCTGTCATGAACAACCTCCACATTAAGTTTTAAGATGAAATGCTTACGCGTTCTTGAGTTACCGTCCGGAAACCGTTTTAAAATTCCGGGTAACTGTGACTTTGACCTTTGACCTACTGACCTCAAAATCAATAAGGTTATTTGCTGGTCATGACTTACTTTTACACTAAGTTTTAAGATGCTAGGCATCCACGTTCTTGAGTTGTCGTCCGGAAAACGTTTTGCAATTCCGGGTCACTTTGACCTTGACCTTTGACCTACTACCTCAAAATCAATAGGGTCATCAACTGGTGATGACCAACCTGTACACTAAGTTTGAAGATTGAAAGCCAAAGCGATCTAAAGTTATCGTCCGGAAACTGTTCTCTACCCACCGACCGATTCCGAGTCACTGTTACCTTGACCTTTGACCTACCGACCTAAAAATCAATAGGGATCAATTGCTGGTCATGACAAACCGTTACACTCAGTTTTAAGATGCTAGGCCTACGCGTTCTTGAGTTGTCGTCCGGAAACCGTTTAAAATTCCGGGTCACTGTGACCTTGACCTTTGACCTTCTAACTCAAAACAAATAGGGGTCATATACTGGTGATGACCAACCTGCACACCATCTTTGAGGATTGTAGGCTAAAGCGTTCATAAGTTATCGTCCGGAAAACATTCTCTACCGACCGACCGACCAACATTTTCAAAGCTTCTCCGAAGGGGGGCATACAAGAATTTACAGTTACCAAAGCTCGGACTGAGACACGGACGGACCGTACGATTCTAATACGCCAACCTTTGGGGGTATAAAATCGAGGATAAATTTTGGTTTCCTCCATGATGCACATGGTACTGTTTGTTGAAACACCTGTTTCGATTTTGCTAATCAAGATGGGTAGTTTCCATTCTGCACTAATAGTTGGGCTATCGTATAGAATGGACGCTTTTGTCAAAATGACTACGTAAATAGTATCAACACATGGCTAAGATTGATTAGAATGACCACGATATAGAGAGCAGACCTTAACTAAAATGCAGAATAACAGCAACATGGACTGCTGCACAGGTCCTACCTCGTGAAAGAATTGCTGAATTTCGTTTATGTGTTATCACCTTAACCAATTGCTGGATTTTAATAAAACTTGACTGAAAGCATCAGTATAAAGTCTAGTTGTGCATATGATAATTTTGGATCACTACAGCTCAAATATCACAGGGACCTGTTTGTAGAACCTTGGCCTTGCTTCATCTTCTTAACTCATTACTGCAGTTCTGATACGATCTTAATTCAGGATACATTGTGTATAATCTGCCATTTGCATTGTTTAGTTAAAAAGTTTATCAAGCATAGTTTTCTTTATATATAAATTTTGATTTTCATAAAGTTTTCTTAAAACATTTCTGAAAAGCGTAGTTAAACTTCACACAAGACTATCCATTTTAAATCACCTGAGCACCATCTGTCGTACGTCATACTGCGCAAGTTCAAATATTCTTGTGAAAACTTACTGGACCAATTTCAACCAAACTTCACATGAATGTTCCAGAGGAGACCCTTATCAAAGATTGTTCAAATTGAAGTCAATAACGCTATGCTATTGCAATAAAAATGTATTTTTTTCAATCTTCTTTTCAAAAAGTTGGAAGGCCCAGAACTTTGATATTTAGCATGTAGCATTGCATAGTAGACCACTGCCAAAAGTATTTAAATCATGACCCCGGTCAAAATTAACATCACCCTGTGGTCACTTGATTTTACATCGGTTTTTATAGAAATAATACTAAAATCTTTGCCTCTGAAACCACAAGGTCCAGAGCATAGATATTTGGCATGTAACACTGTCTAGTACCCCGCTATCGAGATTGTTAAAATCGTGGTCGTAAGGTCAAAAATGACCCTACCTCGGGGTGATTTGTTTTAAATAGGTTTATACAGGAAAACCTTTAAAACTCTGCTTCTCTAAAACCACAAGGTCTAGAGCTTAGATATTTGGATTGCAATATAGTCTAGTTGATCATTATCGAATTTTGTTCAAATCATGACCCCGTGGTCAAAATTGACCACACCTATGGTCACTCACTGGTTTTCATATTGACTTATACAGAAAACACTTTAAAGATCTTCTCAAAAACCACAATGCCTAGAGCATACATGTAGATGTTTTGCAGATATTTAGTACGAGCAATTGTCAAGTGGACCTCTACCAAGTTTGTTCAAAACTTGCCCTTGCGGTCAATATAAAGTATTATTAGTTCATTAATAATTAATATCTATGTAGGAAAACTTCTTCTCCAAATCCACAACTTGAAGGTCTAGGGCTTTGATCTTGTCTAGTGGATCGTTCAAATCATGCCCCTTTGGTAAAAAATGACCACACTGAGGTTGTCACTGGTCTTTATATAGATTTACATTCTTAGTCGAAACCACAAGGCCTAAAACTTAAAATTGACAACGCCCTTGGGGGTTCCTTGTCTGTACATAGAGTCATAGGAACAACCTAGCTTCCAATGAGTTCCTATAGCATCGAGCGACTAACCTAGCAACCAGTGACTTTTTTATCAACCACCAGCTTGGACTAGTGATTAGCGACTTATTTTAGCAACCTCTTACTACCCTAGCAACCAGTGACTTTCTAAGCAAACAATGACCTCCTTAGCAACCAGTTACTTCACCTAAAAACCAATGAATTCCTAAGCAAAATGTGACTTTCCCTAGAAAGAAGTGACTTCTCCTAGATAGAAGTGACTTCCTTAGCAACCATTGACATGATAAGCAACATCTTAGTCCCCTAACAACAATTGAGTCACCTTAGCAACCAGTGGCTTCCTTAAAAACGTTAAGCATCCTCTTGAAACCAGTGACTTCTTTAGCAACCATTGACAACCTTAGCAACTAGCAATAGTTAACTTCTTTGGCAATCACTGACTTCTCCTAGCAACCATGGAAATTTCCTTAGTAACTACTGACTATCCTTGGCAGCTTGTGAATTCCTTAGATACTGCTGACTCCGTTTAGCAACAAGTGACTTCCTTCGGGCAGTGCACTGACTGTCAGGTGAACGATGTGGGATCATGATAGCCATCTTGTTCCTGCTTTAAAGTCACAGAAACACAATGATATTGCTGATTTAAAAAAAATGATTTACTGATAGGATGATGACAGAACCGTGTTCAATTCGATCTTAAACAGTGTTGACGTTAAAGCCCCAGTCGCCCAATGACATGTAGCTCTTACTTTACCGAGAAAGATGTCTGACCGGCGAAACTGACCTTAATTTGTACCAAAAACATCCATAACTTAGCTTTTAAAACAATAGGTACATGTTAGAAATATAGCGCAATATTTGTTTCAATAAAATTGCCAAACACATAATAAAGGCTCTCTTGCAACTCTTTTTTGTGAAGAAACTACTTGAATATGAAAGAAAGGTATATGTCATTATGTTTTAGAGTGAATAGAACATGATTCTATCCTCTTCCAACCATTACAATTATGTTTCTATATCAGTAAATTCAAGAGACTGTCTTTGGATAGTGTTTAGAATAAGTGCCGTGAATCGTAACTATACATATGTCTGGTTTACATTGCTTTTCTTTGACTTTGAATTTTGATAACCTATCAACTAAATCCGAAGGTCATCTCATAATATATCGTTCTTCTTGGTCCTCATTTATATCTGATTTTTTTCAATAATGTTTTAAAATGTTTCTTTCTCTTCCTTTTAACTAATGTATCTCCATATTTCTCCATGAAGACGTTATCTTATTACAATTCACAAGTTTTGTATTTATGGTGGTATACTAGTATTTCTTCATACACTTAGCCATATAATTATTATGAAAATGTTGTAATACAATGTCGAAATACTTCAGTTTACGGCCATTTTGATTTGATACACGGTTCAATAGAGTAACCCAAAGTAACGTTACCACTCTGCCACTTTCTGCCAACAGTTAATAAAAAAGGTTTTGCGAATAAAACTTTTTTCGTGAAAAGTAAAATATATTTTGCATGTAAAAAGGTTTTCGCGAACAGTTTTTATAAACGTAATTATCTTGATGAAAACAGCACTTTTTCACGAAAACGTGTATTGTTAAGCGAAAGGAAGTCTTCATTTATTATCGTATGCAGCAGTGGGCACCATCATGATTCTATTCCTTATTAAATAAAATTATTCTGTAGCGGAAAATGAAAACTTTTCACGATAAAACTGTTTTTATGATAAATACTCATCTTTTCAAGAAACCTTTGAGAGTAAGTGAGATATTTTCTCTGTTATGTTATGCAGATATTCGCCGCATAAGAACTTTATACATTTCTTTCGTATCGTTTGTTTCTTGACAATAGAAAGACTTATTTTTTTGCAATATCGTTGAACAATTACTGCAGTACTATAAAAAAAAAAACAAAAGGGAAGCCACGTACCAAAAAGCAGCCTCCCCAAAACGAGCCCCACAGCACCCAGAAGTGCACACCACCAACACACACACACACGCACACACACACACACACAAAAACACACACACACACACACAATCATGTACACACACAAACATACACTACCAACACACACAAGCATACAAAGCAAACACACGAGGACAAAACGAACAATTAACGGAACACAGTGGGGCACTGAAGATAAGATGTACTTTCAATTTAAATAGCAATGTTAGTAATGTTTTGTTTCATGGAAATAATTCACTGGTAAGATACTAAGAGCTAGAAGTAATTTTAAATCCAAAGGGACACTTAAGACTTTCCTCCTTTTTATAAGGAGTGTCAACTATTTTTTAATGCTTTGTACAGTAAAAAATCTCGTTTGGAATTCATTTTTGTCTGAATTACGTTTTCTACTCTGTAAGAATAACACAGTTCTTTGCATGTTAGCACTTAACGTTGTTGCATAATTATCTTATTTTTGACCGTTTCCTGTACAATGACTCCGCGATATAATAAAAGAAATTTTGGATTGTTTAGTATCATTCTATATGATTTTTGTTGGAACACTCATCTGAGCACACCAGCCAATGGAAAAGGGTCAGGGTCACAGCGATCCAAACCTCAAACATACATGGAATGTCCAATATACCATTCCAAACTCGGGCAAAGCGTCATTTGAACCCATGGGTATGATTTGAAAAAAAAACTGGATAAGAGGACCACGACACAATAACGTAAACTAAATACCTCAGCTCCAGACCTGACGGATTTTTAGTTTCTCTTTTATACATGTCTACGTGAGAAGAGCAACAACTGGGTTTGACCAATTTTGACAGATGTCGACACTGTTTGCTATGACACAATAGATACATGTATGTGTGTATTTAAGCTTGTCAAATGTCGACACTGTTTGCTATGACACAATATATATGTGTGCATTTAATATTGTCATATGTCGACACTGTAAGCTATGATTTAACAGAAATAAAACAAAAAGAACAAGTGTAATTATTATATAATCGATGTACAGTTTTAAGCAGAGGCTATTTTAAAACATACGCATAACTAAACAAGAGCGCCATGATGGCCCTATATTGCTGACATGAGTATTAGTGCATTTACCTAATAGTCCAGGCTGTTGAGCTTTTGACCCGGACAAAATTCCTACAGAAATGATTTTTGAATGCTGGCTGGAAATGGCTTTCTTTGGCATGAATCATAAAGTTCCCGAAGATGTCAGGTTGGGAAATGATTTTTGGGGCATTTTCTGCATTTTTTTATAATTGCATTGAGAATTTCTAGAATACTCTCATAACTCTGTAAACATTTAATCGATTTTCAAATTATTTATAGGTATGTCCATCATTGTTTGATGAACTAATTCACACTGGAATATGGTGTTTAAATTCAAGGTCAATGTCAAATGAAGAGGTCAAAGGTAAAAGACGAGAACATTTCTACCATGCATTCATCATCTTTCATTTGCTATGTGCGCTCTTCCAAATAATGTGTCTTTAAGTATTTCACATTTCCCTTGTCCATCCAAACTGGACTGCTTTGCTTGTTAAGTAATGGTAACACGTTTGTTCCATCTGACTGTCTATATGATGTAAGCCTTTGGAATGTTAACCACTTTAATTGATCTATAGCGTCACACGATATATCAACCAACACAAATTTAGCTATTTCACAAACATTCTCCTATGCTGTTTCTTTTCCTTTAACTTCTGCAGCAAGTTTGCTGTTCTCCGTCTCTTAAACTGCTTTTTTTGCACTATTTAGATCTGTGTTAGCCTCTTTTACATCTTCATTTACCCATTGTAGTTTCTTTTATTTGTTTATATCACACTCAGCTCTATTTACTGGGGTGGATCATGGGGGATGGGAATCCAAACTTCAGGTGACTGTGGCTATGTGTTTTCTGGTTAAATTAGTTTATTCGCACTCTATTGCCATTATTTATATCTCTAAGATCTTTCATAGCTTTTTTGTGAACATACCAAGTCATTCATATTCGCGATTTATCGTAATTTTGACTTACTCTTTGCGTTTCCTAATCACCCTATCACCCAACGATAGTATGTGATTTGTTTGTCTATGTCATATGATATAATCTATATGACAACAAAGTTTTTTAACATGCTTTCAGTTTTTAAGAAGACAACTTTGGGAGGCCTGATAGGGCAATGTGACCAACCTGGTTATGTGCTGACCCCGGACGAACAATTTCGAGTAAATAATAAACTACGGGGATCAGTTATTATGTGTTTGTTGCTTTGAAAGATATCTCTCACAAATAATATTTGAAAGATATCTTTTTGTCTTTTAAGAGACATCTCTTTCAATTCCAGAGATATTTGTATTGCATAACAAGATATCTGAAAAGAAGTGATATTTCTTCTACTTACAAAGAACAAAGGATCTCTGTAATTGTGAGGGAGTTCTCTCAAAAATAGAGATATATCTCTCAAATTATGTTAAACAGATATGACTTGCGACGTCTAATGGGAATGCTTTTGATTTTTTATATGCAAGTGAAAAACGAGTAGTAGCCAAAATCAATTTAAAATGAATACAAACCGATAATAGAATTAACCTTTTAGTGAACAGTACGAATTGTGTTCAGAAATATAAAAATCATTGGATGTCATTTTATTTAAGCGTGAACAGAGTGAGGAAAATGAATTGACACTGATGATTCTAATGCCTGGAGGTTGCTTTCCATTGATGTATACACATGTTTTAAAAGTAGGATGACACCATACACTTTTGTATGTTTGGATCAATCAATTTCAAAGTCTGCCAACTTTGCGCCGACTTTAAATGAATGAATATAATTAAATGTTTGCCTTAATTAAATATTGACTGACTGTTCAAAAGCCACTCATTAAGCTACGAATGATATCTTCGTAAACAAATTAAAATAAGTTTTACATGTATAAAAAATTAACAAAAGCATGCCTGAAGTCGCGATTCAACTTAATCAAAAATGTTTGACAATAGTATTGGAATTTTGTACAACTTTCTCAAACAACCTTACCAACTCTTACAGTAAAAAACAGAACTTTCTGTCAGTAAAAAAGTATACTTTGTATATACATTTAATGCAAAAATTCAAGCCTTGAACGAAGCTAAATACACATGGGTTAGTGTAGTGACCAGAACAGCAAATTACAGCAAATTGTTTAAGTAGAACTGTACATTCAGTAGCACATCATTGCCCATTTTCAGTTTATTATGAGGCCATTACACTAATATTACTTATACATACAAGCAATCTTAATGTTATAGTTTGTTTTCTCATTTGATTTAACCATTGATCATTTTAACTAAAAATAATTTAATCGGATCACAGATATTTTGTAAAATATCAGTCTCTTGCTAACTGGGTGGGAGCTATAAAACCATGCATATATCCATGGTGTTCACCGGTTGCCTGTATTGTCTTCAACTAAATCAAGTGTTAAACACTTAAAAACATAGACCCATATTTACAAATTACCCATATTTACAAATTAATAAAACATTCTTATTATGATAATATGAAAACAAGCAAAGATTAAAATCAAGCACAACGAGCAGTGTACGTGAAATAAAACCGATATATCCGATATTGGATATATTCTCTTTTGTATTATCTTCAGGATGGGCCTCAAGTGTTTATCCTTTGCAGTTAAATCGAGAAAAGGTCAACCTTTACAGTAGTAGCCAAGCATTGTTTTTACAAGCACAATACTATTAGGCATTCGTCTATATCCATGCCCGTAATGGATTGATTTACTCCCATGATTTTTTTTTCAAGCCTAAAATTCATAAATTTATACTTTGCACCAAGTCGCAACGCATTTAACAAGTCAATCAGAAAATTTCAAATGTATACACAGAGTTGGTTAAAGTGATTCAGTGCACTGTGCAAAATGTTATTGAAATTGCACTAATTTTCTAAGAGATATCTAAGATTTACTGAGTTCAACCTGGAGCTCTATTGGCCTTTATAGTTGCTAATTTTCTCACATAGTCAGTTGGTGAAACATTTTGATTAAAAGAATTTAATCGAGCGAATGATATTCAAATTGGCATACCAGGAAACCTCATTGATACAATCTCATGCATTTGCAAATTGAAACATTTGCCACATTGAAGATAAATGTGGTTATCATTATTTATCCGGATATCTTAAAATAAAATTCATAATTTTCTAAGTTTGCATACGGCGTACTTTCGCCTACATCACCGTCCTAAAAAGAGTGTGCTATTATCATTCAAACCAATATGTGTCCGGAAACGATCGATCCATCATTAAAGGGACATACCCTATAGCTGATGTCAAACTAAATAACCTCAACACATTAACAATATAATCTTTGGAAGTATTGTGACTTAACCTAAAAGTTTCAGCTATGCATTCGCAGTCATTATCTATAAAATCATAGGTTTAAAATATACTGCAGTACCGTAAACAATTCAATGATCTATGTAGAATTGTTGTTGTACAATTAATGGGTGGATGCGATTTATTACAGAAAGTCTTTATATGATAATTTGTGATAAAATATGGCATTTTTGCCATTGGGTCTTCTTTAAAATTGTATTTATTTATCATTTCATTCTTTGAACACATAATCTATGTTTCTCGAATATAATCTGCTAGATGTAGGGAGTGCACCTTTAATCAAAACATTTGACAGGGCCAAACATGGCTACAAATTAAATATTTTACGCAGATAAAGGCAAACAAAAAATAAAAGTGTTTTTCAAGATATACATGTAGAGAACTAATAGAGTATCATCACGCCTTGAATGTCAGGTCTTTACATCCTAGTCCTAAAACTAGAAAATGCGTAGATCACATACAACATATACGTAGAGACTATAATGCCATAAGCAGAATTGAATGTATGTTTTGATCGAGAAAACGTTGAGAAAAATTAAACTGTTTTTCCCCTGAGGCTTTTAAAGAAGGCATGTGTACAATTGGGACACCCTTGTAACGCACATTTTTAATTTAATTATTCGAAGACCCGACGACTGGCGAAAATATATTTTAAAATGATAGTCTAAGGGAAAATTAAAACTCAAACAGTTTTCCAACAAGACGCTGATACTTTGTGTCGAGATTTTGTTACGATGGAGAAAGACCTGCCTACATGCTGAGGTGAAGACAAATAGTTATTGCCGTCAAATAATCATGATATAAGACATTTAGAATAATTTATCACAAGCATAAAAAGTATATGCCTTGTACGCGCTGATTCGACGTCAAATATGGCCATACACATGATACGCTTTCTATTATTTCCCCTATTTTAGAGTGACACACCGTAAATGGCGTTATGGGCAACTTAGAAAAATATCTTCAAATTTCGGTTGAAGTGACGATTTTGTCTATTTCCTTGACGTTTTTGACTATCTGTCATTTTATGGTGTTACGCATGACGTCATACCTCATACCACATCTTGGCGGCCATCTTGGATCGTAGAGTTTCCCAGGCAGCAACTTTTGGGAACTTTGTGTTTATGGATACTGTCTATATTGAACTTTCAGAAAACATAAGTTTCACTTCTGTATGAATTTTGTCCGGGTTCAGTCTGTTTTGAGACTCAACAGCCTTGACTATAAAAAGTCACCTGTTGCTTAAGGGAGTCAATAGTTGCTAAGGATGTCACTGAATGCTTAAGAAAGTCACTGGTTGCTAAAAGGCACCAGCTGGCAGGAGCAGTGGTGGTTGTTACGGAAATCACTGGTCACTTGATCCAAGGGGCATAATGTGATTGGTATAGGTCCACAATACAATGTAACCAACTAAATATATAAGCTATAGGCCTCGTGGTTTAGGTGAATACCTTTAAAGGTTTCCTATGAAAGGTTATGCGAAACAAGTGATCCCCTGGCGGGACTAATATTAAGCCAATGGGTAGGATTTAATATGGGTCCACAAGACAGTGCAACAAACTAAATATATAAGCTCTAGGCTTTGTGGTTTCAGAGAATAATTATTTGGAAGTGTCTCCTATATAAGTTTATATGAAAACCAGTGACCCCATGGCTGTGGCCATTTGATTTGCAAAGAAAGTCACTTGGAAGAGGTCACGCGACAATGTCACACCCCAAATATCTAAGCTTTATGTCTTGTGGTTTTGGAGAAGATGAGTACTAAAGATTTTCCTATATAAATCATTGTTAACCCAGTGACCCTTGAGGTATGACTTTAACGGCTTTGGTAGAGGTCAACCACACAATTCTAAAAACAGAACTGTTAACTGTTTTTATCTAAACTAAAGTTGATCTGTTAGTTACATGTACTAAGGTATAAGAAGCAATGAAGTAGGTTTGACAGGCGTACAAGTAGGTTTGACAGGTGTAAAGGTAGGTTTGAATAAAGGTAGGTTTAACAAGTGTAAAAGTAGGTTTGACAGGTGTACAGGTAGGTTTGACAGTGTAAAGATAGGTTTGACAGTGTAAGGTAGGTTTGACGGTGTACAGGTAGGTTTGACGTGTAAAGGTAGGTTTGACAGTGTAAAGGTAGGTTTGACAGTGTATAGGTAGGTTTGACAGTAAAAAGGTAGGTTTGACAGTGTAAAGGTAGGTTTGACAGTGTAGAGGTAGGTTTGACAGTGTAGAGGTAGGTTTGACAGTGTAAAGGTAGGTTTGACAGTGTACAGGTAGGTTTGTCAGTGTAAAGGTAGGTTTGACAGGACTGATGTAAAGAGAGTTTTGACAGGTGTAAAGGTAGGTTTGACAGGTACTAAAGTAGCCTTTGATCGTAGCCACTATAAAGATAAAATATTTCACCATCGTCGGATGAAAGTAAATAGTAGCAAGCCTTAGATCCTCTATTAAAATAATTCAATGTACGGGCTAATGAGTTACACAAACCAATGGCAATAATATCAACAAAACCAAAACTGCTAGAAGTTGCCGGAGATATCAGTTTTGATAGATCTCTGAATAATTCTTCATTAGATTAAAAGATTAAATTTAAAAGAATTAAAGATGACAAACAAATCCTTTACAAGTGCTTCGATAAACAATGAATAATGTGCATATTGCATTTGAATAATCTAAAGCGCATCACCCGCTACTCAATAAGTCAATAATGAGACAAAGGGGGGGGGGGGGTCTTGTTCTCTGTCCTCTCATGGGGAAACCATAAGGCCAAACAATATCATAAAAGTCCTGTATTGGGAGTTAACTGGCATGCTCTTTATGCTGTCTTGTGTGTGTAACAAGTTTAAATTCAGATTTAGATAAGATTTGTTACTGTAAGCTATAACTACAGTTAAAAGGAGCTAATGCAGAAATTCACACAATCTCGATTGAATGTTACAATTCATTGTTCTGCATGGACTTGCGATATAAGTAGGTTCAAACATGCGCGCTCCAACTTGACTGTCCACCCTTTAACCTCTATACAGGTACTACGATTGTTTCTTGGCTTACACAAGCTTTATTATTCTCTATTGCAAAATAAGTGTTCACTCCAAATGGAATCATCTTTGTTGAATCTTGCGTATGTAGCCGAGTACAGGTATAAGGTGATAAATCGTTAGGCTAATTGACCGTGTGGCTTGATAGCTCAGCTGGTAGAGTGTCCGCCCTGACCCGGCTACACGTACGGATACTACCACCATGATACTGGTGAGGATCACACCATCCACAATTATTTACAAAAATATAACATGAGTACCAAAACGAGTATTTACAGTTTCTAAATCATTAGTGTGCGGAGAGATTTAACCGCAAACTGCTAAAACAAGTACAAATGTACTGCATTTCATAATCTTGTTACCTTTTCTAACTTGCATGGAGTACAATATGTCATGCAAAGCTCAATAATGGCGGCGCCCAGTAGAAGCTCAATTGTTATCTCATCTTTTGCTGAAGAAAAGATAAAAATACTGACCATTCAAAACTAGTTTATGACAACATTGAAAGAGGCGAAAGGGGTTTTGAATGATCAGTCCGTGAACGTTGTAAACGATGAAAAAGTTGGACCATTTAATGTTCTATATAGCCGACCAAGTCTAAAAATGTTCAAATTTAAAGCTGAAAAAGAACAACAAGAATGTACGTTTTATAAGCATGAACTGATTTTCATATAACTTCACTCAGTTGTTGTCATGTACCATATCGAGGGCACTTCCTCAAAGAACAATGTCATACAAAGTGCTGACATCCTGTAATGCAGGTTGTATGTATGGGCTGAATCATCTGCATGCATATAACTTAAATAAAAGGTCAAGCTTTGCTTCCAGTGATGAATGCTTCGCGTCCGGGCTGTAACATGACTCATTTTAAAATTTCTTCAGAGAACTGTTGCCCATACCACATGGGTGTGTCAAGCACTACGCCAGGGAGGCTACTATAAAGGTCAAGGTCACACTTAGAGCTGAACTTGAGATTGAGCTTATATTCTTGGATTTTGTGACTGGGCTGTAACTTGAACATACATAGACTAATATCAAAATAACTTTTCACAATTGTTGCCCAGTTGTTGCCCATACATTGCCTGCTCAGGTCACTCTTCAGGGTCAAATGTCAAATATTCTTCTCATGGAGATAACATGCAAAATCTATGTTTCAACAAATCCTTCTTCAGGTCCAGGTTCAGCAAAGGTCATGTTTCTCTATCTTCATAACCATTTGAGGGATTTTGTTGTACCTTTAATCTAATAGAAAGAGTGTTCAAAACCAGACTTATACCATGGTTACCAGACTTATTTCCTTAACCCTTTAAAGGATTTTTATCAAACTTAGATTAAATGTTCATCTCATCATACCGACAATGGTTATGTGATTGTATCTCCAACCTCTGAAAGGATTTTCATAAAACTTGGATCAAGTCTTTATTTTTTCATGTTGACAGAGTTCAAGGTCAGCACTGAGTGGCTAAGGTCATGAAATTATTTCTCCTTAACTTGCCTAAGGATGCCAATGAAAAGTTGGTCAAGTGCTAATCTCATCGCTGTTTATCCGGTCGAGTACTTTGTATGGCATAGGCATACTTCATTCGTTTGTAATCTTTATTTCAAAACTTTAATACGTGTAAACTTAACACGTTAAGCCTGACTTTAAAACTGCAAATTGTCCAATACATCATCAAATTTCTCCACCTGATCACCGAATACACCGATAATGTTCAGCATTAGCTCGCTAGTACTATAAAACATTGTTAAAATGTCAGTTCTACATGACTGTAATGCATAAGTCATATTTCCGCATGCATTTGTGTGATATGTAAACAACAAAGTTAATCGTCATCTCTATAAATAGAAAACGTTTAGATTGATTATGAGACAAATAATTGAAAGTCTCCACAAACAGCTCCATTTGATAGTGATAATGTGATATGGTAACAATAATGGATTTGTGCACAATCCCAATATACAGGACAAAACATCGGGACGAGAACAAAGGACAGGGAGTTGCTATAAGCGCAGGGATCCGCTCAGGCAGTCTAGACTGAACCTGAATATAATGTGTAAATCTTATATTTGATTAGCTACTCCACTACTGCCAGCATGATTAGCCCTACACATTGCTTTGTATCTTCTGTCGGGCCATGTTTCAATTTAACACCAGATCAAAGCCATGTTACTATGTATATACCGGGTATATATATATATTTGTAGTCAAAAGCCCATACATTGCAAGGAGAGTAGATAAGTAGTAGTTAATATACACTGTCTTCTTTACAATTGCGAAATTGACATAAATTGGTCGAACCTCTTATCTTTAGCTATATTGATAAATATATAAGCAAATAATCGCGTTGTTTACGGTGACATAACCATCGTATTAGTCATTTAAAAAAAAATATACACGTTGGTAAAGAATATATTAAGCAGGTTAAACATGTATAACAAGCGAAAGGATTACATGATTTTCAAACAATCGTATGATCGTAGAATGCATTAATGAATGCGACGCACTTCACTTCTATTGTGTCAATGTAAGGTTTGTGCTCGACGCCAAATTATTCAGGTATTTGTTTCAAAATTTATACTATTGTGAATCATTTGACATTAATTTTGCATAAGCTGCTTGGTATAATTTGCATTTCTCTATTGTTTGCACTAAAATAATGTAACATTGGAAAGGAAATGACGTCGCGTTCAGATTGTGTTGATGCAAGTCCGATACGACGAGTAAACAGTGACGGCACAAAATACTTGGCTTCTTTAAAACAATACTTTATGACAATGCAATGTCAATACCTTCCATGACGTCTGATAAATTATTAAGTAATGCATTGAATTCAAATCTAAAGCTCCTAACAATTACCAACTGAATGATTAAAGAAGATAACTGATTATGATTCAGTACTGTTACTTCAGGCCTGCGCACGAATTTCCGTTAAATTGAATTGTTAACATTGCTAGAGAAATACATTTGTATATGAAAAGAAATGAAAATCCTCCTCCAAAATATGGCCATTTTTCTTGCATTAACACTAGAAACATTCTTTTCCACAGTGAGCTTTTGGAGTGACCTATACACTTTCTTCATGCTGCACTGGCCAGGCGGACTACTCTAGTGTCGTCTGCAAAATTTTGTCTCCAAAATTAAATCCCCTGAACTCATTTATGAAATCTGCTTCTTGACAATAATTTGTCCTCATTGGCATTTTCATCATTTTGAGCGTTTCTTCCTATTTTCTACCATTAGGCAAAATTATATCGAAACGCATTGTGTTATTCATCCAAAATACTTTGAAAGCGCAGGTTACATGGTGATAGGAAAGTCGATCACTCTGCGTAGTTTGCAGTAATTCTAAACGGCGTTCGTTGACATTGACGCTGTATTAAATACTGTAAAACTTGTATTAAGTGTGTTTTGACTGACGTTGTATTATAACGCAGGTTTTTTGAGAGAAAAAAACTGCTTATTAGAATGGCGATGTCGTATGTCGGGCGGGCGTCAAATATTGGCTTCCGTTCAATAACTTTAGTTAGGAGTAACCAGTTGCAATGAAACTTGGTGTGTAGGTAGCTTTTATGGAGACACAGCTAAGGCTTGGATTTGGGGTCACTAGGGTCAAGGTCAAGGTCACTGTTACTAAAAAAAGAAAATTGATCTCCGCTCAATAACTCAAGTTAGAAATGACCAATTGCAATAAAACAAGGTCAAGGTCAAGGTCACTGTTACTAAAAATATAAAAATAGTCTCCGCTCAATAACTCAAGGAGTGACTTATTGCAATGAAACTGTAAATGTAGATAGCTTGCATATAGAAGAAGCTTGAGATTGCATTTGGGGTCACTATCGTTAAGGTCACGAACACTGTTACTAAAAAACGAAAAATGGTTTCCGCTCAATAACTTGAGTTAGGAGTGACCAATTGTAATGAAAACTGGTGTGTAGGTAGCTTGCGTGGAGTGAAAGCTTTTGGTCACTAGGGTCAAGGTCACTAGTGTAAAGGTCAATGTCACTGTTACTAAAAATAGATTTTTTTCGTTTTTAAATCGGTTGTAGCCAAAAAAAATTTGGGGGTCAAGGACAAGGTCAAGGTCACTGTTACTAAAAAGATTTTTATTTGTTTTTTAGTTTTAAAATTGTTTTAACAAAAAAAATTAAGGTCTAGGTCACAAGGGTTGAGGTCAATGTCACTATGGTCAAGGTCAAGGTCATTATAACTAAAATAAATTAAAGAAAAACAAATTTCTTCAATTTTTAAATTGTTTAAGCAAAACAAAAATTATTTGCAGAGGGGGAAGTCATGGTGACTGTTTTTTTTTAATTCTACAATTTCTACAGGCGCCGTTTAAACCTGCTTTGGTGGCATTATCGCGTTTTTGTTGTTGTTGTTTTTTTTCAGCATAAATGTGCGCTACAAAGTGATACTTGATGTTGCCACATATGTAAAAATAATACACGTGTCATTTAATTAATCTAAAATCTTGCATTTTAACTAGCAGATCTTCTTATTCGAGTTGGAAGTTCAACGACATGTTTGCAATACTTAAGAAATAATCTGTGACTTGGAGTGCTTTATCAAAATTGAAGCATTTCCCCGGAGGTGATGCGCCGGTCGTAATAATTAATGAGGGCGAAGCACGAGTGAATAATTACGCAGGCACATTACAGACGGGAAATGCTTCAATTTCGATAAAGCACTCCAAGCCAGATTATTTTGATTCTAATAAGCCGAATTTATGAAAACTATTGTATCTACAACGGACCTTTTTACAGTTCGATGGTAATGTGTTAAGTGACATTTATAGTAGTTTTTGGAATCCCCCCTCCCCCTCCCCCCTATTTCGAGCCACCATTCAAGATATAATACATAGCTATATTATACATTCAAACTGATTTTAGTCTAATTATCTAATTCATAAAATATATAAAATACTTGACTGTGACAGTATAGAACATACGCCCGGTTCAAAACCTTTCGAAGGAGACAATCGATTTAAATGCCTACGGTTAAACAGAACTGAACAACGTTTTCACGTGAAGTTATGACGTCAGTGTGATGACGTAAACGTTTTCATTCATCGATTTGTTTCCCGGACTCAAAAAACGGTTAATCCTGAATTGCCTTGGCCATTTTAAAGGAAAATAAGATGAAGGTATTCCAAGGCTTAACTATCGCAATCAAAAATAATATTTAGGTTCTTAATCGCAACTATTTCATGCGACTGATGTATCTACACAGATACTATGTCTATTTCTATATTTTATTTTCTGCAAGGGAGTAAATTAGAAAAGTCGGGAGGAGCTACTTCCATGTCCGAAACTCCGCTTATTTGTCTAAAGAGTGCATTAGTCATATTAAAGCACCCGAAATGACTATAGAAATATATCATATGCATATAGTACATAGGAGACAGGCAGTCTCGCTTTAAGCAGGGGGTGCTCAGGCAGTCTAGACTAAACCTGTATGTATTGTTTAAGGTGGTCGCCTGAAGCGAACGCCTAAATGAACACGAGAAAATGTGGCGGTAATCCGGTCACCAGAGACACCTAGCGGCAGATCTTTACATAAAAGTCTATTTTGTAACTGTCTGTTTTAGTTACCTCCCTTTTTGCTAAGCGTGAAATGATCTATATCATGTTAATTGTTAAAGTAGAAAAAATCTTTGAAATATTCATGTAAAAAATACATTTTAAATTCCAGTTACGAACAAGAGTTTAGCTGCTGGGTTTTTTTTAAAAAGTATTTATATGGTAAATAAATTGTCATTTATAAATTCTAATTTCGTTACGGTCGTGGTCAGTTATTTGTATTGCATCGGTACAGGCGACACTTTCCGGTCCTTGCCAATTTCAGATAGTCTTCTCAGCGATTTTCCCTTGGCGGATCACCGTATTTAAGTAGGGCTGGTAATTTTATAATATATTATTTTAATTACAAAATTCTGTTTGTCGTGAAACAGTTAACTTAATTAATAGGATTGATATGCATTTTAAGATTCAGCTTCAGTTGGTAGTTTAATTTAGATAAGTGAATCAGATATACCCAGAGAACGGACATCGGGGTTGTAGCCACTCTGTGTCACCTTGTCCTGAGAGTTTAAGTAAATATAACTCAGTTACTTCTGAGCCGAACTTGAGGATTGTATTCACTTCATCAACGGGGTCGACTCCGGACGTAGCTATTCTCCTATATTAAGGATTGACGAACCAGGCGGCTACAAAGTAGTGCCGGTTTATCTATTTGCTATCGTGATGATAAACACAATCCTATCTAAATGATTGAAGCACAATAGTGCAGGCTGAAAAAGTTTTGATATAGCCATACTTCTCATGTATCCAAATTGAATATCGCGGTGAAATAATGCATTGTTTTACCGGAGTAGCTGATATCTACAAATATCTATTTTTATGAAAATAGAATTGCACAATATACGAAAGTAGATTTTTTTGGTTTAATTATGTGTTAAAAACAATTGATTTTTTACATTACTGGCCAACACTGAACGGATTAAGTATATTAAAATTAAATAGCCGGCCTTATATTACAATTATGATTCCGCTATACAGAGTTTTTCTCGTTAAAGCCAAGGCAAATCGTTTGCACACACGACCGCCTTTTAATATTTGAGTACCTTGATACATTTTTTAACATCTTGTATTTGATTAGCTGCTCCACTTCTGCCATCATGAATAGCCCTAAGAGCTGTTGAATCATTTAGTACAATGTAATAAATGTGATATATGTTTTCATAATATCATCAATGCTTTATTGATCGGAAAAAGCCCACGTCTTTTCTTTTATTATCAAACAAGCGGTTTTTTAGAATCATAGCGAAAACAATATGTACAGCACGGAGCTTTGAATAATTCAATTCAATTTAACAATTGCTTATTATCTGAATCGTTTAATTAAAGTCCCAGGATCACATTTACAAGTAGCTCTCGTTTTATCAAGAAAGATGTCTTACTAACAGAAATGACCTTTTTTTGTACAAAAAAAACATTCCTAACTTTGCCTTTTTAATGGATTGGTACATAATTATTAGAACCATAGCGCAGTATTTTTTTCAATGAGATTGCAAAACAAACTCAGAAAGGCTTTCCGGCAACTCTTTTACTTGAAGAAACAACTTGAATACAAAAGAAACGCATACGTCTACATGGTTAGAGTGAATAGAACATGGTTCAATCATTATCGTATCAATAAATTTAATATATCAGTAAATTCAAGTGAGCATGGGATTTTAAACTAATGATTGAACATTTCTCAGTAGTATTTATATTCATTAGGGATTTCAGTTTTTAAACTATACTTTTAATTTGTGTTACTTCCTGCATGACTCGAGTGTTTCCTTGGTCAAAGATAGTCAGTTTTCGTTCCCATTTCTTCGGAGGGTCAGTAGATTTTCTGTGGTGTGTTAGTGGCAACGTTAGTGTTGCATATGTTTCGCTGTCTCATAACGACATCACCTAGTTTCGTACAGGTCTTTGTTTTGTTTCATTCCGTTTCGTGGTTTAATAAAGGTCAATCGCCCGTTGCCATATGGATGAATGATAGAGATATAACCCATTATATTGTCTTCATGCAGCATAACAAAATAATAGACGAATGTGATTGGATGCCAAAAGTAAGTTACACACGTTGATAAATGAGACCTTAGGTGTGAGTGACCTATAATTATACATTGTACCTAGTATGCATTGTAGAAAGTAGGATTGATCCAGCTCCATGGTCGAGGGGCATTTATCTTACGGACTTATTTCAAAATGGCAAAATTTGTTTCCCGACCCCTGTTTCAGGGACATAACTCTTTCCGATATAGTTTATGCTATAAAATTTACCTCTCAAGTTTTGGAGAACATCTAACTTTAAACCGATTTATTTTTAAGTTTTATATTCATTTCAACTGTTTCAGGGGACATCACTCTTCCTCATTCTTTCTAAGATGATAACATTTACTCCCCATGTTTCAGGGACATCACTGTTACATAACTCTTTCAAGATGGCAATAACTTCCTCAAGATTTATTTTGCATGTTTCATGAGAAATCCCCAGTACACTCTTATTAAAATTTGTCAAAGGTAACCTCCTCTGTTTATGGTTCATTATGGCAACTATTAATCTTTATAACCGCAAATGTTTTTTTTTTCTCTTGTTATAGGGAGTCTTGCATACCTGTTAGGAACAATACCCTATTAATTAATACAGAATATATCATAAACTGTGAGACAGACTTTTCTCAAACAAAAACAGGAAGAAAATTGCTAATTATGATGATAACCAAATATGTGTCCCATAGGAGTATTTGCAATCCGGTCACCCGTTGAATTGTGGTATAAATCTCGGTACTTTATGGTATGGTATAATGTCCGTGAAGTCAGCAGCCCAGCAGCCTGACGGTGTTAGCCTAACAGCGTAATGTCAGCAGCCCAGCAGCCTGGCAGCGTGAAGTCAGCAGCCACCTAGCCTGGCAACGTGAAGTCAGCAACCTTGAAGCCTGGCAGCGTGAAGTCTTCTTACTAAAATTACTTCATATTTCAATTGACATTTCGATTCTTCCCGCTGCTAGAATTATATTTGTCGCTGCGACAGCCACATGTTCAACAGACCAGCGTTACCTTCAAACTTAAAGATCACGCTTAAATTTATATATTAAAGAATGGATGTGGAAATGGAAGCCTGAATTATGCATAGTACAATAATTTCAAACGGCTTTTTTAATGACTTTATATGTCATATGCCATTTCCCGCTGCTAGAATCATAGTTATCGCTGCGGCAGCCAAGAGTTAAACACAACAGCAAACAATGATATAGAGGATTATTGTGGGTGAATGCAGCCGGAGTGAGTTCTATA
Organism: Saxidomus purpurata; assembly: GCA_022818135.1. Taxonomy (NCBI): domain Eukaryota; kingdom Metazoa; phylum Mollusca; class Bivalvia; order Venerida; family Veneridae; genus Saxidomus; species Saxidomus purpurata. The sequence goes on from JAFMSR010000013.1 coordinate 25,299,003, forward strand.
ATTAGTGTACAACGAAAGCTTTAGAGAATGCATTTACTCGACCAGTCAAGCAAACTATTTGTGTTGATTTCCTTCGGGCAAGACTTTTAAAACAAGAGAAATCCTTCTTCTGGAAACTTGCTAAGGCCCAAGTCTGATTCAAATGCATACTGGTAAAAGAAAAGAAATGATCATTAACATACTCACGCTCCATTCTAACATGACTCACGATTATGTTTCTATATACAAAGAGTAAAACATTTTTGTTTTATTCATGTAATCATATCTGTTCCAATTGTGTTTGTAGTCTAATAAACCACTCTTTGTCGTTCTGATGTGCAGTAATAATATTGGGGACTGAAGGCCTGAGTGATTAATAAATGCGCATCAGAACCAAAAAGAGTTGTTTTTTAGACAACAATGCTGAAAAGGATTTTTTTTTATTCCATCATGATCAGATATTAAACAAGATGGCCATGATTTCCCTAATCGCTCACCTGGGAACCAGTGCACTTACATTAGGAAGTCACTGATTGCTAGGGAAAGTAATTTGTTGCTAAGGGAAAAACTGATCAGTAATGGAAAGTCAGTGATTGCAAAACAGATTGCTAGTTGCTATGGACGACAATGGTTGCTAAAGAAGCTACTGGTGGCAAGATGATGCTAAAGGTTGTGTGGGAGGGGTCATAACTTAAACAATCCTGGTCAAGGTCTTCTCGACAATAATACATTAGTTTAAGAGAAGATATTAAAACGTTAAATTAAATAAGCCTATGGGCGGGGTATATTTTAATTGGGCACTAGGCAATGTAACATGCTAAATATCTTACCTCTAGGCCTTGTGGTTTCAGGAAAGGAGATTCTTAACGTGTTTTTTTCCATGGCAATCAGAGTTCTGCATGGAATGGAGTTCTATGAACATTTTTTTCATTAGTTTCATTATGATTGTTTCAGCAAAAGAACCATACCGGAACATGTAGTCTAGTAAAATTGCATTTTGGTATATGCATAACAAAGACAGTTAGTTTAATTCAGAATTTAATTACATGATAATGTCATGTATAGAGACTATGTAATTTTGAAACTAACCAATACTTGACAGTTAAGTTTACATTTTACTTTTTAAATAATGTATATAAACTTGGCAAAAAGAGCCATTTGTGTGTACTATTAGTATTAAACATTATGTACTCCACAAGTGAACAACAAATGCACTTCAAAATGAACAAACAATCATTTAAATATTTCCTGAACAAGCACATGTTTAAAAAAGGAAGTTTAAAAGCACATGTTGCTTTTAGCTTTTTCTTTTGCCTGAATTAAACGTTTCATTCATTTATCCATTCGTTCGTGTGCATGATCATTCATTTCTTATTTACCCTAACCGACCTTACATATATAATATAGTTACCGGTAAATAAAAATCAATAATGTCATTCTTCTATATAACGTTTCCTTACTTGTGCTTTTTTATTTTCTTATGAAAAAGAATTTTTCTTTCCAGTCAACAAAAATAATAGCTCACTATAACATATGCACGTGGCTGCCTGCGTAAAACTGAGATGCACTAGACGAATACACCTTATTCATTATCTTCAAGTACAGCAGGATTTTTTAGGTTCTTTACGGTCCTATTTATATATCATAACTTCGTTTTAACTTGCATTTGAAATTTCTAAAATTTACTGAAATATATGAGGTATTCTTTAAACGCTGATTCGAGTACCATTATAGTAATGAATACACGTGTTTAAACATATTAGTTATGTTATGTTATGTAAAACAGTTATGTTATGCCACTTTGAAATAAATTGCAGAATTATCAAATCTGTGCGTAGTTTTTACAGATAATGTACATACTTCTTTCTTTAACTTGATTTTGTGGCTTTGTGGTCCACAAACTTTCATAAACTACTTTAAACACGGAACCTTTACTATACACAATATGCAGTAGAACGTTGTGACATCAAACAAGAGAAACACGTGGCGATTATCAGGTAGTACACATGTACAACGTTGAAATCATTACGAAAATTACATAACAAAAAAAACACAAATTACATATACATTGTATGTTCGACTAGTCTTGGTTTGACTGAATTGTTATGAAATATTCGTAAATATCACAATCAGTGAGCTCATTACTTAAACTCCCTGTCATGTACGATATTGAATAAGCTGTTATTCAATACATTTGTATATACTTAACAGTTAGATAGCACGCTGTCCTAACTTGATTAAGACTCAATGATATTTATCTATACATGAGTATATTTCTACATTTACACAAAAAGACACTATTTATAATGCCGCCATAGAGTTTGAAGCTTTTGTTTCCATCAGAATTCCATCAGAATCCTCATTCTGCCATGATTGTGTTTTCAATTTTCCATTTCCAACGTCACGTTTATTACTTGTCCATGTGACGTGCTCTTGGCACTTCCTGTTCAATTTACACGCGTCAGTACAGTTACCATGAATCACACCTTCCGTCAAACGGGTATCTCTTGATACTGTGTCTCGTGATGTCCTCGAGGCTTTCCTCCATGACGAAAGGAGAATCGAACGCGTGTTAAAACGACTGACTCGACGTCTGTACCAGCATCGCCGAATCTCATTGTGTACCTTTGTAAAATATGAACAATAATTTACACATTCTGCAACAAATGGCTTTACCCAATAATAACTATTACATAGCGCTACAAATGAACATGTGTTCGGAACACTTCACACTTTTTAAAAGCTAAGTTGACAACGGATATACATTTACATACGTTAAGGTGTTTTATTGGCGTATTTAAATTATTCATAATAAAGATTTTTATATAAAATAATCAAGTATGTTACGCCTCACTTTCAAAGTCTTTGTATGTGTGGTGAACGTCCCTGTCAAGAGATGATTATTTCAAAATGCATGTATTTACTTTAGAAATAGAGAAAAGCTATGTCCAGCTAAACATACATGTTTTATCCTTTTCTTTTTTTCATCAACATTGGTACATTTGTATCACAGTATTGGCTTTTTGAACCAGTTGAACTCGAAATGTAAATTTATTTTGGGGAGTCGACAATTTACAGAAACTTGCTGTTTACTAGCTCTAGATGATAATAAAAATGACCCATATGAATGGGAGAAAACAAGCAGATAATTATGTCCGAAATTACGGTACTCTCGCTTGTAAAGATAACCAAATGTCGCGCCTCATTTGTGAGCTAAATCTATTTTTAGAAGTAAACAAAAATGGTAAGCAAGCCATTGTAAATGGTAAGCAGCATGAGGAACCGAACAATATTTAGCTGAAATTTCATAAAGATCCGGTAACTAGTGTGCAAGTTAAAACAAATTATGTGCTAAAGATGTCCTTCGCAAATTTATTGCATATTACCTAAATCCGACTGGCATTCAATTTTACCGCAGAAAACGGAAAATCTGTACACATGTAACCACTAGTTTTCCTAAGCTGGTATCAGTAGCTTTTTCAAACAATTCAAACAATCTTCATATCAATTATTCAATAGCATATTCAAAGACTGCTCCTCACATCCTGTACGAGTGTATATAAAAATCATTTCCCAATGTTTTTTAACTTAAGCCATATTTATAAAGGCACACTTGTTACCAAACTTCCATCTCAATCTCAACATTCTATAATTGTTCTTTTTACAATAAAACCAAGTGGTAACTATGACGTTTAAGGATTTGTAGCTGCTACAGAACAGACGCCTTAATTGAATTTGTTAATTCAAATTGTCTGCAGTTTAAAATTCAGTCATACATGTTTTGATTCCGTTAAACGAAAATATACAACAATTTTCTCATAATGCACAGTAAAAAGACAAAGGCTTCAACGTTGTACATCTTACTTTTATTGCATTCAATAATCATGACACAAATCTTTTCGTACATGTACCTAATTTAATATCCGAAATGTTTTCTTGTTTCCTTGAACAACTAATGTGAGTTTCTTATCAAAACATGTGTGATACTTTTTAATTAGTTTATAAAATACGGAGACTGTGTGTAATTACTCTCAGAAGAAAGAATGTTTTCGTAAACTGCCGAGCTAAGAAGAACATGGAAAGTGTCCATGGGGCACAGGGTACTTTTAGATATTGTATGCAAGTAATATTCAGTAAATGGTATCTCTGGAAGCAATTTTATGTACACTTTATTAGATATGTCTTGTGACAAAGTCTGCCCCTCTTAACACCTAATAAATGAGCACTCATAAATACAGATACACATGCCATGTGGTGAAATCAAACACTCACAGGCATTTCCATTTAATCACGTCATTTCTAACGCGGTATTTTCTAAGGAGAACTAAGTAACTGCCGCTCCTCGATCGTGACAAGGATTCAAAGGATTTGTTAGAATATCTTCTGAGGCACTGTGTCAGCATATGTCAGGCATTCGGTATTTTACAATCATAAGTAAAATCTATAATAGCAGATTCTTATCTTCATGATTTCATAACTCTTAGTACAAATACATGTATGTTAAAAGTGAAAATGATTATCCGTTCTGTCAACTACAAGGCATTTTATCTAAATATAAAATTATTTGTTGAAAATAGTATTAAAACATTTGCGACAAAACAAAGAAGATTTAACATCAAACTAGAATTGTGTAATGGAATAAAACACAGATCTATTAGATAGATGTATAGCAACAGAACAATAATCAATTAATTCTTTCCTGGGTGAAAGTTGGTCTTCTGGTCGTTCCTCTGTTTCTATGCTAAGTTAAACTAGAAGTAGTTCTACAAGCAAACGTCACGTTTAACGATTGCACAATGTTTCTAATGGTGTCACTGTCACACTAAAAACAGCAAGCAACATTAAAAGGCGAAGGTATGTGGAACAAATAAACACGTTAATTTCAACGGCAGACACTGATTTGACAATAACGAGTATAAAATACTTGTTTGTCTGAAATATATACACATAGTATAAGGAATGCACTGCATTGATTAGATAGGTTAGACATTGCGAGTCATGGGATTTCAGTAAACACATCTAAGAACGGATTACAAGTCTTTTTTATAACGTGATCAATCATTTCATTTTGTCGGGTAATGGGTAATGAATGAAGAGATTAAATGCCGCCTTTTCTCAAAAGAAAAAATCTGAAATTCGATGAATATGATTTTTGTTCGCTAATAAATCGCTGTATTCACATTTTCATCTAGTTCTCAGAAATCGTTTCAAATTAAGGAGGGGAAAGGGGATTTTACTCCTTTGGTCATAATTTCAACTGTGAATACAAAATTTCAAATTATTGATGTATAATATGTTATTAAAGGTTTGTCGAAAGTACAATATACAACAACACTAGTTACCCACACACATGATACTACATCAAAATGTTCTATGTAAGGCTTACTTCGAGCGCAATCTATTATTTCTATGGCTAATGTGAATAATGTATTTAATGTAGCATTTCACTCAGTTTAACTCAACACAGACAAGTTCTGTACCCGTGAATATTGCAATTTTTAAAATTCTAGTGCACATGTTATTGCAAATGTAATTTTGTAACATGTGTCTGAAAAGATGGTGTTCTGTTCTATTCTATTTACTGAGTTTGCCCCAAATTAAAATTAAATTATGTACCGTATATGAAGTAAATCTATTCACACTTTAAATCATTCGGGGAACATTTTCCAAGTAAACAATAGGTTAAGCCCGAACTGGGCCAACATCGGTATGCACACACCTCTTTAATAAGCTAGAAGTCCATGCTCTAATGGAAATATTTACCTCTTCGTTCAGAAAGCAAAACAACAACGCTAACACAAAACCCTGTAAAACAAAACAATTACACAATTATTTACATGTCAAACTTATTTCTCTTGTGAGTTGTTTCTATCACACGTTTTGAATTCCTGCCCCCTTTTAACACACAGATACATAATTCCGTCTAGTGACTTTCTGTCTCTTCTTGATGTGTGTATTGGAGAACAAACACACAAAAAGGAAACAACTGCATACTATACAGCATTTAAACAAAATTTATACAGAAAAAACACTTTAACCTTCTAACGATTAGAGTGGCATGCAAAGAGTTACAGCATAGACAAAAATTGCTGAGATTAACATAAACTTGTAAATTATTATTTGCACGGAGAGACATATGTACAGTAAATGTAGATACAGATTAAGTATATATTCTTACACAAAAACTAAATCTGTCCAGTAGACGCTGACGGCATTAGTAACATATCTTAAAAGTTTGTGAAATTTATTGTACAAATGTCATTACTTCCTACTACAAATAAAACGTGTCCGGGTTATTCTAAAAAATTGTTTTATTGCTTTCGGGTCATTAGACTACCCATTTGCACTTGCTAAATTAAAATATATATGATCACAGAGTTGGAGTACGTCATATACATGTATACCTGCTCAAATATTTAGATACATGTAGGTCTATATTCTAAAAATGTTTACAACTAGTAAGCTAAACTAATTAATGTTTGCACAATTACGTATTATGGTTAATGAACTTAACAGGCCGAGTGTCGTGATAAATCAGTTAAAATATGAATACTTACTTGAAACGAATTATAGAACATTTCACAGTACAGGTAAATGATATCTGCCTCCATGCTGATGACACCTAACGGGTACGCCGAGAACGCAATGTATATAACACCAAACAAAGGAATGAGTACCAGAACAAACTTCGCTGTCTTTCTGCAATAAATACACAGTAGCATACAGCCAGAGAACAAATATGCTATAAAGGTTCGGGATATATGATAGTTAGAGTCCCATTGTCACTTTAATTCCTCGTAGAACTATGTATTTACGGATACAATAATGAAATATCTGTGTTCTGGTTACTCTTATACGATTTTAATGTATTCCTTTCATTCATAGTTTTGTTGCTTGTTTACGAAATAGTGTTTAAGAACATGTTTCTCCATTTGCACGTTATAATTTAAAAAATACCACGCTATATGCATATCAGTACAGCATGTACTATCAGTACAGCATGTACTATCGTGATCACGTTCCTTTAAAGAACATGCATGTGCATAACAGCATTACTCTAAACTTTGATGTTAAAAGCATGTGTGTGAATTTCTAATGTATATTTACGGATAAAAGAAGTACCTCGGATAACTATCACCTTCGTCCATTTACTGTTTTACATGCTTCTCTAAATTGCTTTTTATATCTTTGGGGGTAGGAAGGGGTGCTTTATGTTACTGACCTAACAACACCCGAAGATTCTCTAATTAAGCTTAAATATATTTAAGATCCGACTATCAGACTAATTTTAATCAGTTTAAATCCCTTATATCATCTTGGAATGCCCAAGATTGTAACTTTATTGCATGCAGAACTCAATAGCATTCTTTTATAAATACGCTTCCATATAGCAGATCCGGGTCTGAAAGTTTTACATTTACCGTATATAAATTAGTTAGTTGCACTGTTTGTGCTAACTTTTTGTTCCAGCTTGTACTTTTGTTTGTTCTGAATATGTGCCTACGTTCAGTTCATGTGCTTCTTTTGCTTCTTATGTTATTGCTTGTTTTATTGTTTGCAGTTCTCAGCCACATATATGGAAATATTTCAATTCTGATTTGAGGGTAAAATAGTTTTTTTAAACCATTTATTAATAGTACAGTTTTGTGTCAGTTTTCAAAGTTACCTCTCATTTAACTTTTTATGGCAGTTTTTAGGCTAAAATACATTGTAAGTCAAGAGTAGGTCTCTCAACAAATGTTCAAAATTTATGTTTGGAGTTTTTTTCGCGGGCGCAATTTCTTACCGTTGAGTTGTATTATTTAGTTGTAATTTAGTTGTAATTATTCCATTTTTGCTAAAACTTCTATTAAACTATGTATACTCGATAGCCCATTGATTTTTTAGAAAATAATAGTGTATATTTTATCTTAAAGAGTGCAATCAAAGTCAGTTTAAATCCATTAAATTTATTGTTAATTAATCTTAATATTTTGATTTTAAGTCATATAAATGTCAAATATTTCTCTTAGATAGTAGGAACATTTTCCACACTAATACCACATGTAGTTTTAGTACATGCGGATTTTATTGATTATTATGTTAATACTATACTGTAATACATTCTTATTTATAGCCTTTTTACTCTTGTCAGACTTGTATGTATGTTGATCTATATTCGTGTAAAAGCTCATGAGAGCTTATGTTTATTGTAAATGTCTTGCCGACTCAAAATAATTATTATCTTATCTTATCTTACTATCGAATTCGTATCAGTAAATATTCTTCACCAGACAATATATTAAATGTATGACGTTATCGCCTGCATATATTTCGACAACAATATCAAACTGAATCAAAACTATTTGTACCTAAAAAGATACATTCACCAGTTCCACGCAATTAATTTTACATTTCTCTCTTTCGTAACCAGTAAGAGTAACATATTTAGACATGTTTAATCTTTTACATAAGTTTAATGAGAAGTTTGTCGATTAAAATCATTGTAATTCTTGAACAAGTTTTATAACCTAGCCATAATTCATAGAAACAGACAATATTAATCTTTAAGAGATATCGTTTTGATATTTTTTATTTTGCCCTTTAAACTATGTGATATTGCAATTTAATTAATTGTTTAATATCCAAGAAATAACGAAACACTGGAGACATATAATACTGTGAGGCTTAAAGTTTTACACAAAGAGAGTCTGAACACTTTTGTTGAGTACCTTCTTTTAAAAAAAAGATTGTTCATATGAATGACCGTTTACTTTTGTGCCAAACGTGTTTATTGCTGGAAAGTAAAACTTGTTGCAGTTTCAACGCGACTGAGTTTTACATCTTTCATTTCCGTTTTAATCTTTTCCGTTGTATTCTTCTGTCGATTTAATCGATTAATAATACAACACAGAAGTAAACTTTAGTTTAAAGTATGCTATTTGTAAAATGAAAGACTACCAGCCCTTTTTTCGTCTGTATCCGCTAAAACGTATATTACTAGATGTATCGGTATTGTCTTTTCGTATAATTGCTTTATAACAAAAGGCCATCAAGTATGCCTGCGTTAAAGTAACATACATATTAAAATGCAAACTGTTTTCAGTACAAGTATAGTAATTTATTTTTTGTTTTGTATTGGATCCGGTTCCAGCCACTTAAAATTCGCTAGTATTGCGCGACAATTATCGCCTTCCCTGGGGACGTAGGGACACATAGCGTTATAATTATCGTCTTAATGTTTTTATGTATGTCTTAATTTTAGCAAGCAATGTGTTTCAAAGGGCGTATTTAGGGTACAATTTTACTAATGGAGACCAGCGAAATTATAAACTGTATTTGAAAGTAAATTACAAAGCAGTTGCCAACAAAACAGACAAATATCCCAATTTGTCTTAAAATGTTTCTCATAAACAATGTAATGATCAAGACAAATGCCTCATACAACAATTCCTTTTACGAAGATCATCACGTTTATTTTAATAATTGGATATCATTTATTCACCCGTAATACTTACATCGGCAAGTCACTACGTACTATTATAGTCAACAAGTTCTGTGTATAACTGCTTACATGTAATAGCGTCTACACATTAGATGGACATTATGTGGGACAAATTAGAGAACGTTTTATATCATATTAAGTGCGCATGCCTTTATATAATACTTTTGGCAGATGAAATGGTATAAGAAGACAATGCTTTTAAGGCGTCGCAAAATGATCACCAGGATTCCACGTGGATAAAAAGAATAAAATTACTGAACAACGTCCTGTTTATTAATATCCTTCGCATATCATTAGATGTAAGTCGAAATGTATGTAAAATCGGATTATCATTGACAGTCCTGTTTCTTGGAATTCATGCAAGCATACAATTTTCAAAAATTGAAAATGTCCTCTAGACCCTTTGCATTTTTATCCAAATGTAAGTATTAGCCAGTGTGTTGGCGTCGGATCGATGGCTCACTTTAAAACATAAACATTTTCTTCCTTTCATCTTACATTATGTCCTTCTCATTATTTAAATATTACGACACTACTTTACAGTTATCCAGGAAACATTTTGACCGTGTTACCCATAACTCGTCAATGCAAGTATTTAAGGTGACTAAACGACATCCAATTAAACTTGATGAACTTGGTGAAGGAATATGTCTTGATCATTACGTTGTTTAAATGAGAAACATTTCAAGACAAATCGTGATATTTGTCAGTTTTGTGAGAAATGCGTTAGCAAATCTGCCAGATATTTGGCGATAAATTATTCTAAAGAGGGTATCTTGATATACAAAAATGTAATTAAAATGAAAGGTGGCAATGGGTACAATTAAACTTTAGAAAGAGATCTATTTTACAAGTATTGGTTTGTAAAATGATAAAACGTTGTTTGCGTTAACTTTCGTCCTATATATTTTTCAACACAGGTACAGACACCGTAGGGCCTGCAATTACTCCTAAAGCAATCATTACCTTAATATAGCCTAATTTTGAGACGGAACCTATTTACAAGAAAATCTCTATAATTTTTTGTCAAGGACATATGGCATTTTGCTAAGTAATTTGGATGAGTCTAAGTATGTACCAAACTGCATTCAGTGAGTAAATAGAAAGAAGTGTGGCAAATAAAGGGCGAAAGAGTTCAAAGAGTTAATGTAGAGTTAAAAATTACATGCTATTTGTTACTTGTACTTTTGTATGCTATATAAATATTTATGGCTCTGCGGATTTTGATTTAATTAAGTAATACTTCTTGGTCCTTTAAATAGCACATTACTAGAAAGGACAATACATAGATTTTGTAACAAAAGCTAAGGCTACTCTAGTTTCATGCTCCATTGTAGTAACAGAAGGTTTATCTAGTACCACACTTCTTTGTTGTTACAGAACAGTTGTTATTTGAATCCACGCCTTGTTTTAGGAGAAAAGGGCGACTCTGGTTCCAAGCCTCGTTATAATCTCGTTATAATAGAATATGACAAATATAACAGTGAATCGACATAATTACACTTAAATCATTGACAGATAATATATTTTACACTTAAAGCGTAAACAGAGAGAATCGATATTGCACTTAAATCGTAGACAGATAATCTATATTACACTTAAATCGTAAACAGTGAATCGATATAATTACACTTACATCGTAAAGAGTGAATCGATATTACACTTACATTGTACACAGTGAATCGATATTACACTTTACTCGTAAACAAATAATATATATTGCACATAAATCATGATACTGCTTCTTAATATTTTCAAATTTTTTATTTAAAGTCATACTGTAATGCTGTTCAAATGAATTATCACTCGTTACGAAAGTTATTTATCAGTTGGTTTTGAAAGCAAATTTTCTCAAGATTCTTAAGATACTAGCTTTCATGCTAAATCAACGAACGGCTGATCCAATTGCAAAATATAATTAAACCATTAAGACTGTATACGAATCAAAGCGCTGTGAGCGCTGAAGGCCTGGGGGCTATAGGTTAACTCCCCGCTAAACAATTTTTCACCTACGTGTTCTGCGTTGAATCTTACCTAAAGCGCGGGTCGAAATGTGCAGAGGACGAAATTCAATATATGACACAGAATGAATGATTCACAAATATATGGGTGACAGGGAAGTTTGTTTTATTATGAAATGTACGTTAAATGAAAAATAATCACATAGTCAACATTATAAAATGTTTAAGCCAGTACAAATAATTCGATCGCGCTTTGTACAACTTCAAGCGATATGATCTGATGATGTGGATCGAAAATTATGTGTACCAATGACAAGACCTTGAAACAGAAATAAACAAAAGCAATACCAGCAATGAAATATTAATACAGTACTGTACAATGTGTATAACAGAGAAAAACTAAAAATGATTCTGGGTTACCTTGTAGTTGTAATCAGTGAAACCGTTCACTGGGCCTCGACATGCAGCGTCCTCGATAAATGGCGGGTGAATTTGATCACGTTAGTTCCTTCTCGGGAATGTACGTAAATTATATCTTTTTTTAGAGACATTTATTTTTAGGTAAATATATATGTAATCGTTCGTAAATAACAAAGTTGTCAATGAAATAACATCGGAAATTTGAAAATCAAACTACAAACTCTTATATCGAGCTTCGTACGTTTTCGTAAATTTTCGTAAATATCCGTACTTTTCCGTGATATGCATATGATTATCTTCCGTAATCAGCTAACAGCGCATTAATTTCTAAAACAGAAAAAAAGTGTAATGCAGCCCGTAAGCTATATACCTTCCTGCAGTCGTTTGAAGTTTTATGTACTATTTTTATTTGTAACATGTTCTTATCATATGCGGCATTCAAACAGAAGATTGATCTGGTCTGTCTTGCACTACTTTCGCATAGCGCATGTTTACAGTTGTTATTCGCACATAGCACGGCTAAAATTCTTGCAGGGTTTGAAATGTGGTATACTAACTTAGGCCTTGGGGACTTTCAGTCCCCAGGCCAAAAAGGATAGAAATAAAGTGTAAGGACTCTGTAAAGTACAAATAATAACATTATACTATCGTAACAATAAAATATTCAAAATTAGAACAGAGAAACAAGAAATACTTATAAAACTTACAAGGTGATAATTAGTTCTTTAATAAACAGTGTCTCTTTCTCATTTTGGAATTGAAAGTTTAGAAAAAAGAAGATTAATTCCAAACTGAAAATAGATGAAAGGTTCATATTAGTACATAATAAAACATTGTTAATCTGTGTTCGTTTGTTTGTGTTTCCTTGCAAGTCCGTTACATACTTAAATTACAGCGGAACAATGGTGTAGCTTACCTTACATGTTGTGCGTCGCTCTTCACATGGCGGCTGATCTTTGCTCTCACACACAAAACTCTTACAATATTTATAAAAAATATGAAGTTAATCTGAAACGATAAACAAAATGAAAACATTAGATCATACAAAATACCGAAACGTTAAGGGTATAATATCTAATACAAACTTAACTTGTTGTTATATGCAGAAAATATGAATACTGTTACATTTGAATTGGAAATTTAAAGCGTTTGTTCAAGTTTTAGTCGGAAAAAACTAACAAAGATGTGTTTACAATGACGCTTATATTCGTCTTTTTCTTTCATATTACCAAACGGATTTAATGGAAGGACTGTTTGCTGGAAATGTTTAAAAATTTGAATCGGTTGAAACAATGGTTGCTCTCTGAAATAAGTGAATTTTGAAGAAAGAAAATAACCCAAAATTGAAATTATTGAATTAGAAAAGTGATTTAGTGGTTAGTAAACAATGATAATTGAATTAATGATGTTAATATAAATGGCAATAAAAATATGATTTTGTACTACTGTGCTTCCTTTCAATGCACCAATATATTAACTGTATACAATATAAATTCAATGCCTTTAAATAGTTTGGTTATATTCCCAACAAGCTAAATTTTACATCATCAGGCGAGGTAGATTACAAATAGTCAAGATACCTCCAAATGCCACCTATTACTTTGATTAATACCAATTGGAATCACGTAAACAGTGTAAGAATTCCGTTTCAGAAAATGTAAAATTATAGTATTAATAATGAAATAATTAAATAATGGGTTTAGGCAAAATTATGACTCCTAATCACCGTTCTTCTTATATAGCCTATACATTTGTATCACAGTGTGATATTCAGGACATTAGTTGAACATAAGACAGTGGTTGCTAAAAGTAAGCACAGGAACGAAGGCGCTGAATGTGCTATATGTTATTAATGTCACAGTGATCAAAAGGTCATTGTTAGAGAAAACTCATCAAGCAAAAACATGCTCATAATGATCACACCTCCTCTTGTTTCTTGTCACTTAGGCTTCACATAAAGTTTTGTTGAAATCAATACAACCTTTTCTGATAATAGGTGCGGACACAATGATGACTAATTTACAATCAGAAATTAAAATTAAAAGACCGAAAATCGGAAAACAGAAATACTACTAGAACTGAAGCATTAGATGAAAAAAGTGTCGTTGAATAAACCTTGTTGTTGCACCCCTTTGGGGATCATAAACAATCAGAACTAAGCGTTTCCCCCGTCTTATGTCGTAACGCTAAATTATGGTTGTTTAAAGGTAGTTATTATTTTAGAGTTAACAAAAAAATCAAAGCTTCTATTTCGCACATTCTGAATTCGCTTTGTACATAGATTAGCAAACCAAAACACAACTTTTTTTCACAAACGAGAACTAACATATAACTGACATTAACGAGAAGTGAAATATTTCTGTATTTTGATAAAATACAAATGCAACATAGGGTATTCTGTAAAGCATGTTGTGTAATAAAAACGTTTACAATACAAGCAATTATTCAAATCCATATTCGATACATACGAGTACTGATAATTGTATCGGTGCTTTGATGATCCAAAAAAAGCCATCTGTCTGGTGTTGGTTCCAGCAACTACAAAATAAAGATGCCAAAAAACGTAATACGAAGTTATATCGGTCAAAATCTACATTTTATGTACCTTTGCCGGAAGTCTACACCACAGAAATAGAGTAATGGCTCTGACCGGCTTTTGTCTAAAAAGTACGTTTAACTGTTAGGTTGTTACGCCGAAACACTGACCATCAGACAGGATTTAATATTTCCGAGACAGATGTGTAATTATTTACATAATAAGGAAGACGCTGTTTGATTATAGCTCTTTCACCAGATTAAGACTTTTAATTAAGCCATCTTCAAGGAAGTCGAATACGGCAGTATATGTCAAGATAACTTTTTTTCGTATACCACTACAGACTAATACAGGATTTTACAGCATCTTATCAAATACCATCTTAAGCTGATGTATACTTACAATTCATTTTCTTCGTAAATGCGAACGATGATCCACGGAATTAAATAGACCAATGGCAACACTGCAGAGAGACAAAATAATATGAATGTATTTAATATATAGTGTACAGTGGTCCGGCCGACACGCGTGTCGCACGTACCGCCGTCGTAGGAAACACGGTACCCGATCAGAAGATACGATGAAGATACGAGGGCCGCTGCCCCGTAGACAGGACACGTTTCGACTTTTGACATTACATTTACTAAATTTCATTTTTTCACCAAACGTTGTCCTGTACAATTTCTGCCTTAACTTTTAATGAGACCAACAAATAAGACCAAGTACAGGCTTGCACTTACACAACAGAAAAGACTGAGAAAGTTACAAAGCCTAGTTTACCTAGTGTGAAATAAATTACAGTAGGCAAATTAATTGAATATGATCTGAGGTGCAGAAAGTAGCGGAAGTTTGCTGTCAACACCTATGTTTAAAGCACCGCTACACGAAAGACACCCATTTCTTTACATTCAACATACAGTATTCGTTTCAAAAACATACAAGTTTTTTGTAATTATAGCGATTATTTTATAAGATTACATAGATTATCATAAACAAGATGATTTATAAGGACTGTACAATATTTAAATTTTGCTCGGACTTTATGAGTGAAAACTATCGTTGATCGTCGATTCGCATCTTATTTTTATTTACCCAAAAATATTCAATAGCTTACCTCAAAGAGTGAATCCCTGCCCTGTTATAATTCGTAATGAAGTTCCTTAAACCTTGTCTACGCACTTAGAATAATGCAACAGTTTGATTTTGAAGAAAGGTTAGTCCTTTCCGCCGATAAAAATAATTAAATTTCGGTTTCAGGTGAAACTGTCTTCCACCTGTCCCAATCATTTGTCCGTATTGCACTGGCGAATGAAAAAAATTACAAGTGAAGTCAGCACTTTATTTCTTTTTTGCGGAGATGTACACGCCTAGTAAAACAATTCACTGAAAAAACATCGAATCGTATACCGTACAGTCCTATCGTGCATCGTGTTCCGGGAATCGTTATCGTGTATCTATATCGCGTGTAGTATATGGTGCACGTTGCAGATGAATGATACGATATGATACCGATATACGATTGACAAAAACACGATGAGCGCACGCACGTTATACGCACGTTACACGCACGATATACGCAAATTTTGACAACTGTTACGTTCCGACTACTGTATATAGTTATGTACCTCTAGCTCGAAACTGGAAAACAAGTAAGGTCACACTTTAAACTGCTATACAACAATACTTAGCAATGACATTATAAAACGTATACGTTTCTTGTAGTGATATTCGATTCATTGCTTTAAAGTAGTATGAAATTTGCTTTCAAAAGTGTTTACATGTAAAAGCAAAAAGAGACGGACAGATGCAGAGTGTTCAATTAGCTTCACGAAACTGCAGCGCAATTACTCTTCGAAAAAGAAGTATTCCTTTACTAACTGTTACAGTATCAGTTATATATTTAATCTTTTACAGAAAGCACAAACATTGCTAGATAAATGCATCATTACTTGAATGGTTATCTGCTACATGTTATGAAAGAGTTACTTAACCTGAAGAGATCATTTCGACAAAATTCGCCGTGCCTGGAACAATTTGTTCTTACCAAATATATCGGACTACTGTAGTTAAAGCGATGGCTGAGACGTACTAAGGTATTATACTGTCAGTTAAATCCAAAAGTGATTAAATAGTTCTGTCATAGAAAGTTATTTAACCTCTAAACGAAAAACATATCACGTAAATGTCATTTACTGTCTATTCGTTTGTGCCTGCTAATGTCTTTATACATACTGCAACTATCAGTTTTCAAAATGGTAACAAACAAGAAATTCAAATGTCATTTACGTGTTATTTCGTTACATCAAAACAAAAGTAAACTTACACCACCCAACAATAACGTATAAACGAGTCCCATGGCGCTCGGTAAACAGTGTTCTATACACGAGCATATGTAGGTATAGGCCTTCCATTAGTATCCACATCATGCTAGATGCCACAGTGTACACAAAGATGCTAACAATCAGTTTACACTCCCAGTGCTGGAAATAATAGACATTCCTGATTTTGAAATGTTTTCCGTCGGACATTTGGTAATATGCCATTAATAAAGTAAAACCTTCTAAAGCTATAGATATGGTTAGTGACCTTGAAATAATGTGCTCTTTTAAAAGGGCACTCCCTACATCTTTCAGATTATATTCTCCAAGCATAAATGATATGTTCAGTGAATGTAAAACGATAAATGAATACAATTTCAAAGTACAACATAGATCGAAAAATGCCTCATTTTTGCACAAACGATCAGCAATGTCTAATAAATTGCTACCTATCCATTAATTTAACAACAACAACTTTACATAGGCTATTGCATATTTGACAGTACTGCAACATATTTTAACTGATTTTTAACGCTGATTTCTAACAATAATGACTAGAAAGTATAGCTTAAAATTTAGGTTAAGTAAAAATACTTGCAAATATTATTTTATCTACGGAAGCACAGAGGTGACATGTGGGAATTTTTTTTATATTATCACGTGGCCACGCGATAATAAAAAAAAAAAAAAGGAAAACTAAACGTTATCACGTGGCCACGTGATAATAAAAAAAAAAAAAAAACTAAAAACTAAACGTTATCGCGTGGCCACGAGATAATACAAAAAGAAAAACCGAAAAACTAAACGCTATCGCCAAAGGCCACGCGATAACGTTTTGTTTTTCGTTTTTTCTTTTTTTATTATCACGTGGCCACGAGATAATATAAAAAAATCCCACATGTCACCTCTGTGCTTCCGTATTTATCTTTTATTTATGCTTTTGAAGTAATTTAACTAAACACCAGTTTTAGGGAGTGTCTCTTTGAGTCTTTAAAACTCTTCGTCTTATGTAAATTTAAAAGGTAGTTAGTATGAGACATATTGCCTAAAGTACGATGAAATTAAGAATAACTTAACAAAAGAACCTCTGAAGTTTTATTAAATAGTTTCTGATAAAAGCCAACGTGAACAGACATGTCAACATTTCAACGTAATTACGCTGTTCTTGAAGGAAACAAAATTTAATGTAAAACAAATTGTCACGGACAATTTTCTTGTGTTTTTCTTACCAGACCTTCAAGCCTAAATGTAATTAATCCACCAGGTTTCCTTATAATATCCTTCTCTAAGCCCAGGTCGTCAACAAAGAGCAATGTTTTGATGAAAGTGACAGAAGCCCTCAAGATAAATGCCAGAAACAGATTAATGTGCAACACATTACTCTTGCAGTGCAACCTCCTGTAAAAGAGAAGCAAGGTTATGTTCAAGACACTTGCATCAGTTCTATAAACACTTTACCATATGCATTCCTTTTCTGTTAAAGAACACGTGGCTTCGTTCTATGCATTATAAACATATTGGTCGATGATAACAAACTTTATCATAGTGAAGACATCTTCCACTTATCCCTGATTAAGATGATAATATATTTTGAAAAAAAAATCATACAGCAAGAAGACTAATTTTCATAACAAAAGAAGGATGCTATGGTTCATTTAATCCACATTAATACACCAGTCCTTCATTTTGATTCCTAATATAGGTTTAGACACTGACAAACATTAGGTTTCAAGATCATTGGTTTCCTATTTTTGTCCTACATTTTGCAGAAAAAAGTGGTATGCTGTTGGCTCAAAACAGGGCACCTCCCGGTACGGCAAGGATCATATAAATAGTGCTAGCAGCACTCTTAATCTAAGCATTACATTTGTGTCATATCAACAGGAAGGGGTTGTTGGAATGTTGAGACGTGGTATATAAAACTTTGATATTTGTATAATCATGTAATCCAGTTTGAAAATTGATCAAGATAAATAATATCTAAGCCCATACCAGCGTATCAATGAATAATATATTATTCTAAAGTGTACTCAGTAGAATTCAATTACATTAAACACTGTAGTTTGTCTGCCCCAAGACAATACATTTGACGTCGCGAGTACCACTGCAACTAAAATGTAATATTTCAATTGAATTTGTTCACAAATACCATTTAAATGTCAAGTAAATCATTAAAGCCTTATCATATATCGCCAGTCTTGCAGACTTTATTGTGCAACAACTATACATGTTTATACACATTTTATAACTTAAACCTGAATATACAAAGAATGATTCTTTTTTAAAACATTTACAGTTAAAAAATGTTCTTGACTTTCGAAATACAGGACTAATAAATAGAAGATTTAAGAACATTTAAATTCTAGTCTTTATTTGCGTTACTAGAAACGAGAAAAGCCACACGTCACTCTGATGTATGTATTGCGTATGGAATAGAACAGTTTTAAAATGAATTATACACAACGGCGTGCAGTAGACTCATATCTAATTAAACCACGTATTTTGTAGAACTAGAAATTGCAGTTAACATTTACCGTCGTGCAAAGGCTGTAAGTAAATTTGATTGTAATAATACTCGTTTTGCGGAATATGAATATATCGGTTTTTGTTTCCTGCTACTGTATTGTATATACCAATTTTATTCCTATAAATATTTCCAGCAATTATCATTCGTACTCGAAGAGAGAGAGAGAGAGAGAGACAGGGCTACGGTGCACAGGGAATAGCAATACTACATGTACATACTATCAAAAGGTTTTACGCATTTGAAGTTGTTTTTGTTGTCAGTGTTATACTTACTTTGAAGCTATCATTATAGTCACTGCTATAATAAGCGACGCCAGTGAGACGCCATATCCAATCTCAGACATCAGCTGTATTCGAGCTAGGTGATGCTTCAAATAGAACAAGTTCATATGCTTCAAAGAATTATTACATACTCAATTTCATTTTCCAGAGAGGGCAAATGAATGCATCAAACAGTTACGTGAATTCTCGTATGCATATTATGCTTCCATCCATATACTAGTGATGGAAAAACATAAAACAGTTGAAACTTATTGATAACTTCAAACGCGCAGATGTTTCGCATTCAATCTTTGCTGTTTGTTTATCGTATATCAAGTATTACAATGTATCCGGTAAATGATACTAAACATTATAATTTGAGATACAATGAACATCATTTACAAGTTCTGGTTTTATTCTTTCTTGACGTGAATGTTGATGCATTCATTTTACTTTAATATAGGATTCAACTGGATACGATCAAGCTACAACATTCACTGGCATACTTGTCTTTGGCTTTACCTCCGTATCATTGGGGTGTATTACTAAGTGGTTATTCCACAGTGTCGCCTGGCAGGCATATCTATGATATTGCAGTATTCTATCATTGGTTTAACCTCAGTATCACAGGTCATGCCTGTAATTAGTTATACCACATTTACAGCAGACAACCATATCCTTGGTTGTACCACAGTAGCATCTTTGTTATTCCAACGGGCACACCTATTCGATGATACACTTGAGTGGTGAACATTTTGTACAAATTAATGTAAGACATGTATGAATAAAAAATCTTTGAGATGTCCTATCACTTATATTGTAATATAACACTTTATTATATACTTTCATATTGCCCCGTTCACTTTGCCTTAGAGAGTTCGTTCAGTATTCTACGGTACTGCACGTTGGTAAGGAATGATACTGAACGTTGGCAAGGGAGGGCGGTCCTAGCGATCAGCTGTACGGACTATTTTATTTGTTTGCAAACATCGTTTTAATGAGGTTTATATGTCGAAGTTTGATAGTTATTTTACAATTAAATAAACTATGGTTTTAAAATAAAAAAGAAACTTTAACCATTTTCAAGTAGACGTAAAAGAGTTTCATTTTTAAAAAGGTTCGAATTTTTTAGGGCACGCAATACCAGTTCTGGTTACGAAAGTTACTGGTACGTATTTCAGCCAAGTATTGATAAACAAAAGGAATGATGTTTTGCATGTAGTCATAAGAAAGAGAAAACATTTTTAGGAACGTACATCAAGTTGATGTATTCACATTTCAAAGTACAAACCTGCATCCGTAGGAAAAGTCTTGCGTTTTTCAAAACAAGATGGCGGACGGCAACTGAAATTTCTAACCGTATAATTGACGTCAACGTTTCTCCTAATAAATGACGTCACGTATAAACAACAATATTGAATCGAGTCTATTAATACGCAATAAAGAAAATGAACATGGTGAAATAGTACGCTAGTTGTCTGAGAAATTTCAAGATTCAATTATTGTTTTTTGCTAACAGAATGTCATTTTTGTTCATATTCAATATGAAAGTATATAATAAAAAGTTATTGAACTTGTATGGCGAAATATTACTTGGAACTCGTTGTGGGGGCCTGGTGTTCCCGCCAAATCAACTCGTTCCAAGCAATATTTCACCATACAAGTTCAATAACCTATAATACATTTCTAGTCATCTATGTCATCACAAAGTCATGATTGGTCATGACAGTCATAGAATGAACTCATTTGTATAAAATTTTGGCGTTTCAAATTTACATGAAACAGGAATTGCATATGAAAGGTCACACTTGTTAAGGGTCTCATACATTTTAACAGAGATGCGTTCATATTTATGCTACCGTAACGCGTTTTTTTTAAACGCCTGTGTCTACATATACGGTCTGTTACAGGATAACTTGCGGCCGGTGTTGTCCTCTCTTGTTCTCAGGTAAATTTAACAAATCCACGAGACCTTGTCATAATGCATATAAGTGCATATCTTGGCTACATTTGACAACCTGCCATATCAACCAAGTACTCGGTAGTTATTGCCCCGATATTATGTACCCAAATTTGCATTGGTCGTACATTTGCTTCATAAAAGTATCAAATGTCATTACCAAAGCTGGTGTTTCTTTATTTCTAAAACCAATCAGTTTTATTCGAGTTAGCAACAATTATAATTGTTTATAGTCGACCCGATTTTAGCATAATAATGCATCACCTTCAACTTACTACATATTAAGAATAACAAAAGGGAGAAAATTTTGAAAGTCATTTAAAATGCATACAGAAAGCATGTTAGACATATTTTCATTAGGCATTTATTAAATATTTTAATATTATACAGGTTCAAAACATGAGCACGAAACTGAGTTGAGCATGAAACAAGTTTATAATCACTGCGCTTGGTCACACTGTACATTTGTTTGTGAGTATAATATTTTACCACATTCAATTAGCTAATCGCCTGAGGAATCCTTGAGATATCAAAATTACATATGTCCACTCTTTAATTCCAACAGTTTTTAAACAACAGTCTTGACTTTGGGCAGAATCGTCAAAATTGGAAAATCAGCCAGATCACGACGACACTCCAAAGTTTCCCATGCGCTGCTAATATTTAACCAAATAAGTACTGCATATGGAACATGTTATTTGTATGTTCTACTTTTGTATTATCACTAAATCGAATGAAAAACTTCATAGATACAATATACCGACCAATTTCTGTGACCAGGCTTAAAAGAATCCGAGGTACTTGAAATGCCTCACAATCATCACTGTTCACCTTCTATTTAATTATCCAATTTTACTAAAACTTGTTTACAATGGCTATGGATAGATATATCATGTAATCAGTACGTTTTTCTGTATCATTGCCTTAGTTGTTGTATCAATCGACGGTATTTCTGAATTGACCTGTTTTAGTTACCATTGCATTTACTGTATAACTCTTGCACACACGAAAAGATTATTTTGCAACACTCTCCCGCTTAATATCAAAACACTACAAGCAACGAATAATTAGAATCATTTTAAGAAACAGTTCTTATATAGGCGTTTTTAAACAATGCGAAACTCATAAGAACACTCATAAGAGTGGTTATTTGCAGACAGTAGTTTATCGGTTGTTTTTATGTTTTAAAACGCCATTATAACGTTCCACGTCAAGGTTTATGTCAGTTTAGGTGTGTAAGACAAAATGTTTTCTGATAGCCCTTAACCATCCGGATCTATTCAGGTATTTTTGCAATACATCAAATTCGTAGACATTTTAAATAATGTAGTGACACACTATCCTACAAACAGTAAGATTCTTATACTCTGTTAACTACTAAATGAATTTACATTTGACGTATTCAACAATGACTATCAATGTAACAGTATTCAATGATCAAAAACAGTTAGTAATATAATTTCATGGTGTTATTTTCGAATGAGCAAGGAAATAGGTATGTGAGTTCGAGTTCGTTCCTTTTTAATGAACACGATACAAACAACCGACTTGCACAAGTTATGGAAGTAAGAACGCGTTTAAGCAAGTCATTTAAACATTCTCCCCATTTCTTACTACTTTAATAAACATATAAACACAAGTTTTGGCTGATCGATTTGGATATTTATTTCATTTTTCATGAGCAAAATTCGTCTCCTACATGTATGACACCGAACTAAGTCTCACACATCTAACTACTTCTTACCGAGTAATCTTTTGGCGGCTCTGCAGTTGGTCCTCCTATGCAGCCAGAATAATTGGTCCATCCATCAGTATTGTTGAAATCCAGATTTGGTTTCCATAATCCATTATCAAGGCATTCCCGTGTAGCAAATCCTGAAATATATCATGAAAGTCCACACAAATATAAAATAAGACATCAGAAATAATGGAGTTAAATCAACACATTCTAGAAAAATGCTACTACATGTATAAAAAAACTTACTTTATTCAGAAGGTACTTTTTGTACAAGAACCATTAATTTTATTTTTTGGTCGTGAATGTTCAATGGGTTATGCCATGATTCGCAGTCCAGAAAACATAATATATGATCGATCTTATGTCAAACCATATGAAGACAGACTTTTTTGAAAGAGAAATGAAAAAATGTTTTAGTTCATCCCAGCTGTTTAAGAGTACCAATTATGAGTTTAGCTCTTGTAATGTCTAGTGAGCATGATGTAGAAAGTCATATTTTAGCTTGTTTCCGATCAATAACAGATAAGTATGAAAAATAAACTAGAATTAGCATTTCTATTACAACCTAATAATTAATCAGTTCTTAATGAGAGTTATAGACGAAAAAAGACACAAATATCCTCGTAAATTAGATTTACTCAGATAATTAAAGCACAATGATTACAAAGCACACACTGCGACGACTGATGTAGGATACCGAACAAACCCAAAGGTTAACTATATTAACACTATTTCCATTTGACAAAATCAGAAACTTCAAAGATCGAAGCAGAAAAGAAGTTATAACATTTTTTAATGATCTGTATGATATATAATTCTGTAGTTTCTAAAGACTAAATATTTTTGCATGTGCAGAATTAATAAATTGGTTTAAACATACTAAAACACGTGAGGAAATTCATGAATCAACCTTGGAACTATCCTTTTATCTCTGTGACAATGAAGTGTATTAGATTATAAAACCATACGTGAACTGTACGAGGAAATCACAGTCATTTCGTTTCACATCAACATGAATCTATTTTACGCCAATGTCTGTGTAACCATAGCGAAAACATAACTGTATTTCTTTGGAGGGAATGAGCCCGTGGTTTTCTACCGAATACTTTCTTGTGTTGCTACATGTATGTCTTGGTCATAACCCAGTTTCAAATATTATTATCATGTCAATAAATGCAAGCCCTTTCCTACGAAATCTGTAAAAAAAAGGTCCAGTTTGCTTTTCCATCACTTTATATGATAATTTCCTTGGAACTCATCTATCTCCAGAATGTCTTTCATTTTTCAAACCTGCAGTAACCTGACGGATATCGTTTACATGTTTCTTTAAATGGGGTAGCATTTTGACGTTGAGGCAATTTCAATATCAGAACTTTTCAAGTAAATGTGAGACAAAATTTCAGTAATATCGTCAATATTTGCGCTGTGGCGATGTCTAAGACCTACGAATGACTGTCATTTTATATGACGACTATTTCAAATATGAAAACAGTTTTCGTTTGGAAGAGGAAATCAAGTGAAAGGTATGAAAATGTTTTCCTTTTTTATTCTACATGTCACAAGTGTCCACAATTTTATTGATCAGACCTTAAGCTAAAAGCATTAAGACACAAAATGCCGTAGCATAATGTGTTGGAGCATAAATTGAAAGAAGCGTAGACTGATGGTTTAAAACACACTCACATTTACGTTGAAATGTTTATAGCATAAATGATCATGTTAAAAACTGGTTGCTGTCTTTTGCTGATCTTCCTCTATAATAAGCGAGTAGTTAATTTGTTTGCTTATCCGTGAGGACACATTCTATCACTACATGTACCTGCAGAATCAGTGTTGCCTTCAGACATTGTAAAGCATAAATAGACAAACTTAACAATGAACGTTTATTCTCCAAATTATCTTCACTACATTAAGCCAGTCACGCTTAAAGGCTGCAGTCAAAGGGTAATCATCAAATATAAGCAAAATAGTTTATATTCGATTGATATTTCCAAGCATTCAGGCTTCATCATTGGTCATTTTTCTGATTACTTTAATCATAATTTAATCAATTACAGCCAAAAAATAGGCTGCAATCAAGATTATGTTATGACTGTTTTAAGATTAATTTGTGTTTGCATTCCATTTTGTACCAAAATAGACATTTAAATAATTTGATACATTTTAAATAGTTATAGGAAATAACTGAAACTTCCATACACTTATTTCTCCCTTAATAATCATGATTAAAGCTGTTATATTGTAGCTTGGGGGTTTAACTATGGTCTATGGCACAATGGAACAGTTGTGTGTTTTAAAATCTGTTAAAAATGGGTAAAACTATAATGATTCACTGATTTAATATAATAAAATGCTTTCGGAAACAAAAATGTTTATATTGCCCATTCCTTTGAAAGCTACTTCATAGTTTAGGATGTGTGCTCGAACGCCTTTTGATTTCCCCGATGATGTACCATCAGTTGGGACAGTGAAAGCAATTTTGTAACCCATTTGAAGGCAATACCATGACAAATAGCCAAACCTTGTCAAGAAATACTGGTGTATTATAGCCACTTCTGCTCCAGTTGAGCCGTTATTTAGAACGGCTGGACAATTCTTTCAACCCAAGAGGTGTGGACTCGGAGATATGACATTTGAAATGCTTATGATTAAATGCAAAATGCATCATTAAGTGCAAAACATAACGTTAACTGTGTATAGAACTGACACTGATTGTTAAAACTACAAAATGGGTGTTCAGTAGAACACTTGTGTCGCCCCCTTATGCTTTGTCAGAATAACCAATAAGTTTGTTACAAAATCTAAGTACAAAAAGGGGCATAACTCTGTCAAATATAACATTGACCAAAAATAATTGGCGGCATCGTGACCCTTATGTCATATGCAATGCAATTTGAAAGTTTGATAAAGAAATCTTAAGAAATGGCAAAGTTATAGCAAAAATCTAATTAAAAAAGGGGCAAAATCTTAGTACAAAAAGGGGCATAACTCTGTCAAATACGACCTTGACCTACAATATTTGGCGGCATCACGACCCTTATGTCATAAGCAATGCAATTTGAAAGTTAGATGAAGAAATCTTAAGAAATGGCAAAGTTATAGCCAACATTAAGTTTTTGTGACAAAATCTAAGTACAAAAAGGGGCTTTACTCTGTAAAATATGACGTTGTTCTACAAAGTGTGGTGGCACCATGGCACTTTTGTCATAATCAATATAGAAAGTTAATATATTACAAATAAACTTCTTCAACAGGGCTACCGTTATTACAAATTGCGTAAATATTT
Organism: Saxidomus purpurata; assembly: GCA_022818135.1. Taxonomy (NCBI): domain Eukaryota; kingdom Metazoa; phylum Mollusca; class Bivalvia; order Venerida; family Veneridae; genus Saxidomus; species Saxidomus purpurata. Next base: position 25,325,472 of record JAFMSR010000013.1, read on the forward strand.
TGCTAAATTTTACTATCGTAATTCTGATTTGGTTTTGAAATTCAATAGTAATCTAAAGACTCTTCTGAGAGAAGGTATTTCAAAACCCGATTTTTATGGGGATGTGGTTTACAACTCGTAAGATTTTGGGTCATGGCAATTTCCAACGATTGCAAATTATAAAACGTTTTGTTAAAAGAGGTTACGACCCAACGTTTTGAGACACACCGCATGTTTGGTGTTCAACCCGTTTACATTGGACGCTATGCTTCCCTCTTTGATTGTGTCTGACGGAAGAGGGGGAGGACTCTGTGATGGGCAGTTTTAACCCACTGGGACGAAACTGTTTTATTTCTGTCCTCTGGCCTGTTTCGTCGGGCCCTTAAGGGTGTTTCTCTTGGTGCTCTGCCTTCTGCAAAGGCATTGAGTACATACGTTTTTTGGTTCTCAAGGTTTGCTTTTTATATATTCATACACGAGCATTTTTGTGTTTTACATACTATGCCTTTTGTTTCCATTGCGTGTGTTAGAGATTCACCTAGCAGGGATTACTTTTATTTACACTGCCCTGTTACTTTGGAACATGGTGGGGGTAAGAGTGAGGTTGGGTGCGCACCATAAACCGGTTTAAGCTCCCCAGTGGTGTTTTTGCCACTGACCGTTCCAAGGCGGTGCCCCACTGTGTTCCTTTAATTGTTCGTTTTGTCCTCGTGTGTTTGCTTTGTATGCTGTGTGGGTGGTGTGTGTGTGTGTGTGTGTGTGTGTGTGTGTTAGTGTGTGTGTGGGTAGTGTATGTTTGTGTGTGTGCATGATTGTGTGTGTGTGTGTGTGTGTGTGTGTGTGTAGGTTGGTGGTGTGCACTTCTGGGTGCTATGGGGCTCGTTTTGGGGAGGCTGCATTTTTGGTATGTGGCATTCCCTGTTTGATATTATTTTTGTTTTTGTGTTTAGATGAAGAAATCTTAAGAAATGGCAAGGTAATAGCCAACGTTAAGTTTTCTTGACAAAATCTAAGTAAAAAGAGGGGCATAAATCTGTCAAATATGACCTTGACCTACAAAATTTGGCGGTATCGTGACCCTTTTGTCAGAATCAATACAACTGTAAAGTTTGATGAAGAAATCTTAAGAAATGACAAAGTTATAGCAAACGTTAAGTTTGTGTGACGGACTGACCGACGGACGGACGGAAGGATCGACGGGTAAAGCGATCCCTATGTATCGCCTTTTCTCCGAAAGGGCGACACAAATATTATTAGTTCATTCATTGCACTGTTGAAATAATAAATAATATTCACGAGTCAGATCTCCATCCCGTCATTTACAAAAGGAAGTTTTCATAAATCATGATTACTTTCATTAAAAGTAATCATAATTAATCGATAACTTGCTAATTATGCAGTAATCGTGTCATAATCAATAATTTTGAAAAAGGCAAAATAATCATTATTCAAACGGTTCCTTTTTCAAGTAATCGATCTCATGTCCTGAGGGCTGTGCAATCTACTAAATGAATATATCAATAAAATTTAAAACATTGAAGGGTATTTAAGATATGTGCAGACATAGAAATGTCATATTGTTAACTGCTCACTGCACCATGAAATATTAATTCCAACTTTAAAGTTTTAAAATGTCATCTTATTCGCGAAATCACTTATATGTGTACTTTTGTTAATTCTCAATTTTGCAAAGTGGCATAACTATATCATTCAAATTTATTCGGTAATTTGCGACTAATGGACGAAAGTGTTGTATACGACTTATTTTTCTTTTCTTTCTTTCTGGAAAAATGTTGTTATGCAACAATCTGACTGAGTCTCTGTAACTTCAGTAATATTACATAAAATAGCTCATGGTCACTAATAATACAACATAGTTTTTAAGTCAGTAAGTGTTTAGTAGTGTATGTGAAGTCAAACTAAAATACTAAAACTGTTTGTTTCGAAGGCAATGTATTTAAATTCCAAGCACCACAATTATAAGAAGCTTTCATTTTACCCAGAAAGATGGCTTACTGATGGAGATTACCTATATTTGAACCAAACGTATTCCTTACTTTGCTTTTAAACCGATAGGTAAATGTCAAAAATAAGGCCCAGTATGTTTCAGTGATATTCCAAATAATAAGAAACATTCTGGCAACTCTTATTTGTGAACAAACTATTTGAAAAAATAGGCATATGTCAACAGTATTTAGAGTGAATATAAGATGATTCTATCATTATCCTGTCAGTATTATTTGTATTACTGAATCAGTAAATGCAAAGTGATCCTTAGAGTTGTAACTCTTAACAAAGAAAATGGTTTTCTTGATTTCCCTAACCTACTGATGAATTGCCTCCCTTAGATTCAATGTTGAAGGAATTAAGTAAAAATCAAAATAAGCGTGAAGGTTTAGTGAGTGCGTTATCACGTGCCTTATAACTAACGTTCTAATCAAATATATGACATAAAGCCATGGAAGTGCCAGACATACACATTGTCTTGCATTTCTCCGTAGGCACACAATAATTATGTCAGGGTCTTTCTGTCTATTCAACTGGAAGTTCCTTAAGTGTGTCTGATATTACGCAACCTTTAAAGGAACGCCAAGGGATCGCGTCTAATCAGACCTGATTTATTCAAGTTTCTCCATTAAACAAATACACAAAAGACTCACGAAGTTGCCGATCAAATTTATTACTTTTATAGTCACACAAACCAATTATGTCCTAAGGGGGTGGTTACATATTTGTTATAGTGTCGTTTCTTAATCAGACGCATATTTTTGCCCTCGTATAGAATATATGTCTGATTGACATATGCCATTAATTACAATTCTTTAACAAGCGATTATCCATCAAATTGCCCATCTGCAGTCGTAGTCAAGTTACAGGTCTAATATTTTTAAACCATTTTAACCTTTCATATTATTAGGTTTAGGGTTTCAGCCCTACAGGGGGGGGGGGGGGGACCGATGATGATCATGTTAGAAAGTTGACAGTTTCTTACAGAGGATGGGGCCTAGTACAGGTTCATCACAGGAACGATGGCAAGTTATACCGTCCACTTGTTTAAAAATATCGATGTCCGGCTGAAACGGGCGTTAAACTCATACTACAATCACCTCCTCCATTATATAAAAAACAGTGTCAGACTCTTTAGAAAGGTTTACAAAAACTAAAGCACGTGTAACTCGGCTTACATCAAGTGTTTTTGCTATGCTCATATTGGCGTTTAACTGATAATTACTTGAAGTTTTTATTAAAATTTAAGAATGCTTAGCTAACACAAGTAAACTGGTCGGCATGCGGTTTATTTCGAAAAGCTAGTTTACTATTCACAATAAAAGACCATATGATACTGCATCATTGTAAAGAAAGATACTGACAATTTGATGATTTGTTTTATTAATCATTTAAACAATGATTTTGTTATCGAGATGTTTCATTTATTAGCAGACGGAAATGAAAACAAACACTCTACACAACAGGTGGATTTTCAAACTATGACCCGGATGTTAAAAGATTATGCAATAGAAATGAAACTATTACTAGTTTATTTGCTATACTAGTAGATTGTTAAATTAACATTCACTGTGTACGATATCAGCACTAAATAAATGCCTTTTTAAAATTATGATGGTCACTTTAAAAAGTAATATCACTTTTGTAATTTTGACTCGAAGCCTTATCTATCCTTACTTTAGCTTACAGTTATACTCGTAATTTCTTGAGTTCGACGTGTGTTTGACCTTATAAAACTGAAAAAGCTTGATACGAATTTTTTTCAGAAGGAGGTTGAAGAGCATTCCTTAGATTACATAGTGTTGCCTGTAGACATAGCGAGTATCTTTAAGTATTACGAATTAATGAAGAACCAGTACAATTTCGATAATGTTACATAATTGTGGTTTCAACTTTCATCACGCTTTTAACAGATTGAAAGTTTTTTGACATTTCAGGACTTGTCTTTGACACATTTAACTGCAACGGGTTCACTATATAGTTTGAGTGAATGATTTTATAGAACAACCATAGTTAATAGTGTATACGAATGATCTCCTTACATTAGAAGCTAAAACAATATCATCATCGTTTGCATTGCTTAATATAAATTAAGCATACGTATGACTAGTTTGTTGCAAAAATACATATGAAAGTCTAGAATATGATTTAAAAACAAGTAATATATATATATTGGGATTATCTGATCACATAAACTTCGCTATATTTAATTTAGTTTCCGGAGGCACTTGAAAATGTGCAAAAGCTTCGTCTATTTAGTATGTAAACAAACAGGTTATTTTTAATGGTATTAAGGATAGAAAACATCATGTAATCACTTAATTCTTATTGTTGAACAATATTTACCCCCCCATTACATTCATTTATTCATGGGAGCATCAAAGCAGCCTTGTTTTATTTTAATGAAATCTTATTCCTAAATATAATATATATACATTTATATAACGAACTTCGAGCAAAGCACGTGGCTGTGCTAACATGCACATTTTCTTCTCCGAAAGTAATAAAGGATTTTATACGACTTTTTCTCATTCGTATGCGTAATTGTGTAATAATTAAATAGGCGACAAAGACACTCTGTTTGAAATGAAGTGTATTTTAATCAGGAAGTCTGACAGACTGTGAGGAAGGAAATTGTGACACAAGGCTTTGCTTGTGAAAATTATTTATTCCATACGAAAATAAGAATGCCGTTCAGAACCGTTGTTATGACTTCTCACAAAATTTTGCTTGATGAACATGAGATTTTATTCAATGAAATGTAGAGTGGTATGTTATGTTATAGAATATTATTCGTTATATATACATATATATAAATAAAGTTGAAGAAATAAAAGACTATGTCAAAACTATCACAGTTTTTTCAGCTACTTTGTTATGTCAATAACTCTAAAAAACTTAAAATTGGTATGTCTTATCGAATATTCAGCCGTCATTCATATACAATCCACCCTTTATGGCATGTATATCTTAATTTTCTATTTGTCAGCGTATTTCTAATCTATTTGTAAAGCATCCACTGTGTTTTAGCATCATTCTTAACTATAAACCAATGTGACCATTTAGAAGGGTAATATAACGTTAAAAGACGACGCTTACTGTTATATATATATTTTACTTTATATCATTCAGGAAGTGAAACATGTTCCAATAACTATGATTTCTTACATTTTTAAATCACCAGCTGTGAAAGTAATAAAAATTATGTTAATTGTTAACAACAAAAAATTACAAACAAGTTTGTAGTGTGTGTTTGTCAAGCAACTTCAATAAGTTATCATTTGTGTTTTATCTTTAAGCATTACAATATAGATCCACTTCACTCAAAATCATTGAAAGAGTAGACTTCCTAAAAATAAGGAAAACAGTCACTAATTAAAGGATTGTGCTACCTTTCAGAGGAATACTAAGGAGCATTGTATATCTTCGAAATTTTATAACATTACATGACTGTTTTTAAAAATAAAAAATTAAACGACACTACATGGGTTTTTTACGATTTCTAAACCCCATGTTGGGTCGTTAAAGTTTCTTTCTTTCTTTCTTACCTATCTTTTCACATTTTACATGTGTATATTTGTATATCTATGTGATGATCAGTATTTTAGACGTTAATTAGCGAATACTTGGAGTAGTTAGACAGAATCTCATCTATATAATTATCGCTGAAAAACTTGTCTGAAATTTATACAGTTATACCAATTTATTGCAAATCTTCTTGCAGTAGCCGCTAATTCATATAAGTAACGGTAAACAGTAAACACATCTACTCAGACAGAAATTGTATAGCCTAAGGACAAGTACGATGTACATCTCACAGTGTCATTTTAGCACTTTTTTTCAGGGCAATTACAGAGTTTCCCTAAAACTTGTGGCAAATTAGATAGCATAAAAAGCATACATAGTGTTATATTAAGCAAGCACATGTAGTATTACATTGTCCTAACTTAAAAGTCTATGCTATACATTCCAGTCATTTGTTCAACAATATGTTGCAGTACCGTAAACCATTCAATAATCTATTGAAAGTAGTTGTACAATTATTTAGTTAATAATAATTGCTTGCAGAAGGTCTCTATGTTGAATCCTTTTGCTAAAATGAGATATATTTTGATACATGTTGTTCTTTAAACTTGTATTTATTTATCATTTTACGTTCGTCGAACACATGGTCTGTATTTGGAGAATATAAATGCTGGATGTAGAGAGTGTTCTTTTATATATGCGATTTGAATATCTCTTTTACGCGTCAATTATCATACTGTACTCCTCTAGATATTAACCAGTATAGCAGCCATTAAACGGACTAAAATAAACTGCTGAAACAAGATCAACGATATTTGTCCGACGAGTATACTTTTGCTAATAAGGTCTTTAATCACATGGGCCTAGCAACGACTTAATTGGGTTTAGTTGCCTCGTAAATCAAATGTCGCGAAATATACACTAAGACGCTCATCTAATATTCATTCGAAAAAAAACACCAGTCCCAGAATGGTATTACGAATAAGAATTGATGACATTTTTTCTTAATCTGGAAGAGTCCTGGAGGTCTTTTTCATATAAGCTGATCTTTATTTAAATAAAAACTCCCAAAAAGCTTGAAATAGGTGATACCGGTATTGCAGATTTTGTTTTGTAAAGTATGGGCTCGATCATTTTATGGTTTACCTTAGAAGAAAAGTTCTGTGACCCTTCCAAATAGCCGCGCTCAATACGGAAAAAAACTTGCTCTTTAAAACCTGTCGGAAACATTTGTCAAACTGAAATATTTGTCTGCCGCTCATCCCGGTGGTAACGGGTTCATCCCCTCTGAGGTCACGACCGTACTTTAACATGACACTAAAACTGGTACTTTTAGAAAGTAGACTCGAGCGTGACATAATTAGCGTCAAACTTTCTTCACAATCAAGCTGGAATAAATGAGTATAAACTTACATAAATCATAAGGAAATAAGTGGTTGCTTGGTAAGCCTGTGGTTGATAAAGTAACTAATTGAAAGTTAAAGTTTCTCCAATAACTCTATATAAAGAGAAGGGACCCCCCTCGGGCTTAGTCAATTTTGACCCCAAGGGCATGATTTGAATAAACTTAATAGGGGACCACTAGACAATATAACACACAAAATATTATCTAAGCTCTAGGCCTATGCTCTTGTGTTGTTAGAGAAAAATATTTCAAAAGTTTTCCTATACTAAGTGAAACCCCGGACAAGGTCAAATTTGACCCTCGGGACATGATTTGAGCAAACGTTGAAGACGTCAAGTAGACACTGTTACACACTTAATAGCTAAGCTCTAGGCATTGTGAAATTTTATTTTAGAGGTTTTCCTATGTATGTCTATGTAAAATAAGTGACCCCCTAGGCTTGACCAGTATTGATCCAAGGGGCATGATTTAAACAAACTTTGGTAGAGGTTTATTTAACAATGCTATATACTTAGTATCTTATAGGTTTTTCCTATAGAAACCTAGTATGTAAAATCAAGTGACCCCGGGTGGGTCAATTTTAACCCAGGGTCATGATTTGAACAAATGTGGTAGAGGTTCGCTAGACAATGTTACATGCCACATATCTAAGCTCTAGGCCTGGTAGATTTGGAAAAGACGATTTTAATTTTTTTTCCTATTTGTTGCCATTATAGCAATTAGAGGTTTGCATGGAATGGAATTCTTTGCGTATGTTTGGTTAAGCTTCATGCAAGGAACATCCCTGCCAAGTTTCATTAACATTGGCCTATTGACTTCAGCGGAGATCTCGTTTGAAGTAAAAGCTGACGGACGGACAGACGGCGGACAATCATCCATCCTAATAGCTTACCCTGGCACAAAGTAAATAAAGAGCTGATAAACACAATATTTGGCATAGCTTTGCCAATTTTCAAGATTGGACTCTCATATTTTCAGGTTTTACTTCGGAGAAAATATATTTCACAAATGCAAAATTATAAAAAAAATTAAGACCATAATCTCTGTTTTTGCATTCCATAACATATATGAATATGTGCTGTATTTTCTCTTTAATTATGACGTTCAATTAGAATGGTTAAAACAATGTTCAGTATCACTTTAATATCGCTGACATGCAATCGCTAACCATGATATTAATTAAAAGATGTGTAAGTGATGGATACATGTTTTACAATTTATAGTTATTAAATGCATAATATACAATCTAATGTTTTATGAGTACATTGTGAACTTTGCACTTGACGCCTTGGTAAACATCGGCAACACGTACAATGTATTAAGCGAATTTGTACCTTAAACGAAAAAATAACCGCATTATTACAGTAACAGTAATTTTGTCTGTTGAACCGTTCAGTGTCTTGCTACATATAGCTTTTAACCTTTTCCATTAAGACTATTCGACTAAAATGTTTTAAAAAGAATAGTTGTATTTCCTGCAGAAAGACGTAATAAATATACCCAAATCGATTATAATTTCAAAATAAGTATGCAACAGTATTTCAATTAATGTACATTAATGTACATGCAGTGGACAGAATAAACGTTAGGACAGACTACTAGATTTGAATTGGTTTCTCGAACCAGTTAGCATTGATGTCGCTAAAATATCAAAAGTTCGATTAGATACACACGAAACTACAAATCAAAGGTGAAAAATTACGCACTGATGATTTAACTATATTAAAACTCCTCTTATTATGTTAAAATGGTAAGAGTTATAGACAATGCCACTAAGCCGTCGTTTCCATATCAATAACTTCTACATTGTACCTATATCAATCTCTGCTCATTAACTCAAAGTTAGCGATCATCTAGTTATGGTAACATATGCCGTATAGTGATTAGCAGATTATTTCGTAAACATACCAATTTTAAGCAGCTGTTTTCATCGTAAAAACTTCATTAAGATAGTATGCTAGATGTAGCAAGTTATTGAACATCTATATTTTCCGTGTAATCATCCTAGTCTACGCAAAAAAGAAAAGAATGATGTCACCCAATAGCACTTTCTAAAATCGTTAAAAAGTTCTCAGCGAAAAAGTAATAACGAGGATTGGTCTTATTAAAGGCAATCTTGAGAAATTAAATGCAATTATAAGTAATGATTTCGTCAATTTATGGGATGTATTTGTTATAAAAATCTACTTTGCATTCTTTTGAAGGTATATTTGTTTGAGTAATTAAATGAGGAGGAAGAATATTGTCTCCCTTTTTACACGAAAATATTAATGTTATTCAGTACAGTCAGTTTCAAAATATCCTGATTTATTTGTTTGTTTCATATCCACAGATTACCTTTCTCTGATAGTTACCAGGCATGACTTTAAAATATCATTCATCTTTACTTTTCATTACGTGACCTAGAATTATGTGTATAGCAACATAACTATACATATGAACTAAATTACGACAACATGTACGTATTTTCAGTAGTATGAACAAAATCTTTTCATTTCGCCTTTATGCAGATCAGTAAAAAAAGTAATTTGTAAACGTTGACTTTGTCAATTGTATTCGGAATAACTATGCCGTTGATTTTTAAAATGTTACTACATGATTTTATGGTCTTGCAATAACCATGGAGTCAATCTACGCAAGACAGTTATGATTGTGTAGATAATTGAAAATGCAGCGAATGTTTTAACATTCAAACAACACTCTGGCAAATATTTCAACACTAATTCTATGGATAACTACAATTAAGTTATCAGTACACAGTTTGAACTTTTCAATTGACGCTAATATAAAACAAACAATCAGTAATGTCAGACTCAATATGAAAATCATGTCAGGATCTATAAGCCTCTGTATAAATCATGTGTAATTGATAATTGTTATGTGAAAATACAAGTACACACGTAAACGCAATGCATGTTCGCCGACAGTTTTGCAGCTAGTTTCAAAATGGAAGATATTTTAAATTTGATTTTGAATTTAATTGCATATAATGTTGAAAATGAAGACTCACGTATATTTTTATTCTCTTAAAACACATGTCTCCCCTATAACCCCGTCCCTCCAAAATGACATAATATACTGGGCCGAAGTGACCTCTTTCTATAACATGCACAACTGCACTTGATACCGATGCTTCCTCCAATTGTGAGGAAATTCCAAAAAAGGGGTTCAACAGCGGACAGGATTTTTTTCAGGCTTCTGTGACCTTGACCTTGAACAATATGATCCCAAATAATATGTACACAATAAGACTGCAACGGATGTTTCTAAGACAGTTTGCAGCAAATCCTAAAAGGTGTTTGAAGAGGAAGAGCGGACAAGATTTTCAAGTCGCTGGCCCCTTTGACATTGACTTTTGCTTATACCTCCCTAAATTGTATTATGCATAACTAGACTTCATACTGATGCTTCCCTGATGTTGATGAAAATCCAACAGTGGGTTTTGGACAAAATCTGCAATTATACCGGTATCACCTAGATCGGCGTAAATTTGAGTACATGAAAGTGATTTGTAGCTATATTTTATAGAACAAATCTTGTCAAGTTCAATTTTTATGCAATTAGAAGGTGCCAAATACCACAGTGAGAAAAAAGATGCACTTTAACCGGAACGCGAACTCATGGCCCTTCGCCTACAGATAAGAAACTCGTGTACATCATTTAATAAAGCTTGATTGAAATCAAGGTGCGCTTTCTTCAGGGTTAGTCACTTCCGCTACTTGAATTATGAAATAATCGAAAGATACGAATTTCATACAGAATATAAATTGTAAGAGTTGTTTTCCTAAGGAAGAGCATCAAGGCAATAACCCATGTTGAGACCACGGAGGTTTAAACGATAAATTAACAGCTCTGCCATATGATTTGTATCACTCGATCTTTTTGAAATTCATGTAACGGAAGTATCTACCCAGTGTCTTCATAAATGCAAGACATGATAGCTGTCGGGCATCGATAGCTAAAATTAAGCTGACAGATATTGGAAGGGTTGATTATTAAATAAAGATGAAAAAAGGCATATGGTGCGTTAGAAGTTTCGTTTAGTATATACACAATCTACAGGTCAGGAACATAAACGATAGACATGCAGATAATGGTTAAGTATATTAACATCTAAATCAAAGTGAGTAGTGAACTGTAGAAGCTGAATGTCTTTATGCAAACACTACATAAACTGACAGGGGTAATAAGTATTACCTAATAGTCAAACGTTTGTTTTTCATCATACACCGCCTTAGTTTCATTTGTCTTAATGTATAACACAATAAAAGGTTATGTAAAATATTTCAAATATGTTTGTAATTCTATAGGGAAATTACTCTTTATCTCACCATACATAGCATAACCTTTTATCTCCATTAGTCAAGTAAAGGAGTTATGTTTCATGTTATTCTCGCCAAGTACTATTACAGACACTGTGTTATGGCTAGAAGCATACCTTGAACAAAGTGCAATGAACTGTTTGAAAAGTAAAATCGAAATTTTAAACCAAAATATCCTATTTTAATCTTTCACATCATTGAAAGCCTGACTACACTAACATGTGTCCTATTGGCTACACTAACGGACAGCATGTGTTTCAAACCACTGGAATTAGTTCTATTTGACAGATATGTTCTATATTGGCAGTAATCTGGCTTTTTGTTCACTGTTTAATGCCTTGGTATATACTATTGCCTAGATCATAGAAGCAAAGGTCGTTACGTCCGATTACCTGATTGGCAATTACATCTAAATATCACGAACCAAAACAAATTTATCTGTCATAACAATAGAAAACAACAAATTCATTTGAAACAGTAATTTGAATAAAAGTATGACTGATTGCATCATTTTTCATTTTGCTATGCTGAAAGATCAGAGACTTCTTTAAGAGCTTAGCTGTAATTATGTTTTTGTATATCCCTTTCAACTGTAAAAGGATTAAATTCTAGACGCTCCAGAGAGACTTTGAATGGTTCAAATGCAGACTTTGTCGCAAAGAAATTGTACAGTCTGTATTAGAAAAGTCTCAGTCATCACAAAACCTGCATACCTTTAATAATGTAATCACTGGCTCATGTGATATTACAGAATATCACAAACTGTTGTAAGCACAGTTACAGTTCCATTACTTGTACCAAGACAAGTTTCAGGACTGACCGATAAATTTGATAATTTGTGTGAGCGTCTAGATGTTTCTGGTATTTAATGATTTTAAAAGGAATGGAAATATTCTGTCTGGGAAAAAATATCTTAACAATACTATCCAGCAGTAACTGACATATTTACAGAACTTATTTAATTGTCGTTCTAGAAACTAAAGTTATCACAGACGATGAGATATGCTCTACCGAAAGAAAAGCGAATCTCTCGGAAGTGTGAATCTTTAAACAATTGTTTTTACAACTATTTCATTGAGAAACGTGATAATACAATTACTGTATATTACTATATATTTGTAGAAAGTCTTAAACCGAAACAGCAAACACGAATTAAGTTATATTGATTATGTACATTTTGAAACATTTTTCCGGGCAAATCCCAAACGTGTGCGATGCTTGATTTAATTTACTTAATGCGCCAGTATGACTTGTTATGAAAACACCTTGCGCCTGATATGTATGAAATCCCGTTAAGCTGAAAATGATTAGGCAAGACCCAAACTTTACTAACCGGCAATCACAAAGTCACGGCAACGGCTTCTTCTAGCATTGCCAGGACCGAGAGCAAGTGTTATCGTATCTTTTCAAAACTACTGTAATTATTTTAACAAACGCATGTGTGTCAACCAAATGAATACAGATGAACAGTTGCATACGGATTCGTATGTCAAACTGTCTTTTTATTGAACATTACTCTTTAATACAGTTAAAACAGTGGCTTTACTGCACACACAGTGGCTTAACTGCACAAACAGTGGCTGAACTGCACAAACAGTTGCTTTACTGCACAAACAGTGACTTTACTGCACAAACATTGGCTTTACTGCACAAAAAGTTGCTTTACCGTCCAAAAAGTGGCTTTACTGCACAAACATTGGCTTTACTGCACGAACAGTTGCTTTACCGTCCAAACAGTTATTTTTCTGTCCAAACACTTAAGAGAAAGGCAAAGCTTAAGTGTTGATAGAGTTACATTAAAGGAATGGATTTCATATTCAATGTGCAATATATCGTCAGATTTAGTTAATAGGGGGTCGAGAATAAGCTTCATATAAAGTAGAATTTAAGTGACATCTCAAAATTCACCCAGTGACTGGGAAATAATTTTTTCAAACGTCCTTAAATGGTTGCTTACGTAACACTTGGACGTGGTGAAGTTGACGACTGAATTAATGTTAGTCGTGTTGGTAGAAAATACATATGAAACTATAAATCATAGTGCGAGATAAGCTTCTCGCTTGTTAAAATATGACTTATGTTTAGAGAACAGAAAACGTGACAGAGAGCTATCTAGGCACATATAACTCTTTAAAAAGTGTTATGTATCGATCTCAGGTCATCATTATTCGTAACAGGAAATATCCACTCTCACGGTTTAGTAATGTATATTAGCTGATAGGATTTCGTGATAATTTTCGATGAAATATTCTCTATATAGAAAATTAATATAGAAATTTTCAAATGCGTTTCTGATCAATTTAATGCATATTTTTGCCGTGAGCTCTTTTGCAGAATAATAATTTCCTTGAGTTGTCGGAAATTAACTATGTTTATTATTCAGCAAAAAGGCAAAGAGGATATAGGAATGGGAATCGTCCATCCGTCCGTCAGAGCTTCCGTCTGTCTGCATCATGTCTCATAAACTCCTTTAAGGGTTTTCATATAAATTTGGTCATATATTCATGTCATCATAGCGACATACATACATTTTTTTGTAACCTATGTCCAAAGCCCATACGCTAAAGGTCTAGGCCGCACTTAAAGTTCATTTGTTTTTGTTGTCTGCTCCATAGCGCCTACACCCCTTGAATGAATGTCATATAACTTTTGTCCGTGTTCCAACCCCGCCCTCTCAACGAAGTGCAAAACCTAATTTCAAGCCACACATGCTCAAAGCCCACTGAAGGTGAAGGCCACACTTAGGGGTCATTATTATGTGTCCGCCCCAAAACACCTAAACCTCCTGAAGGATTTTTATAAAACTTTAGTCAAATGTTTATCTCATCAGGACAACGTGCAGACATTATGCCCCAACCCCGCCCGCAAAATGTTAAGGCAACACTTAGAGGGATTTGGATTTTCGTGTCTGCTCCGTAACTCCTAAACTCCTTGAAGGATTTTTATATACTTTTGTCAAATACTCATCTCATCAAGACGACATGTACAGCCCATGTCCAAACCCTGCTGTCTCAAGTATTTCGAAGGATTGATATATTAAGAAATTTGTCGTAAACCAGCTTTAGTCTTATCTCATATAGCTCGTCTCAAAACTTATTAAATACCCCTCGTAGAAAACATAGGTTTCAACAATTGTGAATCTATGAAATAGAATGTATACATTGCAACAATGTAAAAGAATATTAGCAATGTTTTTATAATATTTTTATTTCTGAAATGTCTTCTTAGTTTAATGTTGATAGCCATATGAACAAATGGCATTCTACATATAGACCTCCGAACGTCTGATATGTGACATTTTATTGAAGAAAGATTTTAGTTTTTTCTCTATTATTATCATTATTATTATTTTATAATGTTGGTGTTTATGTTTACAGAAACATCTGAATGATGACATTACCACTTTAGTAATCAATGCGCCTTAAACTACATTGCAATACAAGAATGTCTGTTTTAAAGTGCATCACATGTTACATGTACATTACTGTCAGCATTTATCTTAGCACTTTACAAATTGATCTGAGACCGTCACCATGGAAAGCTTACATCGTCAATAAATTGGTAAATCAGTCATTAAAAACAGTTTCGTTGTTTGCTACATCATACAATTCCACAATAAGCAATGGTAGAGATATTTTCTTTTCCTTTCATACATGTCTCCGGTAGCAAACTTTTTGATTTCGAAATGGCGATTTGAGTTTTTCACATTGTGTACAAGTTTCATCATTATCAGATCGTTAGAATAGTCGCAGCGTGCTTTGTTACATGCGCCATAGAGGTATAAGACTAGTCTAAATTTTTTGTCTCCGTCATGACAAGCTCATTTCAAATGTATATAAAAAGGCAAGCCAAAAGTAAATCTGTTATCACACTATACTAAGCATACGTTTGATTTCATGTTGTGGCAAGGCTGCAAACGATTCAGTTAGCAATAAAAGGCAGCCAATTTTTATTATCATCGAATAGTTTCTGTTATAACCCAAAATACACACTTGCTACTTTATAACAAGAAAATTTGTTTAAAAAATATAAAAATCGGAAATATACAAATCACAATGTTACGATTTGTTACCATGACATTCATATTTCAAAAAAGCATGTTCATATTCTGTAAATGATTACGAATGTCATTATCAGTGTATTCTGGTCCATACAACCATTGCTCGTCCTAAAATGTTTAGCTATTAAACCAACAAAACTTAAAGAATTTAAATAACAACTTTCATTAGTTTAATTAGTAATTCAAATAAACGTGTCACGTTCGAGAAACGTACACGTGTAAAGTCGGCATCAAAAAACCTCTTACAGAATGGTATCAATGACATGTTCTTCATGATCACGGTTTAATAGCAATGTTTAGATATTTGCAAAAAATCCTTAAACTATTCTCGAAAGTAGTCTTAAACACACACACGAGTAGGCCTGAATATCTTATAAAGAGTGGACTTTTGGATTGTTTTATATTATAATAGTTTCCTATCATCTTGAAAACAGCATTGCCAATACAGGTAAGAGCTTTCTACAATGCGTACTTAAAGCTACACTGATTACAGTAAAGGTAGAGGATGTCACCTGAAACTGTTTTTAACTGAACTTTAGTTTGTTTTCAAGCGAAAGCACGAACGAAAATACAATTAATTTACCATAAAATAAATGTCGGGATTGCACGAAAAGAACCATTTTTTCACGTTAATGGGTGGTTCTTAGACAGCTTTTACACTTGAAGGAATATATCTAAGAGCAGCAATTTGTAGTTTAAACCTTAGAACGAGAGCCAAGAATCTATAATAGATGTTAGTAAATATCCCGACATAATCAGAATATGGTACCTTTTAGGTAATGTAACATTAAGCTTAAATTGAATTCGTGGATAAATGAGTCCATGGTGTTCTTTTTATATTGTTTGTCTAAGAAATCAAAATTGCAATTTTTCATTTGAATCTATCAGAAAACAATTCGACTACTACTGGGAACTATTCACTTCTTTAGATGTTCAACATTTAAAGTCTTCGTAAGGACTTGTTGCCTTCTAAAATTTTCGATGGTTTCCTATTTATTGTACTAAGAAACGACTTATATACGACTTATAAACGACTGTTATAATCCTTAACATTTCTGTCAAACAGAATAATTGTAATAGAAATACAAACTAGACTAGAGCTATCACTAAATGTGATTAAAACCCATGAAAGACTGCTTTATAAACTGAGGAAGTTCGTAGTAACAGAATACCTTGCAAAAAAACACTAAAATAGAGATATTGTTCTTGGTAATAACTCTGTAATTAGTCAAGATAAAGTTATGGTTCACTGCACTTCCTCTCATTGTGCTGGACCATTCTATGAAGTTGTATTGCATTCAAACCAGTATTTTTCAAGTTATGCTCTGCGACAAGGAAAAGTAAAAATGGGCAATAAATCAGTAAATACTCAAGATAGAGTTATGGTTCCTGTACACTGCACTTCCTCTCATTGTGCCAGACCATTGTATGAAGTTGTATTGAATTCCAACCAGTAGTTTTCAAGTTTCAATGCTCCGGACAAGGAAAAGTAACAAATGGCAATAACTCTGTAAAGAGTCAAGAAAAAAGTTATGGTTCCTGTGCACTGCACTTCCTCTCAATGTGCTAGACCATTGTATGAAGTTGTATTGAATTCAAACCAGTAGATTTCAAGTTATGCTCCGGACAAGGAAAAGTAACAAAGGGCAATAACTCTGTAAATACTCAAGATAGAGTTATGGTTCTTGTACACTGCACTGCCTCTCATAGTGCTAGACCATTGTATGAAGTTGCATTGAATTCCAACCAGTAGTTTTCAAGTAATGCTTCGGACAAGGAAAAGTAACAAAGGGCAATAACTCTAAAATGAGTCAAAAAAGAGTTATGGTTCCTGTGCACTGCACTTCCTCTCAATGTGCTAGACCATTGTATGAAGTTGTATTGAATTCCAACCAGTAGTTTTCAAGTTATGCTCCGGACAAGGAAAAGTAACAAAGGGCAATAACTTTGTAATTAGTCAAGATGGAGTTATGGTTCTTGTGCACTGCACTTCCTCTCAATGTGCTTGACCATTGTATGAAGTTGTATTGAATTCCAACTAGTGGTTTTCAAGTTATGCTCCGGACAAGGAAAATGCAACGGACCGCCTGACCGACCTACCGACCGACCGCCCAACCGTCCGACCGCCCGACCGACCGACCAACCACCGGGTGACTCCTATATACCCCCCAAACATCGTTTCGGGGTTATAAAAAGTACCATTGTTTACAAGTTATCCCTATGTACTGAAATCTATCAACTTGTATGCAACCCTGATTTCTAACACTACATGTTCTTACTTCCGAAATACTCGCTGCACTTGTAATCGTTATTCTGTAATTTTTGACAATTGTACACTGCATCAATTTGAGTTAAGGTCAAAACATGGCAAAAGTATAAACAAGAATTCATTGATGCAAAGCATCAAAGGTCGCCGGTAACTAATTTATTTACAGACTGTAAGTAGTGATGTCAAATGCAACCATTTCTTAAAATTATGCCTGTTAAATTACAGGAAATGTTGGAAATGTAACCACAGTGGTCAATAAGGTACAATTTATTTTCAAATGTGACTACTGCTAGATGTTGATACTGCAGTACTAGCTGTCGGATAAGTTATTCATGCATACCAGATCGGGATATCCGCAGTTTTTACCAGTGCTGGAAAATCTCATCTTACACCCCATGGTATAAGATGACTTGATGATGTCAGAAAGAACTACTTTTATGAATGAATGTGTAAATTTATACATTACTAAAAGAAAATAGACCGTAAATATAAGTCATTACTTTTATTTTATTTCTGCTACTATTAATCGAATATGGTATGCAAGAAAAAGAATCTATCACTGGCTGCACTTACAGATGAGAATATCCGGCTCTCGGGTAACTACAGTTACACTATATATAATACATAACCTATATGTAAAATATATACATTATCATTGGTAAAAAATAAATAATATTAAAGTACATGTGTATTGTGACCCATTAAACAGGCTTTTAAACTGTTAAATTAACCAGACCCTAGTGGTGGGGTGCAGTCCATCTGTTTACTATTTAATTGATAAAATTTGACCTGTGAATTACAAAAATGGGTCTTTCGTGTCAATATTAAATAAGAAGCACATTAACAACGATGAACATGAACACTCTTTCAGAAACGAAGTAGGTATGCATAAGTTAATATTTCCATAGCCAAAATAGATATCGATTTCAGCTTGTTTTGTTAGATTTAGCAGTAATTTCGGATTAGCGTTTGTTCGGATACTTCACTCACGTTTCAATGCATTTCCTTCGACGCTGTTACACCGCCACGCCAACCTTTTAAAAGTCGATTTGGTCTGGTCTAGGCGGATCTTTTCTCTTGGTATAAGATATTGTAAACACCGGTCTGGGGAGCGTCATTATTTTCACATTTTAAACAGTTATTCCCCTTTAATTAAAAGGGCCAATTTTAGCGCGAACTTAAACTTCCTTTGCGATTTTTAAAATAGTTTTTTTTTATTTCAAACAACAATGTAAGATGTCAGAACAAAATTTTAACAAGTTCATACATTTTAATAACTTCTGCTACCAGCTGAAGAATCCTTGAGCATATCAAATATAGTCGCCGGTTGCGACCGGCGACTAATAAAACAATAAGTGTTGTGTTTTTCATATTCATTGTTCTCTTATTTGATGACACAACATATTTTGCATCAACTTTCACTTTGATAGAATAAAAAAAGAACAAATTGAATGTGTTTGGAAGTAGTTTTTAGGATATTGCAAAGATATATTGACAACCCTGAAACACTAAGGTTCTCCTCTTATTACTTCACTGAACTATAATATTATAACAAAAAATACAATGATTCAATGCTAGCCTTGATACAAATATAAAACCACTTATTGCATATCAACAATTAAATAATACATGTATTTCAATAAATTCAACATGATTGACAAATGTTAAGAACGATTTTCTATGACATCATTTTAAATTGCATAAATCGTAAACGTAAACTTAAGCCAAGATTGTTGCCAATATGTTCTAGCCTCTCTGCTTCGATTGTCTTAGATTATTCCGAACACGAAACAACATCAACTTTGAAATTACACAAAAAAACACGTCTGTGCAAAACATATTTAAGCAAATATTTTTATGAAATTGCCGTTGGGACATATCCAGTCTTAAAATTTCAAACCACAAGCATTTATGTATAATTTTTACTTAGTTTAAAGACTATGCAGCAATAGACATAATCTCCGAAAGATTATTCAAACGATTTACTCCACGCTACAATGCTGTAATATTCTTAGTAGGCAGGATTAAGCTACTTGAACCAGATTATGGCGGTAGAGAAATACTTCTGGAGTTATGCTCAGGAACCTGAGTTTGCTTTTATAAACAGTGCATGTGGTGTAACAAAGTGTCGCAAACTGATGGCTTCGTGATTTCTTTTTGTATCAACGTAACGGGAAGTTTTGTTCCTCAGTGCAATGAGTTGAATTATGCATGTAGCTGAATTAACAATTTATTTTAATGCCGTGTTAATATACTGCGGATTTCTTTAATGATTATTTTTTGTTGTTTATTGTCCAATCAATTTCATTCATTTTCGCCTTGCAGCTTTATTATACAATAATGTATAGCCGTATTAGATTATAATTTCAAAATAGTATCATGTTACCTCTAAGTTAAGCTACTTATTACAGGTGTTACAGGCGGAAATATAGTCATTAAAATAATTCACAGATGTTCATATTACATTTAATGAGTTTAGGAGTCTATGATTCAAGAGTTTAGAGTTTATTTGTTGGTCATTAATTTTGATATAATAGGGTTATTAGTATAGTAACGTGATCCAGCATGCCGGATTTGCTCGAGTCGTGCGTCGGATCATACGAGAGCGTAGCACAAGTTTGATCCGACCTTGACGAGAGTGAATCCGCCATGCTTGATCACGTTACTATACTACATGTAATAACTCTTTTGTTATATACTTTTTGACACTTGTCTGCGCGATAAACTAAATAAAAATGGCATTCTAAGCATACAATTGAAGAAAAACCCGTTTTAGCGCAAAATATACATAGTTTGCGACGTCAATATTTTGACGTCACCGTAAAAACAATAGTAATGACCCAGTCAAAAGCGACGTTATTACATGTAACGTCATGTGCATTTTAAGGCCAATTGAATGCACTCTTACAAATTATGCCACGCTGTTTGTATTGCACGTTTATGAATACAATACGTAATTTCTTTCTGACAGGCCGTATTTGATGGTTGAATACAGGCAGTATTGTTGGCAGAAAATTGATAGGTATATAAGAAAACTGTATATTGACTACAATGCAATATACTGAGAAAAAAATACTAATATATAAAGCATATTATTCAGTAGTTTAGGACAACATATGGAGATTCGTTGACCATTTAGGTAAATGCAGGACTCCTTACTATAGTTCTAATACGTTACTGTACCAGGAAGATTAGTTCAGTTCATCAGATTGTTTAATACCGTGTTGATTAATCAGAAAGTATATTTTAGGAATATTTCCAGGTTTTGTTGCTACATTAGTTCCCGACGAACTAAATGCAACTCGCCTTGCAGCTATAGCACTCTGTTGCCTTCAAGCAATTAAATTTATTCCAGATATAAAAGGCGGAAATGTCGTGACTTTGGGAATTCCCACGTGAATCACATGACCTCTTATTTTTTAATTTCATGTTCTGAGACAAAGACTAAATAATACTAGATTATAAGAAAAGTTTTCGTTTTGTGTTTATTCTCTTTGTGCAAAACAACACACTAAGATAATTTATTTTAGGCATGGAACAATTTTCCTACATGTACTAACGTGAGGACGACTTTGATTACCCAACTATTTATGTAAGGTATTAATAAACTAACAAATTTCATATACACCAGTTACAATATTTTCTTTGGAATTCTAATGACGTTTTTATTTAATCATAATCATATTTAATTCAAAGTTTTGATAACAGAAAGTATCGAACAACGTAAAATGTAACAGACCATTTCTGTTCAAACTTTAAAAATGTATCAATGTACACCCGTAGTTCAAAACAACGGTAAAACTAGAAGCACTCTGGTGGCTGTCAAGCAATTATTGTCTATTATTTCTAATTAACTAGTGGCAGCATTGCAACAACAGGAAACAAATGTTGGTGCTCAGTTTCAAAGCTTTTACCTTTAATTTGCTTTTTCCTATTTCCGCTTAGGGTACATAAACTAAATTAGTTCCACGCTGCCACACGACACACACGAACGAGGTAGGGCACCAACTTTATTAACTAGCCGGATGTAGCAGAGAGTCATATTTTTTAAAATGAAAACTGAGAAGTCAAGCACTGATCAATGCTGTCAAAAGTCAAACTTCAACAATTATACGACTGGAGTATTCAGGAGGAAGGAGGAATGTTTTATTTTTATTTTACACGTTAAGATTTGATTTGATGGCAAACCCATGCTATATTTGATAATAACTAGTTCTCTATGTAATGGTCTCCTTCATGATTTAATCCTTAGGGTTAAACACGACCAATTGCCTTTTATCAATTGACGGGACCTGTTTGTTTATCAAAATATTCTGGTTACAGTTGTTAATGTTGCTTTGAAAAATAATGTAACAAATAATCCAGCCCAAGGCATGGCAAAAGTTTGCATGCAGTTGAACTGCTAAAAATCAGAAAGGTGAAATAACAAAAAAAATATAGCAGCAATAGAAATTACTGGAAAAGAGTTTACTTTAAAATTATGATGGACAACTGTGAAATTACACACAAAACGGTTTTCATAAAAGATAATAGATTACATAAAAAGTATGATTGCGACATATACAGTATAATGTTTAAAGAGCTTCATTTTGTCAACATAATGCACGAATATTTAGATAAATCCGTTAGCTATAATCTGATACACATCAATTCAAATAGTCATATGCGATTGTTATATTATAAAATGAAATGGAGATGTGTTATGCATACCTAATTAATGGGTGTTAATTGTTAGTGCAAACGACGACTTTCGTTCTTGGTGGTAAAGTCAGTTGTCACTCGTGACAACACAACAGACTAAAATGCATGATACACATTGAACAATTTAGCTAGTACATTTGGCATATCATCGATATGAAAAATTGAACATAAATAATGGACAAACTCAGGTTTGCCAAAGAAGGGTGAATATTATTTTGAAAACTGCCCAAACCTCCTGAGAAAAGTGTAAAAGATGCAGTCCAATACTAACGAAAGCAAAAATTCAAATATACTTTAAAAAACACAAAAATAAGTTATTTTTAATATAAAATGAAAGTTGGTATGTAGAAATTCTAATTAAACCACAGTACATGTACAATTATTTTTCTATACATTATGAAGAAAGATAAAAAGACCTGGGTAGTCATTTTGTCGAACCACTGAGATTTCAACATAATACACATACTTTTCTTCGTGTTCCAAACACTTTCTGTAAATTTTAACCTGACAATCTTCATTATTTAGTGTCTTGCATAAGGTAATGTACTTGCCATTGAAATAACTGTCACTTAAATTTCGCTTAGTAGTGGACCTTTAAAACGTATTTCGGAAGTCTTATTGGCTGACGGAATTCGAGTTTATTTTCAGTATCGCAACGGGGCGACGTCGACAGTATACAGTGGATCAGAAAAGGATTAAGGAGACTCAACATTAATTAATATACCCAAAGCGCCAGAAGGCAACCGTATTAAAATTCATATGTAGCTCATACACTAGCCAAAAGTAGTAGGACTGCAGCAGCAAATACTTACAAACACTGTGTTTAGAAATAAATGATAATAAAAAAGAACGAAAACAAAAAGTGCAGTAAACTCCATATAAAGCTAACTCCTTTGGACCATTTAATTTGTTGAATTACCTATCATCCGAACTGTTGCTCTTTCTTTTTAATTGCACTTGAACGAAATTTCGATTAATTCGTTGTAAGGTAATCGGGGCGTCGCGAAAGAACTCATTAGACAAGTTAATGAGGGGATAATAGGCAGATTTTACTTAAAAATGTAATAGAACAGAATTATCTCAATGTGTATCAATCAATACTTTACTGTTAGATACACATTTTACGTCTTCATGTTTGTTTATTAAAAAACGAGACTAAATTAAATTAATCTAAAATTAAAAACAAAAAATATTTCACCTACAAAAATCAAGTTCTTTTTTTTTAATTTATGTATGATGACAAAACAAGAGGGCCCTATATCGCTCACCTGACTACCATTGGCTATAATACAAGGGCTTATGATTCTAATATAATTCGTAGAGGTCCACTACACAATGCTAAGTAACATTCCAAATATCTATTCTCTGCCTGTCGGCCTTCTTGTTTTTTTTTAAGTTTTCCCTATATAAGCCTATGTGAAATCAAGTCACCTCCCTCCCTCCTCTCCCCCTCCCGGGAAGGGTTAATTTTGACCTGGGGGTCATGATTTGAACAATCTCGGTAGAAGTCCAATAGGTATTTGTACATGCCAAATATCTAAATCTCTAGGCCTTGTGGTTTCAGGGAAGAAGATTATTTAAGTTTTTCCTATATAAGCCTATGAAAAACCAAGTGACCCCCCGGGCGGGGTCAAATTGACCCAGGGGTCATGATTTGAACAATTTTGCTAGAGGTCCACTAGCAAATGCTACATGCCAAATATCTAAGCTCTAGGCCTTGTGGTTTCAGAGAAGAATTTTTTTTAAAGTTTTCCCAATATAAGCCTAAGTAAAACTAAGTGACCCCCGTGCGGGGTCAATTTTAGTTCGGGGGTCATAATTTGACCAATCTTAGTAGAGGTCCACTAGACAATGCTACATACCGAATATCTCAGCTCTAGGCCTTGTCGTTTCAAAGAAGAAGATTTTTTAAGTTTGTCCTATATAAAGCCTATTCAAAACTAAGTGACCCCCGTGCGAGGTCAATTTTGACCCGGTGGTCATAATTTGAACAATTTTGGTAGAAGTTTACTAGACAATGCTACATACCAAATATCTCAGCTCTAGGCCTTGAGGTTTTAGAGAAGAAGATTATAAAGTTTTTCCTATATAAAGCCTATGCAAAACTAAGTGACGATCCGTGCGGGGTCAATTTTGACCCGGGGGTCATAATTTGAACAATCTTGGTAGAGATCTACTTGACAATGCTACATGCCAAATATCTAATCTCAATGCCTTGTCGTTTAAAAGAAGAAGATTTTTAAAGTTTTTCCTATATTAAGCCTAGTATGCAAAACTAAGTGACCACCCGCGCGAGGTCAATTTTGACTCGGGGGTCATAATTTGAACAATCTTGGTAGAGGTCCACTAGACAATGCTACATGCCAAATGGTGGACAGACGGACGGACGGACGGACGTACGACGTACGACGGACGCCGGACGGAATGCGATCCTAATAGCTCACTCTGGCACTTTGTGCCAGGTGTGCTAAAAACTATTTAAATATCAGCACTGAAACAAACACTATCCTAGTGTGCAATGTATCAAACTCAGTGTGAAAAGGAAATTATACAAACATCAAAATATCATATTGAAAATGAAAGCTATGGGGTATTCTGTAGGAGATTATATTATCATTCTATTATCATTTAATTATTATTCTGTTACTTGACGGCAAATATCAATTTGTAAAAAGGAAAGTGGCCCTGTAAAATTCCTGTTTTAATTAGAGAAAAGAGAAATAAACACTGTAATTAAATATTTTTGTTTGTTTTTACAGTTTCAAGTGTCAAGTTTATTTCTGAAAATTCCATTAGACTTAAAAGCCCAGGAAGACCTAACAATAAAGAAATGATGACGAATAGGACCTTAAAAACAAACCAAACATAGTTGAACTACTAAAACATACTTACTACATGTAAAGGCGTTAACAAATTTATATATACAATGTATATAGCGCCACATATTAACTTTATCATAAGTTTTACATAAATAATAATCAGAAAACTAACTGTATTATTATCAATCATATAAGCATTTTTATGTATAAAATTCTGGAAATATTTATCCAAACATTAGTTTACCTTTAAACTAAAAGATCAACTTGTTGGTTTTTATTTCTTCATAGGCTGCATACTTACAAAATATGAAATTTTTATTTAATATTATTTTTATAAACTATAATCCCTATTGTACAATGCTTACTTTACATGTAGGAGTAACCGTTGTTACGTAAGCGTTTGAATGTGTAAATGTAAGATTAAAGCCTTTTATGTTAAATAGTTGACCCTAATTAAATATATATTAAGTTCTGAAGATCGCTTCATCTACACAGACAATTTTATGATAGCATATCATTGTGTTACAACACTGCTATTGAGGTAAGCTTTTTGTACCAATTTAAAAGAAAACACAAAAACAAATATATCTTTCATTTGATTATGTGTTGATTTACAACAGCGTTAGCAGTCTCTTTGGTCATTTGTAAAGTAAGTCTGATTAGTATGTCATACACCCAACTTGTCCATAGAAAAGTTTCAATATCTACATCATTGTGAGGACATGTATAGTTTGAACCTTTTGCCAACCCATAGGAGATAACGGCTATTCTAAGAAAACGACACCATAAACACAATGAAAGCATTTCCTCACGTCAGGCTGATGAATGATCTTAACAGCTGGGACGTGTCACTGCGTTTTAAACAAATACTTGAACCAGAAAACAACAGACAATCATTAGATGTACCTCATGTATTTAAAATGTTAATGATTGGCCCTGTTGGAAAACATGCTTATTAACGGGTATCATATCAAAAATTATAACACACTTTCATCTTACCAAAATCAAACGCATTAAATTGTAAACCTTTTAACCATTATTTGATATGACAAACATGATTGGACAAACCTGCACTATTAAGTCCATTGATGTAATCTGGACAAGACTGTTTTGCTTCAGTCCCGGCCGGGGTAAAGTCCCAACACATTGCATCGTCCCACGTTACGTTGCAGTAGACACCTGAAAATAGTATATATATTAAACCTTAAATCTCAAACAATAATCAACAATTATCACTGTCTTACTGTAATGATTTGCCTAATTTAGTAGTTAACTTATGTAAATTTTCAAAAAGCAAAGACCCAACATTACTTCCGGTTTTACAACACATAAATCGGTAACGTTCAACAAAGTAGCAAACCTGACTTTGACGTCAAAATACGTCTTATAATGTTTAGAACGTCATCTGTTTTTTTTTTAAATATGATTGGCATTTTCGACTACGTCTCTCTAGTTTTCAAGATAGTGATCTCAAATTTTCAAGAAATATGTGTTACACACGGTAGTTTCTAAAGCACAGACAAACCTGTTTGAAACATGTGTCATTGAAGCCGATTTTCTTGTGATGTTTCCCCTGATCGCTTATTGGTTTAATACATTTAAATCTAACTGCAGTTAACAAATATTGACTAAAATTCGTTCTTGAATATGGGAAATATAACTATCTTTTACATATAAACCCCCTAGAAACGTATCTCGGAAATAAAGTGTTCCAAGTAAGCCCAAGTAAGCCCAAGTAAGCCCATGATGTACTTTCCCTAGAAAATATAGAGGCTGATCTCTTCCCTCCGCGTGGTGGGATCTGCCAGTACTTTCCCCGGGGGTATGCAAGAAAATAATAGTTTCAAACTTGGTCTTTTGAACACTTAATATTCATTTTATGTTTCCAATTCCCCTCTTCCATGTGCACTTGTTTAAAACGCGTATTTCAAATCACCAGTGATACAGACACGTGGACTTTTAATAACAAATCCAACCGAGCCTGTAATTTTAGTTCTATACTATTTTGTTCAATTGAATGGTAAACCTTTTCTCTCTTTAATAGCGTCGTTCTCGAACACTCTATCAGCTCTTCTGTCACCTTAGCATGTTCTCAGATATATAAAAGGTATGAAAGGTTTGACATTTAATATGTCTGTAAAAGGTTTTAATACACTTCTGGCTCTGCGATCCAATATCCGGAAAACATAATCATCAATAATGTCGACGAAATCAAATATAAAGACTGTACAGTAAATTGGTGCGCGTTTTTCTTGATAGATAAGCTGTATTTTTATGTACAGAGTCAAACTATTATGACATAATTGTTTCTAACAAAAACTCTACCTATCGGCACGTGCAGTGCCCGAAACTTTACATTCTGTCTAGCACCTTATATGAACGAGGAAGTGGACTAAAACTACAGTATAATTTCAATAATGTCGATTTACTTAAATTGTAACTCGATTGCTTTGTTCTATGTGTTCATCCAAATTAGTCAAGCCGCGTATCGTAAATATCAAATTATAGGGACAATATTTTTCCAAGCTTATCTCTTTAGATAGCGCATGAGCTAGTGTACCCTATACCTGTATAAGTTATGAAATGAACCCACAGAGATTAAAGGGAACATACACGCAATGAATCCTTACATTTTTTGCAAAGGTACAGAAATGGATTGAAAAAACAGCGGCATTCGTTGGGTACTTCAAAAAGATTGTATATCCTTTTTAGGACGAAAGAAACAGAGCAATGAGAACCAATCCAAACCAAACCATTGTCTGATTATCAAGACACTTTGCAGCTTCACGGAATCAAATCAACTGATACGGAAAACAAATCAGAAATGTCAAATTTGTCTTTAAAGCATGTCTTTGTAACAAATCTCCGTTCTAACTTTTCTTACTCCAATCCTTATTTACCATTCAGCGGAGAGACAATGTATGTTACACTATCAGTATATTTGACTACATCTCGTATATTTTGCCAACTAACATGTAATAGATTTCACTTACTAGACAGATGAATTGTAGATTGAATGTACCGGTCTTCTATTATAGTTTATCAAACTGCCAACGCATATTAAATAGTTGTGAATTTAACTTTGCATCCATATACCGATTTCATTTCTAGTTCTCATTATGTATAAAATATGAATTGACTCATTGTTGTGTATAGTGTTTACTGATGGTACTGAGGAATACTTAAAAAGGACGAACTGTTATTCAATTTTAACAGAATTCAAAAAGCTACACTTTTAAGTGATAAATAAAAGTCATTTACTTAGACTTGTTGCCAAATCATTACAAGAGGGTATCGGTTCAGCCTTTAATATAAACATTAATTTGGTGTCCTTCAATAGTTAATAGTCTTGTTCGTAATCCTTTTTCAGAGTACTTTGCTTTGCGTACTATTTTGTGTATTATTTTTAGTTAGAAGTGATCTTTATCGGTATCAAATTGTTGATCAATATCTGAATTAATACCTGACAGGAAATTGTGCCGATATAGAAGTAATTATGAAAGATAATTAGCCTGCGCTGTGACTATTGGCGACATTGTTACAAAAGCTTTAATCATATTTATCTATTTCATTTCTGTAACTTTACATTGTCTGATAGAAAAATCAGTACTGTAACATCGTATTTGTGCAATCAACAGGCACCATGTGATATCAGGGTATCCGTTAATTGCTTGACAATGTCTGCTCTTACAAACAATTGCTATAGAA
This sequence comes from Saxidomus purpurata, assembly GCA_022818135.1. Taxonomy (NCBI): domain Eukaryota; kingdom Metazoa; phylum Mollusca; class Bivalvia; order Venerida; family Veneridae; genus Saxidomus; species Saxidomus purpurata. Next base: position 25,354,267 of record JAFMSR010000013.1, read on the forward strand.
ATAGCCTGATCATGTGCCTTCAATACAGAATTGGAAAAGAAATATTGCACCGTACAAAATGTATATTGTTATGATTTTTCTCACCTACTTTGTTTGATCATGGAATCACAGTTATATATCTACATAAACTAGTAGTATTGAGGGTACTGCGGCGAAATCGTAACTGTGAATATATGTATGGTTTTGAAGAATACATATATCGTGATAGTATCAGTATTCTGTTTGAAAAGATATTTGTTGTGTACGTTGCATTATTTACGCGTCTGCGCCCACTGAGCATCATAAACGTCGCTATGTTAATCAGTGTTCATATTCTACACCTTTAAATGATTAATTACGCAATATTAGCATGCAAACTGTCGAAGATGAGCCACCTACTGACCTTTTTCGAGAGTTGTAAAGGTTTGTGTCTTTAAATTAATAGACAGTGTAGACATAACAAGACATTCACATTAAGGTTGTCAGATGACAACGTATAATATTCTTTTTAATTGTTTAAAAAAACAAATTTAATGAAATAAACGCGTCAGGTTTGGCAGCATTTGTCACTGTGGATGTACAAAAAATAAGTAACGCTGTAGGGATTGCGTTTCCAAGAATCCTGCATCAATTCGACTGATATGGTATTTATATTTAATTAACCTTCCCCCTGTATAAGACTGAATATAAATTTTGGAAGTAAGAAAGTCACAACCTCACAGTGACACCATGGTACATATGAGTTATATCATTTGTGCTTAATCAAGAGTACTGTTGATGAATTTCAAACCGTTTCTCGTAAACACAACTCGGTTTAAGTCTTAACAACATTATGCCTCTATGGCTTTCTGAAAACATTTCGTGTAGAGCTATTGTACATGTAGTTATCGCCTTTATTTTAATTGCATGTCGCAGCGCTACTTTAACTAACGTTTAAAGGTTAATTGTTGCCGATATTGACTGCCCTTTTAAACACGTGAAGTACAATGTACATTGCACCTGTGATAAATAGTTGTACCGTCCAATTACTGCAAAACATACTAGTTTAAGTTTAATAGTTTATTTCAGTCTCATTCATTTGCATAATACACATTTATAAAATTCATGCATACAAAATCACAGACAATATCAAGCAAATGACCATTCTATAGTAGAATTATAAGAGACTATAAGCATAATAAATTACAAATTATCACAGTTACTATATTCAATTTACACCTAAAACGAATGTCATCTAGATTAAAGACAACAAATAAAACCATACACTAACATGTATGGAAATCATACAAAATATACAGGTATGACTATGCACCTTCTGCTAATCGAAACCTAAAAATTAATTAAAAAGTGTCACAATATAAAACACTGATGTGAGAAAATAAGCACTATTGCGCAATTACAAAATGTTTTAAAATAACATTTATTACCTCTGATCAGATCAGAAATAAACTGATTAGCAGAAACTGCATAGGAGAACATAAAATATTCAGAGGAAGGTAAAGAAAATCTATTCAGCATTATTTACACAAATAAAATTGACGTCTAAGTAAAATATCATGGCAGGTTTTGGCACATAGACGAACAAGCATAGGATGTGTAAACAAAAGTGACAAATTGATCAAGGATAGGCAAATCTTGAAAACCAATGCAGACATTTTCAGCTTTGCTGAGCAAGCAGCTGCGAATATCTTCATATTTGCGACAGTCCATTAAAACATGCATTTCATCTTCTAAAATATTACAAAAACAACACTTTCTATCCTCTACCCTCAACTTTTCATATCTTCCTGTCTCAATCCTTAGTGGAGCAACTCCACATCTAAATTTACTAAGAGCTGATCTAGTTTTGCTGACATATTGTCTTACAGTAATTTTCAACACAAAATTCCTGTTTAAATAATCTGTAAGTTCTTAATTTATTTCGACCAGTGCCTGAAATACCAGTAATACTGTTAATTGAACTTAACCAATCAATTTCAAAACAATCCATGGTCTTCTGTACTACGCTATTGACCAAATTATTTTTATGAACTGGAATATTAATGAAATACTATGAAATTTAAAGGGGCACTCCCTACATCTAGCTGATTATATTCTCGAAACATAGATCATGTGTTCAATGAACATAAAAGATAAATAAATACAATTTCAAAGAAGAACATATAGCGAAAAGTGCCTCATTTTACCACAATTAATCAAAATAGAGGCCGTCTGTAATAAATCGCACCCACCCATAAATTATACAACAACAACTGTACGATTATTGAATGGTTTACGGTACAGCAGTATATTTTAAACCGCTGATTTTATCGATAATGACTGGGAATGCATAGCTGAAACGTTTAGGTTGAGCTATGATGCTTCCAAAGATTCAATTATTTATGTTTTGGAGGTTAATTAGTTTGACATCAGTTATAGGGTATGTCCCTTTAAGGTCACACGTTCTCGACTATTTTGCTGTCATATAGAGCGTTGTTTTGCTGCTAAAAAAAGGACACGTTCAACGACTTGCGATATAGAAAATATCTTCTTTCACAAACTACAGACATTTATCACACCCTTGGAGATTTATATTACGAGCAAATGAAGCGTTGGTGCTTTATTGCGTTGTTCATTTTCGTGTAAATAAGTTGACTGTTAATGAGTTAATCTATGAGTGGACTGTTAATGAGCTTATATAATTTAGTTTTGTATCTGTGTTATTCTTATACTCTGTGGTAATTCATACAATTAAAAGTGCATGTATTTTACAAAACAGATCTGATATTATTATTTTTTTTATTTTTTTTTTTTTTTATTTTATTATATAACAATCTAGCCAGTTATTCATCAAGGTAGCGTCCAAACTATTATTATTGTATAACTGTTCGAAATAAATATACAAAATGTACACACCTTCCCTGTATACAATGAAATTAAATTTGCTGGAAAGAAACAGTGAAAGTAATAAAATTATATAATTATAGAAGGGAATGATATATTCACTACGTTTTTTATCATCGAAACTTTATTGCAAAATAACATTTTAAGCAGATAATGTTAGCAATGATTTATGTACACAATTCTTATGCGATCAAGATCTGGACGCCAAACGTTGTGGGCATTTACGTTAATATATTTGATTGATGATTCTCATTTAATGCTAACATTATGGCCGTTTTTTTTCTATATTAAGTTGAAATGCTCATGAAAATATTTCGAGAGCATTTATGAGTTGATAGATTAAGCTTAACAACGTTATCGATAAATTGTCTGTCTACTACAATTTTAAGCAACTTCCTGCTTGACTGATGGTAATGTGCTACTGAACGTCTAAAACTGCGAATTTCAAAATGTAATAATTATATTGCCCTGTCGAAAAAGGGTTTTGGGTTCGCGTCCCGGTCTGTTGCACATTTTTCTCTCTGTAACATTTAGCGCATTTTAATACCCCTGAAACGAAGGATTGGGGTATATAGAAGTCATTCAGGGGTTGGTCGATTGGTCGGCCGGTCGGTTCCTTAAATTCTTCAAAGCATAACTTGAAAACAACTGGTTGGAATTCAATACAACTTCATCCGGTGGTAAAGCACATTGAGAGGAAATACAATGTTTAAAAACCATAACTCCATCTTGGCTTATTACAGAGTTATTGTCCTTTGTTACTTTTCCTTGTCCGAAGCATAACTTGAAAACTACAGGTTGAAATTCGATACAACTTCATACAATGATCAAGCACAATGAGAAGAAGTGCAGTGTACAAGAACCATCAATTTATTTTTGACTAATTACAGAGTTATTGCCAAGAACTATAACCCCATTTTAGAATTTTTACAAGGTATTCAGTTACTTATAACTTCTTCATTCGATACAGCAGTCTTTCAGACGTATTAATCACATTTAGTGATAGGTCTAGTTTCTGCATAACATTTTACATGTAAATCACTATAAAATGTAGCCACAAACTCAAAATAGCGCGATCAGTTTTTTTAAAGACATGTTTTGTTTAATTAAATGAAACAGCAGCTTTATGTTCAGCTGTTTCTTCAAACTATCATCAGTGAAATGTTCCTCTGGTAATAATCTACCAAATAATTTCATGTCATTCTCATTCGTTAAAAATATGACATATATGTGACTGAAGAACTCCATTGACAGTTGATTTGATGCTGCAAGGATAGAAGGGCACCGACCTGTGGATTGTCGTTTTTTGGTTTGACAGATAACGATATGTAGGAAGTTTTAATTGATTCCGACGATTCAATTATCTCAATACAATATGTACATCGTTTAAAGAGGCATATCAAGGTACACAATATTTATAAAAAAAAGTAAGAGGTCCGTAAAAACGAACTCGACTTAACATGTCAACAATATGCACAATTTAGCTTATAAATTGAGCGTAAAAACATCTTTATGTATACTATATATATTAAGAAAATAACTCTATAAGATGTATTATCGTTAAAAAAGATGGTCGGTGCGATTCTGAGTATATGAAAGAGATAGGTAGCTAGATATCATAGTAACAATTCCTTCCAAGTTTCATCCTTATGCAGTATGTCACAGGGTGAAAAAATGCACCATGACCGATTCGCGAACCCGTGATCCTACGCTTTCAGGGCAGTGTTCTCCTGACTGTGCTAACAGCTTACACATTCTTCTCCAATTGTGGTTACATGTGCACCAGAAAACAAACTGAATCATTGTTTCCTTGTCAAATATGTTACTCGAAATATTGACCGTTATTCATTAGTCGAGAACGTATTAATTAATATACACTCATAGTATACATTATTTTAAAGCTAACAACATATTATGTTGATAGCTATGAACTATATGGTTACGTACAAAATTATAAAGGCATTCATGAAAGACTGAAAACGCAAAAGCATTTCATTGTCCTTTTTCATATGAATAATTTAACTAAACGGTACCTTACAGAGTAAAACTTTCAATCCAAAAAGAAGTTTTAATTCATACTTCTTGTCATTTCATTGGATGTTGAAAGGAATTCCGGTCAAAAGCGAGCTTTGTACTGCTGCGCTGAAAAAGCATTGTCCGAGCCTAACATAACAACAGTATGTAGACCAAGTATTTCGAATTCTGTGAAACTTTCATTGAATTTCAGCCGGCGACTGCCAAGAAAAAGTGCCGTCAATCATATTTATGTGTATACTATATTGACAATTCTGTGGAAATAGTAAATATCCCTTATAGATATCTGTTTCGAGTAAAGAAGTCGCTACACAATAAAAGTAAATACAAATATACTGATAATCACATGTTTTGTTAGAATACAAAACCATTCCTGATACTATTATCTAACTCTATGCATAAGTACTAAAAGGTACTCTCTCACATTCCATGTCTAATGTATATTTCTAATGAGAATCTGGAAAGTATTAATAAATCAATAGCTCTTCCGAAGTGTTAGGCGCTCCGTTTCTATAACAACAGGAGACTTTTCAATGAAAATTATACAGATTTATAATGAAAACATCAAAATAATTGCGGCCCTATGGTCATTTTATACTCCCTGATTGTTTGTGACGCAAAATTTCAAGTCAAAGTTTTAGTTAAACTTAATTCAAATTTTGGACGTTTTGAATATATAATAGCATTTGCGTATCTGACATGTTGTCAATATTGCGCTTTTCAGCTCATACATATTTATCCATATTACTGTTAAATATATTACATTTGCGCTCATTTATGTTGTCTGTAAACTATCATTTAAAGAGAGCCAAACTGCTACGAAAATGGTCCATCGCCGCAGTTGTAGTTTTAGCCGTAATAACAAATAGTAATAAAACAGCATAAATCATATTGTAGAATGAGCAGCGGCAGTTTCAGAACGTAACAATTTTGGAAGCAGTATTGCCACACAACTGCAAACTATATAGACATGAAGTCTAGCAACCGAACTTTGTAAAGGTATCATTTAAAAAACCGCTGTGACAAGGTTAAGTGAATTTTGCACGAAGAACATCACATGCAAGAAAGTTTTAATTTGGTGAAATATTGGCAACTCAGTGACTACCGGCTAAACATGTGGACATTGTTGGCTAGAACAAGATAGTGGAAGAAAACAGCAAGTTTGGCAATATTCAAGGGCAAAATTTAAAACTCCTGAGAACACAAGTGGTGATCTGGATGGTTATCGAACGTGCAGGGCATTTTACGACCGTGAAGATTGTGACGGGTTGTAGTAATGATCAGACAAACAAACTATTTAATTAAGAGAGTAGACCGCAAATGTAAGGAATTACTACACTACAATTATTTAGCAACAAATTCAAAACTTTAAGATGTACAGCCAGAACATTTTCTATGAATCATACCGCAACCGCAATAACAATGGCATTTTTGACAGTTAATCAACCACGTTTAAGTATGGACAGTACTTACGATTACTGGAGTAGTGTGGCTGAAATGAAAGTGAAAATATATGAACAACTGTGGTAAAGATAGAAAAACCGACAGCACTTCTTATTATCGGTTATCCAGGGGCCATAACTGCAGTATGCCTTGAGTGATTGTGCATGTTGTAGCATTTACCAACAAATCATATTTATAGATTTTACACGACCATTGCCAATACTGACTGGAAATCCGCCAATTTTGGAGACAAAGTTTTATATTTCATGTTTCATTTGATTTTATAAAGTGATTCTTTTGTCTGATTTTAGTGATTTATGTCGCAATGCAATGTAGTTTTTGGTCGCTTTGCACTAATGGTTACCATTACAATATCAAAATTTAATTTCAAAACGAAATTATACGACAAATTTAAACATATTACATTCTCAGAACAACAACAGCTGTTAACGGAAAACGGTAGTTGCCGGCTGAACAAGTTCAGGTCATAGAAGGACATGATGTCCCGTCTGTAATTTACGTTAAAAAATATTTTGTATGGATTGAGCAGCTGTGTTGCAGTCAGTGTAAAAAAATACTATTTATAATTACTGAAAAATTTATAAATAACAGTATATTACCGAAAAGAGAAATAAAACCTGAATTTGAGTATGTGCACTATGTTGTGAATTTCATCCTTCAATTTCTGAATTTATACTGTTTTAATTTTAGGATTTGGAGAAAAAGATGTCGAAGGGTCGATGCAAAATATCATATCTGCTTCTATTCTTCAAAACACTTAGAATAGTTTCCCGTTGACCCATTTATATGCACTACATGTCTGATTGAAGAAAAATAGAAATAGTGTACTAAGTTTGATTGGAATTTGAAATTATAGAGAATGAAATGCTTATAACAAAAAACTAATTTTAATCAACCCTGTAGACTGTTTTTTCTTGTGATATTGATTTGTGTGTGTGTTTGCTTCCATAAATTTGACCAATGTATAGTACACAATCAATCCAGTAGCTCATTATATCGGACAATATTTGTTCAAATTGTTTTCCCACTGATGATTTCTTTAATGTATAATATAACTGTATTTGTACATTCTAGAAAATATGCCATGAACGTACTGTGAGAAAATGTGATATTCTTCCAATGGAAGTTTAAAACTTGTAACGAAAAAATAGGCGGACAGCATCGGATGTTTTTGATTGATGGATTATCCGTTTGTCGGAAGAAAGACTAGAGTGAACGAAATGTTATGCAAACCAAACCATAGATTTTGCAGACAACTTAACATTACACATTAATATTTGTATTAAACTGACAATGTTCAGCTGCAAGGAATTAACATTAGCTGAGACGGGAAAACGAATAAGTAATGTTATTTGGTCTTTAAAAAGCATCTCCCTTCACGCTGTTTCTTACTCAAGTTCTTATTTGCTATTCAACAGAAAGACAATGCATATTATGCTGTCAATAATTTTGGCTACATACTCAAACATTGCACTAACTGAAATGTTATAAATTATTCACGCTCAAGACAAAAGAAGTATGGGTTGAACATACCGGTCTACTCCAGACCTATGATTTATCAAAGTGTCAACTTATGATTTATTCTGAATTAAACAATGAATAAATCAATCTATTGGACTTAAACTTTTGGTATAGTAGAACAATGTTACAGTACTGATACGAGGGAAAATGAGGGACATAACAATCCTGCGGATATAGTTAACTAGTTGGGCTCTGAAATGTTTTATTTAACAACTATATCGACACGACTTCGAAACTGATTGTTACTCAATATAAAAAAACGCTACAATTTAAGGTAATAAATAACGTCTTACTTTTTGTGGTACTTCTTGGTTATATTTTCACATGATATATGTTGGCTTTGAGTCATTCTTGCTGCGTTTTATACGAAGCGACCGCATGCGAGGGAAGGTGTTTAGATATCGGCCATTTATTTCATGGTTACACCTTGTTCTGTGGGTTACATTTCACAGATTTGAGATACAATGACTGAGATCATTCTCATACTTGTTTAACACTGAACGAAGCGACGGGTTTGTACGATTGAGATTTATTTAGAGTAATCTTGACTTATTCGTGCTTTCATGGTTGGTTAACCAGCTGGAAGCAGGAATTGTACATGTAATTTGGTAATACAATGTACATATTTCAATCTGAATTTTACGGTAATTTTAAGTTATGTGATCGTTTTATACACAAGGCAGACGGCCTCTCATTGTAAGTCGAAATAAAACTATTTCTCTCTGTCTTCTGTAAGTATTACATTTAAGGCATATGATTTTTTAATTAAATTCGCAGCTGTCAGGTACATATGATGGATATATATAACTATTATTCAGATAGATCTTCTATTGCTTATAATTTTGTCTCTGTAAATCAAGAGTGCAGTCATTAGATATCACGAGTTTTATTTGTTGCCACCTGATACAGACTGATACAAATATCATGTACCCGCTTTAAATAACCACAATAACCACAAAAACAAAAATAATATCAAACAGGGAATGCCACGTACCAAAAACGCAGCCTCCCCAAAACGAACCCCACATCACCCAGAAGTGCACACCACCAACACACACACACACGCGCACACGCACACACACACCACACACACACACACAATCATGTACACACACATATATACACTACCAACACACACTAGCATACAAAGCAAACACACGAGGACAAAACGAACAATTAAAGGAACACAGTGGGGCACCGCCTTGGAACGGTCAGTGGCAAAAACACCACTGGGGAGCTTAAACCGGTTTATGGTGCGCACCCAACCTCACTCTTACCCCCACCATGTTCCAAAGTCACAGGACAGTGTAAATAAAAGTAATCCCTGCTAGGTGAATCTCTAACACACGCAATGGAAACAAAAGGCATGGTATGTAAAACACAAAAATGCTCGTGTATAAATATATAAAAAGCAAACCTTGAGAACCAAAAAACGTATGTACTCAATGCCTTTGCAGAAGGCAGAGCACCAAGAGAAACACCCTTAAGGGAACCAGACTGTAAAAATTAAGGCCACTCTGTGGGTTCGGTGTCTCTCTCTCTGTTTAGCGCCATCTATCAATTGTTAATAGATGAACTATAGACTGAGATTTATCCTGCCTAGAAACGAAACGCGTAACGATTTGTGACTTTATCAATTTAGCAGAAACAATCTAATTTTCGAAGCGAAGACATTTATTGAGCATTGCAGAATTTAATTATTTGCCTGGACAAATGTTACATGTACATTTGTATGAGGATCCTAATTATGTGTTTATTTTAAGCGCGTGTGTGTACATTTGCATACTTGCATTTTCGACCATACATCAGCTGCCAATTAAAGGACTGTAATTAAATACATGCACTGAATCAATTGAAATTTTTTGTACATTATGTACAATTTAGTTTTTGGTAGCATAACTCAGAATTAAGACACAATTCGGCGTAATAAAGCTATAGCCTGTTACCCGATGCTTAACACAACATTTTGATAAGATTTCTTGAGAATTATGGAATTCATATTCATTTTGTAGGTACTCCTCCCTCCGAGGTCAATACTCGGTGGTTATTTAACAAGTCTTTAAGTTAAACTGTCGGATATATTCTTTTCTATGAAGTCCTCATCCTGCCCCAAAAGACCGTTCCTAAACTTTCATTAGAACAATTTTCAGCCCTATTCACAGTTAAATTATTGAGGTATAGACATTCCGTCGTTTCCCATTTCTACAGATTACCAAAGGTTTGCCCTGTTTTTAGGCGCAATAGGTTTTAGTGGGTTTCTACCATGTTTGCTACGTTTGACTACGTATCGCCCGTTTGACATGCAGCAGGACGGTTATCAAAGCGGCCCAGAGTCAAGCTTTCACTAGGGGGGTACGTTTTATTAGGTGTCTGTCAAATTTCGCTTTTCTACGATACAGTACGTTTAAACTGAAGCGTAGTAGTGCTCAAAGTAGACCCCTTGCTGCTTGGTTGTCTTGCTTTGGACTTTGTCGATGTCTTTCAGGATGACCTCATCTCGTCATGCACAAATGCTCATCCTCGCAAACCAACAAAGCTTTCCGATAAATGGATATCTGATCCTCATGATGGTTCAGAGGCAAACACGAGCAATGATGATTGATTTCACATTGTACGGCTGTTGCCCGAGGGTGCTGAGTAGACATTGGCACCGGTTAGCCAGGATCCTAAATACATTTTCGACATCCCCCTTTACCCGAGTAGTCCCTCTTATCATTTGACATGGATATTGTCTGGAGAAAAGTGCAGGGGGCAAAGGCATTATCTGCTATGACGAAAGATGTGACATTGTCATCTCCATGTATAGGGTCTGCTTGTTGTATGGGAAAGGTTTCATTCGCGATGTGTGCCTCAAATCACACTGGTTCCAGACCTAGGAATCTGAGCATGAAACTGACCTGAATTCATTGCTGTTGTACCTCTAGAGACTGTCAGAATCACAGTGTGACAGTCGGAGATGTTGAAACCAAGTCAGGGACGCCAACAAAAACGTCGTACAACGTACATGCAGCTACTCGTAGCAGTGCGAACTAACGCTAAGTAATACCAAGCAATACTTACAAAAACCTACTGGAACCTAATAAAATGTAGAGTAAAACGTAGCAAGACCGAATTAAAACGTATTAAAACGTAGATTAGAGCATTATGTAGTAGTACTTACAGGGCATCCATATATGGCTCTATTGTATATATCGAATACGTTTCTATACCACGTTTATGTACGTTTTGAACATGTTTAAATACAATTAAGCTACGTATATCGAAATCCCATGTTTTGAACATATCCAAACGTGGCCGGAGTCATTACGGTACTATGTATCCGTATTTTATATGTATTACTATGTATAATGCCGTTTTACTGCCATTTATACATAATATTTGATACTTTACAGTGTGAGTGAGACTTGAAGTTTTGTTACCAAAAACAACGTATCGCCACTTAAAATGTTGAATTGGTTTACTTTAAAGATACGTATAGTAAACGTAAGGCTATGCGACATTTGGGTGTTATAATTACTATACACAGAAATAACCATCACCAAAATACAAAATAGTAAAAATAAAAGACGCACTGCGGACCAATAAAATACCGTAATATATAAGCGTCTGGCCTTTACTGCTAAAATACTTAACATTTTATGAGATTTGATTAGCAAAGATTTACTCAGTATGTGTTAGCCGTTGTTTATAGCAGGCAAAATTAATCGTAAATAATATTAATAGCGTAGGTCTATGTAGGTCAATGTCAGCCAATTTCAAAGTTGAGTTATACATGCAAAACTGTCGAGACAGTCCAAATGACACTGATCAAAAAAAGGGCAAGGTCAGTCAAATTGAATGTCGAAATTGAAAAATGCAGGCAGGATTGTATACATCATACAACTTTTATTGATGTAGATTCAAAATAGATTGGAAATCAGTATGTCAAACTGAATCAAGATCAAAGATGAAATTTCATTTCTGAAGCTTAAAAACAAGAAAGAAGATCAATAAGTCAAGTGACACGAAGATTTTAAATGTTTCCTATATATTTCAATGTAAGATCAATTGGGCGGGGTCGATTTTGACCGTGGTTCATGATGTGAACAATCTTTGAATTGGGCAATGTAATCTGTGAGTATCAAAGCTCTTGGTTTTTCAGTAAGAGACCAAAATATGCTTGAAAGATTTTCTTATGTAAGCCTCGTATGCAAAAAACGGTGACTCCAGGGCGGGGTCTCTTTTGACCCAGAGGTCATGATTTGAGCAATATTGATCGAGGTCTACTACACAATGCTACAATCCAAACATCTAAGCCATAGGCATTTTGGCTTTAAACAAATTATATGGATATGCTTCGGTAAAACTAGTCAATTTTGGCTCAGTGGTCAAGATTTCAAAAGTCTTGGTAGTTTTCAATAAATTTATCTAAAAATAATCTGTATCTAAGCTCTAAGCCTTGTTTCAGAGAAGACTTTTTAAAATCACTCCCTGCCGAGGATGGAGGGATATGTTTTGGCGTTGTCCGTCCGTCCGTCCTTTTCCTTCTTGAAATACACCTTGGAAATTGTTTGTAAATTATTCTATTGAAACTTGGCAGAGATGTGTACTTTGGTAAGAGAAAGATACAGGCCCGATATCATCACAGTCTTACTATTTATAGTAGAGGTATGGCCCTTTGTTATTTAAAATAGCTATTTTATAGAGGCATTTTTTCCTTCCGGAGCCGCATCCTGGTACTGGTTAGTCATATTTTATTGTTACTTTAAAACAGCCATTTTATATAGCCAATATCTACCCCCACTGGATATAACAAATATACCGTCTCCCTTGGTCTAGTGGTTTAGGCATCCGCCTTGGGAGCAGGAGGTCGAAGGTTTGAAGCCCAGCATGGGTCCTTCTGATATGGCCGGTTGGTGAGCCGCCAGCTAGTTAAATAATGGTTACCGTATTCGGGAGGTACATGTACTCAAAAAGAAGGTGTCTCGTAAGTCAGAAATGATTGACCCTTTAAGTAGGAGTGACACTATAATAAACAAGCACTTTACCTTTACCTACTATATTCACAAACTTAGAAGATGTTGTCGTTTTTTAGGCTCAGCTGTATTAAGCTCGTTTTTGACCGGACAATTTCAACCGCCAATGAAATGACAAGTAGAATGTTTAACATATTTTGAATTGAGAAATGTTCTCTGTAAGACACCTTTTAATTGGACAATACTATAATTGCATTTTCAGTCTTTCTTGAATGGTTTTATAATTTTAGTACGTAAATAGTTAATATCTATCAACATAATATGTTGTTACAATGTACCACCAGATTAATGTTAATTTTAAGTGTAGAGTAATTATATTTTCTCGACCAGTGAATAGCAGGGAGACAGACATACATACAGGTTTATAATTGGAATTTGGCCATGTAATAGATTTGTTCGAAACTTTAACATCTGATCATTTACACTTATTTGTGTTCACTTAGCGCTTAATTCAAGTAAGATTTTCACTGGAGGTATTTTTAAAATTTGATTTCCCTATCCTGGTTGCCCAACCAAGATAGAGTTATTTTATCATAAGTAAAAATTTGATACACATACTTTGCCTGCAGAAAGATATAAATATAAGACCTAATATATTATATTTGTGAAATATTTGCATTAAATATTATATATTTAGATGGAATTCATTAGAAATTCAAGCTTGAAAAGATATAATTACCTCCCTTTACCTATCTTGGGTGCGCACCCAAGATAGGTTGGAAATAAATCAATTCAGAAGCTACACGTAGGTTTAAAACTTGCATTTTGGTTCAGAATGTTAAGATATTTGTAAATCTATCCAATTCAAATGTAAAAGTAGAAATTATATTGAAATAAAAAAGAAATACTCAACGTTTTAAATACTTTCATATTAAAGGGGAGTAATAACAAAATTTCATAAAAGTTAATAAAATGTAAATTTCTGATAGGGATCTAACTCAATGTAATAGGTCTTTTTGTTCGTTAAATCAATCTCTAACAGAATAAACAAAAGGTAAAAATTGTCATAAAATGTTGCTTAAAAGTAATTGACCACCTTTAAGAGTAACATATTTGATAAAACAAACAAGGATTAAGTTTGTTTTCCTGATGCACATGTCACGATACGGACTTAATCACTATTAGGAAGGCAATCCGTAAGTGGCTGGTTAGCTCAGTCGGGAGAACGTTTGATCCTACATCTCTGTAACCGAAGGGCCCTTGGTTCGCGTCCCAGTCGGGTTTTTTTTCCAACTCTGTGGCATTTGGCGCCTTCAGACTGCATAAAATGAAACTTGACATGATTTAGTAATTTACTATAAATATACATGTAGCAAACAAATCGCTTTGAAATTCATATACTTAAATATACCTTTTAAAGAGCGTTCTTGTTTGAATTCATCTATTTGAATAAAAAAGTTCTTTTTCGGAATTCTAACGTTTTGCTTATAATTGTAGTAACTCGTTTAGATACAAGGATAGTATATTTATACATGTAGATCAAAACTGAAACAAGTATGAACCTTCAGATCAAATAAAAGCTTATTTAAACATTTTACAACAACTGTACCATCAACACAAATGTTTTTTTCCATAGAATAACAAATATTATGATACCATTTTCAATAGGCCGCCAAAAGACTTAACAAAATTCTGAAAAACTTAATAATACTTTTTTATTGGAATACTATTTTCCGTTTTTCTGATAAGAAGTAAAAACATTTTTTTCATAACAAAAGCGGAGGATACATTACCAGATAAAATCAGTAAACAGTAACAAGAAATAAATATCCCAAAGCCTTATTTTTCGTCTTTCACCTAAATAGGTAACATACCTGATCCCGGAGGCGACTGAAGTTTCTTATTTTCACAATCGCTTTCCTTTTGTCTTAGAATACCCATCTGTTCTTCACGACTTAACTTCACAACCTGAAGATAGAAATTAACAATCACACTTATTCTTTGCTAATATAGATCATTAACTTTACTTCGTTACTCAACGTTTCGGGCACAATCATGATCTCATTGCAGACGAAATTGCTATTTTTGACAGTAAAGTATTGAAATCCTACGTCTGACACTTGCAATTTGAAGGTTAGTTTAAAGTAGACGACTGTACTGCGTGTTAAGAATACGTTGACAAGGATAAACACATGTATAGAATTTCAGAAACATTTTGTTTATCACTACTGCTATTGGCTATTGCCATTAATTTTCTTTACTGGGTACATTTCATGACGTTCTAGAATACAGTTAACATTTTGTTTATCATTACTGCTATTGCGATCAATTCGCTGTATGGGGTACATTTCATGACGTTCTAAAATAGAGTTAACATTTTGTTTATCATTACTGCTATTGTGATCAATTTTCTGTATGGGGTACATTTCATGACGTTTCCAAAATAGAGTAAACATTGTGTTTATCATTACTGCTTTTACGATCAATTCTCTTTACTAGGTACATTTAATGACGTTTGAAAAATAGAGTTAAGATATAAACATGAACATCGACACATGCCACTTTTCCAACTTTTACATTATTTTAGATACACTGTGGTCACTACAATGTTGCGTAATATGAAGACCTTCACAATAAAATAATGCCTGATTAGAGCATATAATTGTCTCAAGACTGATTTTAACTTGTCCTTTTTATGTTTTTATTTTGATTCATGTTTCCATTCATTTGAAAGTTTTCAAACGCCATATCACAGCATGTTTTTGTATGTGTTTGGTGACATATGGGAATAAATGGATCTAAATAGTGTGGATGTGTCATGTAAACAGATACATAACGTAGCTATAAACGTGTAACTTGTATTTCTACAATTACCTATCAAGTCGTAACAACAATAAGAGGGGTTTATTCACTGCTTAAATCAAATGTTAAGCTTGGAGCTACATTATAACCATACTGTATTATTATCTTTACGGTCAGGGCATTATAAAATAACTGGCTCGCGCGTGAGGGCCGATTGTACGGCCCTCAGAAAAGGGACACCCGACGTCAATGGCTACAAATGACGCCACCTCTTGAATAAAATGGCCGCCAACGAGAAATCAATTGAATCGCGATCAAGAGATCATTAAAAAAAAGTGATAGAAAATAGATATTCAATTATGAGTGTCACAAGATACAATCAAAAGTAAAAATATCATTAAGCACTAGGAAACAGCTGATTCGTAACGATAAAAACTTCAAGGAATGGCCGTGGAGTGAGGATAAAACACAAACTTCAAATCATCATCACTAAATAAACATGATCTGTGAATTACACTTCAGTTTTTTTATTTTTCTAGCATCTAGTAGTTTTTCATATTGTATGATAGAATAGGCCTACTGATGAAAAACGTAAGATATGTATTATAGACGTTAATTCACGATTGTGCCGGGCCGGGACGTATAATCGGCCCTCAGTCGCATAATAGCACTCGGGCTAAAGCCCTCGTGCCATTACGCTTCCTACGGGCCAATTATCACGTCCCGGCCCGGCTCAGCCGTGTATTATCATCTACGTACATGGTAAAGAAAGTGCGGAAAGTTAAACGAGACATAACTTACATTTTGCTGGTGTTGTTTTGTTTATTGGTGTTTTTGGTTTTGCTTTTTAGCAATGAAATGCTCTTGCGGAAATGTATGTCAGACGTTCAATATGTGGATAAACATACAACATACATGTATCTACATCCCTCTGCTTTTGAACGAGATTAAACATATTGTTTCACTTGTACATGTAATTCAACTTCATTTACATAAAATAGCGTTATTTCTCTGTTTGAAATGTAGCAAAAAAACCTTCAAAGTCGTTAGCAATTTCAAGGTTTCGAACAAAATGATTAAATTAATTTTGTATATATTTATCGTGGTAAGTCAATTCTAAGCAGGATTGTCTAGTTTATGTGTCTGTTTGGCACAGAAAGGTTCCATTGTCTACTGTAAATATGTTGATTGGATACGACTTCATTAAGAAGTACGTGTATCTGTTAAGCATACGATGAAAACAAGCAAAGGTGATTCCTTAATGAACTTGGAAGAAACAAACTATAGTACTTTTAATTTGAAAACTGCAATGAAGTTGTATCACATAATGATCGCTAATGTTTTGTCTGGACAGGATGTAAACTTGTTTCCGGTTAAGCTGTGATTTAGAGAACTTGCAAACATTTACTCTACTGCAATATTTGTACAGACGTATTTTTTTACTGTAAAAGTACAATGACCAACTGTGACCTATCTGCCTGCAGTATCCGTCCACATAGAATTACTTTGAGTGGCTTCAATGCTTACAAATAGAAACATCTTACGGACCTTGTAACACACGGGAGTGTTCAAACGATCCACTTCTTTTTAAGTCATAAATGATACACAATGAATAATGAATTTTATTTTATGTTTTCCAGTGAATTATAGAGTTTCCTCAGTGAAATAAAAGTGATAATCCACAGTTTTGAAACAGTGGATTACCATTTTTATTTTCCCTGTTTTTGCAATCTTTAACCCGGATTTATGTCAAAAGTTATACAGAGCGTGATTAACGCTTGAAACCATGCGACGATGACACCATTTGTGCTTTGTTTTCTGATGATGTTTCCCGCGTTTTCGATATTTTATAAAAACAAACTCAATAAAAGTAGAGTTTTAACCATAAAAATAAACAGAAACATTGTTGATATCGGTGTAATATCACGTTAATTTCACTCGTGAACACCAAAAGCTGCGCCATTCGTGAAAATATCACTTTTGGTGCCCACTCGCTGAAATTATAACGTGATCTTACACCTAAACTAACAATTATCACAACCAGATAGTCAAATTTGCTTTACACGAACCTAGAATATAAATTTAATCTGTCTTTGTTATACATTTGTATGTAAAGTTAATTTGCATCTCTCATTTCAAAATATTAACATGAAAGCTTTGTTTCTTAGCCCGCTGTGATACGTAGTTATCACAGTTTTTCTTGTTTACTTATAAAACGGCCTCGGGCTGGATATAAATCAAGCAAAGAAGCACAAGTAAGGTATAAATTTCTATTTTCGAGTTACGATTAAATTAAATTTTAACAAAACGCAGAGGGAATAAAGCCATACTATGAATTAAATTAAACTGCTTTGTAATAGTGTGGGTTCGAACGTAACGCGTAGTAACCGATTTATTTTCAATTGTCTCACTTTCCAGACAATCTAAACATTACATGTTTTTACAAAGAAGAACTACAAATGTACTGTGATGTAATACTCAAGTAACTTAAGATATAGTTTTTTATCAGGAACGTTTTTATATTTTATTAAAAGGTTTCCCAATTTTCCATTTTCAACAGATAGCACCATGTAATATTATTGAACACCCTGGCTCGCTATCCTTGGCGTTATCGCTCCATACAAACACCTCGATCAGCATTTGTAGTATATTTCACTCTGTCCGAACCTCCATAGCGCAAAAATGCGGATGGAACGAACTAGTCTTTTTGATATTAGTTCTTTTGGCTAGAAACTGTTGCCACGCTGATTACTTACTACGTTTCCAATATACATTTTACAACAACTACTAATTTTTCCCAGGGTTTACGTTACTACGTTACATAACAATTATCAAGGGTCTACAGGGGATATTACATCCCGATAGGCGCATACAAATACCGAGATAATGCTCTCGGTCAAATCTCTAAGGCTACAACGAGAAAACGTAATCACATTTTCACAACCCTTATTTCTTTTAATTTGCAATATTTTAATTAATATCGTCAAGTAGACCCTATTCCGGATAAGTTCCCTCTAGAATTATGTATTTACAGTATGACTGGTATCCGGCAGTTACAGAGCGTGCGAATACATATGCGGGAGAACTATGCGGGAGGAATTAAAGAAACAAAATTAATGCACAAATCACTTTATAAAAAGTTGCTCAAATCATGATACATTGTGATCAGTTTAACGTATTTATGTTAAAAGTGTCATATAAGCAATTTTATCATTGAAGTGTTGCTATTACAATCTTTTTTTATATATTTATTTTATTTTAGTATATCACAGATGTACAAACACGGTTAAAACAAATATGATGCATACATCAACATTATTTACATCTCGTCTGTTGAAACATATTTTAAAGAATGTCAAGCACAACCAGATGGTTGTTCTACTGAACAGACTTATAATATGCACTAAAGAAACAGCTAAAAATAACATCCAAGTCTCTATAGCCGTTATCGGGGCGCCAACTATTATTGATTTTATGTCTTAATGCTGTAATGCATAACACAAGTTGAATATATTCAGTTTAATGAAATGTACCAAAACTAACAGAATAAACGTTTATTTTGATATGATGTCGTTGAACCCGTTGAACCGTTTCTTCAAACGCCTTTCCGACCATTTTGGATCGGCTGAAATTCGGGGAAAAAAACAGACTTTAGGTTTTTCCGATTGCATAACCAGCTACATCCAAATACGGCAAGCTCATGACCCTTTCACCCGGGTGAAAACTCATCCAGATACATGTCTGACTTGTTACAGTTAAGCACATTATGAACATTCAAATGTTTGCAACGATTAAGGTAAATATCAGTTGGTAGTATTTTATAATCATTAATGTTTAAGAGCGAAAAAGAGATAGTTTGGCCGCAATCTTTGATTTCATAAGTCATGCTGGATGTGCTGATGATCACCAATGCATGGGTGTATAGTCCACGTCTCTCAAAGATGTTGTTGTATATGCTTCAAATATTCAATATACTCTTTGATAAATAAGGAGTTTTGGCGACAATCTTTGAAAGTTGCGGCTTTTTTATATTATGTTTTCATTCCAGAAACTCTTAAGTTTCGTTAACATTAAATTTTATTTCTAAATAAATTACGTACTTGCACCACGAGATATTTCGTCACTTGTGATATACATATCAATTTATTGGTATGCACATGCTTTACACTTCATGCATTAAACTTCATTAAAGTATACCAACCCTCTATCCCCTCTGTACAATTTAGAAACACATGTTCCTATATAAAACATCCTAATATAAAATGTCTGCTAGAATGAACACTTCATAGCCTTGTGAATGAGTACATGTAACTGTCACCTTTTTGTGATTAGACAAAACTTTACATGTTCCTATATAAAACATCCTAATATAAAATGTCTGCTAGAATGAACACTTCATAGCCTTGTGAATGAGTACATGTAACTGTCACCTTTTTGTGATTAGTTTAAACATATTTTATTCCCATATATACAAATGTATACACACAGTTTAACAATTACAAATATACATAATGGAAAAGGATAAGAATGAAAGACAACAGTCTTTAAAATTCTTCTCCCTGACAAGACTCTTTGTACTAGAACTGTACAATTTTGAAAGTAAATTCGGGTGATACAATGATATAAAATCTATTTAGGATGAAAAAAGAACTTATATAAATTTAAGGTTTTGCAAAAAGTAATAGGAAGGATGAGAAGAGAGAGAGAGAGAGAGAGAGAGAGAGAGAGAGAGAGAGAGAGAGAGAGAGAGAGAGGGGAGAGAGAGAGAGAGAGAGAGAGGGCGTCTCACGCAAACGTAATAAATTATGTAAATCTTTGCTGTCATGTATAAAGCATTGAACCTGGTGAAATATAAAGTATTTTCTTGGTCTGAGAGGGTTGAATCACCAAAAAGAAGCAGGGGTAGACTTAGTTCGAAGTCCCGAAGCTGTCGAAACAGGTATTGCGGATCATTTGGAGAAGCTGGCATTCAAAGAAAAAGTGGTAATTTGACTCAACCTGTCCACATGTACACAGAGGTGTTGCAGAAATATTACATAGATGTAGTGGTAGTTGAGTGAGCTACATTTAGTACGTAGACGTGTATGCAGCACTTGGAGTTTTCTCAGCCAGAAAAGAAGTAAGAAGGCATACGAGTTTTGTTCTGATTCAGTTGAATTTTGAAAGCAGGGAGTGATTGAACATGTCTAGTCTCAAGGGGTAGAGAATTCCATTCACGAATAGCAGTTGGAATGAACGACTTAAGATACAAGATGTTCTGCAGTTGATCCCAGGTACATCATGTTCGTTTCTGAGGTTATATCGAGTATTTCTTTGGCGTGGAATTAGTGAAGACAGATAGTCAGGTACTAGGTTATGGTACATTTTGTAAAAATGTGTCATTCTGTGTTTGTATCTTCTATCAGAAAGGGATTCCCAGTTACTTTCAATTGCAAGGCGGTCTAAAGATACAAGACGTGTTGCTCCGGTAACAATACGAGCACACTCGTTTTGGATTTTATCAAGTTTATCAGAATCATATTTGGTGATATTACTCCACAGAATATCAGCGTATTCCAGACCCGGTCGGATGAAGGTTTATAGATAACATCCAATGATTTCCGATCTAACAGGAATTTTAATCTCCGTAGGATATGAACCTTCTTCCAAGCCTTTTCAACTATAGATTCAATGTGAATGTGCCAGCTTGCATCTTCAGAAATGTTTACTCCGAGATGTTTGTGAACTGTGACTTCTGGAATGTTTTGGCCAAGCATAGAAAGGGTAGGGGTGAACAGGGCGGTTGCGCTTCCTCGAAACAACAAGAGATTCAGACTTAGATGGATTAAATGTAACTAACCACTTCGCAGCCCAAGAGGATATCTTATCAATGTCAGCTTGGAGTTGATTAGCAGCAATGTTTGGATCTTGGACTTCGACATACAAACTTGTATCGTCAGCAAAGAGATTAATAGAAGACCTGATATCAGTAACGATATCATTAATGAAAATGAGAAACAACAAAGGACCCAGTGATTAGACAAAACTTTTATAAAGTACAATGTAATCTAACAATTTAAATACCTCCTTGCAAACGGGGATATATAAAGAAAAAGGAAATGACAAGTAATGTTTTAGTATTGAACATGGGTGAAGATGCGTTTTAGTTAGTTTTCTTAGAATCATTAACATGGTATTGTGTTACATTGTCACGTTCAAAATAGATTATGTGTGATTTATGGGCTGATTATAAGTTTGCGTCTCGGGACATTTATAATTATATCTCATGTCTGTGGTCAGTTTGTCCTTACACTGAATTTTGTCTTTCAGTTTCTTTAACATATTTCGGAGACAGTTTTTTTTATTTTTTCAGACAGGATTATCATTGTACATAAAGAAGTTAGTCTGTACTTTGACCGCAAAAGACCAGAAAACACATTTACATTTACATTTGCATGTAGAATATACCTATGTTTACAAGAATACATTTATGTAACTTCATGTAAGCATTACAAATGTAATGTGTTTTAATATATAGAAATAAAATATACAGTACTGTATCTATAATACAATGTAATTGTAGATTATAAAACACATTGGTCTTTTTGCATTTCGTCGGAATTTCCAATTGGATTCTCGTAAGAGTGTTCCTTTCCAAATGACGAGCATTCCACTAACGAGGAATTGCAAGCTCTTTTCTTAAACTACTAAAACTGAATACTATATATCACCATTAGCGGCAGCTGCGGACTTGTTTAACAAGTACCAATGTCTATCATTGGTTATGGATGTAATTGAATAACTGATCATTACTGAGGGCATCAAGTACCGTGACGTAAATGTCTATCTTACTTGTATGTTTTCTGAAAAGTTCGTTACACGTTTCGCACTTTTGTAGCGAGTCTAACAGACTACAGTGCATTTTTAAATAAAAACATATTTATTTTTGAAAATTCAGCTGTCTTTTATACTTATGTTAAATGAAGTAACGTGCACTGCAACGAGTATATGACTATATTCCGGTGCTTGTCGTTCCGCTGCAAGAAATAGAAAAGAAAACAAGAAGACCATGATGAGCCGATGTAGCTCCTTTGAACAGCATTGCTCTAAATGACAAGGTTTAAAGTTTCGTGAAAATCAGATGCGAACAGTACACGGATCTATAGTGTCATATTTTCACTCCATACCACCATTTAATACAAAATTTACAGATGAAATATCTTAAAGACACTGTCTTTCCAGTATATGAAATATTCATAACGCATCATATAACAATAAAACAAAGGCACTGGATATATAAAAAAACGTATGTGGTATCAATAACTTGAGAATGCTTTAACCCAGAGATATTTCTCTTGATAGAGACATGGACAGTAAATGAATCCTACTTATTTTGCTGTCCCTTGATCAACGGTGATCTCGCATTTATAAAAATGGTTTCCGCTCAATCGCCACAGAAGGCTTTGACCTAAAAGTCTCAAACTTGATAAGGACATTTGTCACAGACAGAAAATTGTCTTTATACATGTATACTTTGGGGATACAGAGTCAAAGGTCAAGGGCACAGCAACTTCGCATTTAAAAACCGAAACTTGATGATACAGTGACAATGTTTAACCAAATATCTTCAAACTTGCCAGGGTTGTAGTTTATGGAGATCAGAAAATTCCTTGGATTAAAAAAACCTCTAGTTCAGTTTATACTAATTTATTTATTCGATTGTGAAGGAAGCTTGTAGCTTGAGTCACTCCCGAGTTAGCGTTTTTGAAAAACTAGTACTAGTGTCACATGAGGAGGTACAGTCATGACTCCAGTGGGGCTCGAACCCGTATCCTCCGGGATGAGCGGCAGACACCTTAATCTCTACACGACAGCTCCCACTCTGCTCATCAACTCGACAACGCGTTTCCATAAAGTCTTCAAACACACTAGAAATATAGTTTATGAAGAGAACAGTATATTTTAATAATTTAGGGATCGGGGGTTAAAAGGACAAGGTCGCAGTGACATTTGGTTAAAAGTGCTTCTGCCTAATGACCCATATTGATATCTAATGCCTTCCGGGTCACTTGATGATCATAAATTTTCTGGTAGAGAAGGTATACGTGTCCAACAAACGTGACGTGTTTGCATGATCCTTTCTTTCATAGAAGTGATATAAACTTTTTTTATTTAATCACAGTACATTTACGTTTTTATATTACCAGTACTTGTCGACTGCGAGTGCCTTGGTCTGCGTTTCATACTCATCTGCTTTGAATGCGGATGTAGCAACATTTTGGTACACTTAAAGTATAGCAATAGTTACCTACAACTTATGTTTTCTGAATATCAGCGGCCAATGTAAAAGTGACAGTATCGTGCCTAGGGACTTCTGTCAATGTTAAATAAAAAAAAGAGTGACCTATGTAAATGCAGCAAGTAATTGAGAAGCGGCATTGTAATCTTATATTTGACCAGGAATGTAAAGACTATAATACTTACATATATAAATATAACTTACCAATTATCAACGTAATCCGTAAACATAACACCCCTCTATCAACTTAAACCACGACAGTTTAAAATGATTTTAATCGCTTATCATTTACATACAGTTATTTGTGCAATACAATGAAACTAAGGTATAATAATATTTTTCAGATAAGTATGTAAAAAACAAATTTAACACTAACAACTTAGCAGCGGCTACGAAACAAATCAAATAAAAAATCACTTACAGGGAATTATCTTTAGTAATTTCATTCTCTCACGTACAGCCGACCATATCGATCTCATACCGAATTGAGCGTTTGGTTTCAAAGAAATGTCGGAGTAGTAAAAGAATACGAGTCTTGCGATAAGCTGGATCTAGACACAATTTGAAGGATTTGTTTTGCAGGAAGTAATAAATAAGGTGGAAGCTTCGGTCAGCTAGCAGCATACACTAGTCCTACCATATTATACATGTACAAACTGTATGTTGCTTACCTTTGAAGACTAAGCTACACATCTTAAGATATAGAATATTCATGTTCATCAGTATATTTGTTTAACTTGCTCTCTTTATTGAGAAAAACAAAACAAAAAAACCCACTACCATTATAAAAGCATCGATTTTCGGACACAATTGCAGGGCAATCTGATCCGGATGGTTACGTGACGTCATCCCGATACTTTATGAGCCACTTCCTGCACATTTTTATCGTTCACAGGAAGTAGTGACCGATTACAGTGTGTACTTGTTCTTGTTCAGTGATATGGAATTTATCATAAGTTAGCACGAAACATTTGTTATGTCTCGTTAGTTATATTACTTTATTAGACTGACTACTTTCTAATTTTTTTCTTAATGACCTTGCTTTGAACAGTTTTGCTAACACAAAATTGATTAAAGAATTAACAAACCATTAATTTCGTTTATTCCGTGAGAAAATATCTTACATTTGTGGTAGCATCATTCAACTTCTCTTTTGCGTATTCGTTTTGAAAAGTTCGTGTATCAAAGACAAAAAATATACCTAAGACGTTTGGTCAGAGATAAAAAAAAAATGCAACGACAAAAAGTATAGTCATCTGCGATAATAAATCTTTAACAACCACAGCATAGAAGATGTCGAACAAGCACGTGTAACATGAGAACTGAATGTTAAATTTTCGTATAATTTATGTTAATTTATGCACATATTCATGTACGTACAATAATAAGGCACCTGTTTTATAAATAAAACAGCCGGTAATCTTACGTATTTAGAAGTTCTTTCCATTTTCGGGAATGTGTTAGAAATACTCTTTGGTTTTGAATGGTATAAATTATGTATGTTTCATCTTTCTTTTTCTTGAGACTATTTTATGGGTCAAAGTCGTCTCTCGGAACTGTTAATTTCCGACGCATTCATTATGAAAGACACTTTTATGACATAGGCCAATCATGTAGTTAAATAGATTCTTTACATGACCGAATAATTGAAATATCCCTATCCGTAGCAGTATAGGATATTTGCACAAGCGAGACGTAGACTTCACATTTAATCAAGTTACAGGCTGATTTATTCTCTTGTTGAAGCACACTCCGTCATTTTATAAAATACATAACTCGCAGCTTCTCTAATCTTGTATATCAATTCAACTTCTCAACTACATTTTACAAGGATTTTATCGAATATCGCAAATTCATCCTTTTTGCGTGTAGTTGTAAAAAAAAGTCGAGCTGCTATGAAATCAACGTAAAGACCTAAACTGTAAAACAATTACCTGGCATTAACCAAACTTTACACAAATGTTCTTGTGCATCTGGTTTTTTATTTACCAAATGGATAGTGCATGCCCTACAATGACTGGGCCCAGCTGCATGTTCTTGTACATTAATGAAATACGGTATAGTACCGTAAATGTGACGGGCTCTTTACGTTGCCATTTTACCGTTGACCGTAACAAATTACCGGGTTAGAACTGGAAACCGGCTGCCAGTTCTTTTCCGTAAATTTTATGTTTTTTTGCACTGATACATTCGGACCTAAAAAAATCGGCTCTACACTGAAGAATGTGGGCTCTTTGGTAATGTGCGACTTATAATACATCTGCCATCCATTTAGCTTTACATTAGCTGTGGACTCCTTACTGCGCTCTTCATTCGCCAAAAACAGAAACGAATAACGATTCACAGCCATGTAATTAGTGTAAATTTACGACCTTCGATCACAGACGCATCTTCACGCATATAATTCAGAAATGTTCACTCCGAATTCTCCATCTTAATTATTCAAATTTAGAGATTAACTGTCTGTCAGAGTCTTGTCAATCGGAATCACTTTTATATCTCCGGATATTGTGCGGAAGTTTAAGTGGAAGTCGCTTTTAATAAGCGTGTTTGCTTAATTACGGCATCATAAATGAACAAATTATTAATAGCTTCAAAAACAAAGTGAGTTAATGAATGCTTTTCTGTGTGTTGTCGCATGATAACAGTATATTTCTTTCAAACAGAGGAAAGGGGCAAATTCCAAGTTTGAACACGGTTTATTGTAATCAGAAAACTTATTTTGTTTCAACGGGTAGCTTTATTTGAGACCAAATGAAAGCGACAGTTTTCTCCTTTCCATACCACAATCATTATGTAAAGTCAGTTCATATTACGTTACTGAGTCCGACCGATTGCAGATAAAGCTGCCCACTGAATAATATTCACAGTCATCTGTTTGCAATTCCTTGCCGGTTTTATTACCATCGTAAGTATACGTGCATTACCTACTCCAGCCCCTTTAATACATTTCCATTACTGTACCGATTTTACAGCTCTATTTCTTAATACTTCAAAGTACACATTTTCATAATGCTCCAATTTTATTTATTTTTTTAATTCTAAAAGTTAGTCATTGCTGGCATGATCTGACGGATAGCATAAAACGTTTGTTATTTGTCGTCCATAAACTTAAGGGTGTATAGAAGTTTTCTACACGTATTTGGTATGTTCATGCTGAACAATATACCTCACATTAATTTAAACTGCTTTTAATACAAATAAAAATTTTATGCCGAAACTGGAATTCGTTAACCAAGTTCTCCCACAATTGTAGTACAAATATGTTAAATTTAGAAAATCTTATCTCTTAAAAAAAAACAAATTTAATACAAATAATATATATATTTTTGGCTTAATGAATCGTGCATAACTTCACTTAAAATTTACCCCTTTAAATGTGCTTACTCTAGAGAATGTAAAACCATGACAAAAATAATAAAATGTACAGACATCCTAATACAATTCACGTTTTGACTAACAAGGACAAAACATCCTATCCGTACTATATTTTTACCATAATACGTGATAAAAAAATTCAAAATACTATATTAAACATCCATTTTTTTTGTATAGTGTTAGAACATAAAATTATATAAAAGATTTACCTGACAAATTATTATTCCAACACTTTTTTTTTATTTCAAACCAAACCCATCTGCCACTTATGCTAAAGTTGTATCTATATGAATGTCCATCTCTGTCGTAGCAAGTTTAATTGGAATCTCAGCGAAACCTATGAAATTTCTCTTTTGCCATTGGTTTTTCACAATAAGATCTTTCTGCGTGAAAGCTCGAAGTGAAAATGATAATTGAATGTGAGATTTCTATATATTTTCAGTGATCACGGTTCTGTATCGTTACGTATCTGAACAAACAGATTGACTGCTATGTTCACAACTAATTGAAAATCAAGAATTCCATTAAGGGATGAAACATGGTGAAAAACTGTAGTCTTCGTTGAGCATTGCTTTACGCAAGTGGATGGACCAAAGAATATAATATCCCAACTAAACACCATCCGGCTGTACGATTTTTATCAAGAAATTCAAATCCATAAATTTAAGTACTTAAGAAATTTCATTTTATTAGAAATCCAAACTCATTCAGAAATTACATGCAGACAATTTTGCAGAACATGTATGCATTTTTCCTAGCACGGCTGTAAATAAACACGAATGCACATATTTCGAAATGATGCCCAGTCAAACGTTCTCGCGGAATCCCATGTTATTGTCCCGTTTCTGATATACTAGTAAAAGCCTGGGCATCCGATGGTGTTAAACACATCGATCATTCTTCCGTTCACATGAAAGCCGCACATGCTGACGCTATTTTTATAGATATGGTAGCAGCCACAGAACACCGTCAACGTATTATCAATACAAAAAGTAACATTTAGTAATACTGAAATTTAAAGTAACCAAGGGTACAACTACTTCAACTGAGCCAAGTAAAGATACACAACAAAGCAAATATTAATCTCAGTATAATTTGGCTATATGAAAAACATTCTTTTGGCACGCTAAAACCAATGGTTCTTGAGATAAACATTTGCTTGCGTTGATTTGCTGCAATACATATATACAAAAAATAGTTAAAAGAAATCCACGCAAGAAAACTTTATTCCGGAAATTATAATACTTCATGAAGCGGTTTTTTTTGTTATCCGTGTTCCGTCTTTTGTCTCTTTCGGAATTTCACTTTAACAATTATGGTAACTCTTATACAAAGGAGTTTTTCCCATTTTTTAACCATTTCAAAGTTAGCTACTTCTAAAGTATTTAAAACTACAATTAAATCCATTAATAATGTGTATAAAAGTGCACCAGCTAGCTTTATTTTGCAGCATCTTATTTTAAATATATCCAATACAATGTAGCACTTGTTCAGTTTTATTTCTCAAACAAATTTTATTATCAACACAAAGACACATTTTATACCTTAATCTGTTGAAAACATTCTACCTCAGCATCAAATTCATTAACAAGGTGCTTAACGACAGCGTAACGCTACGCCAAGTAATTTGGAACATTTGTAAAACATTTTAAAAATCAAGATTTACGCACTTGCCAACATACCTGATAAACATTGAATGTGTTACCTATTCACTCGACATACGCTATATATATTAAACTAGCAGAAAAGTCCAACGGACAATTGTGATTACAATGTATGATATATTGCCCAAATTTCACGAAAATACTTAAGTAATTGCTCAGCGAAGTCTATTATTTTAAAGTCTTATTCTCACTAAAAATAAGGATATTTCTTGTTGTCATTTTTAACAATAGACTATTTTTAGATAGAATTAACATGTTGAAAGAAAACAATGTTGTATAATACTAAATGCAATTCAGATATAGTGAAAAATTCATTTGAGTACAATTTAAGAATTTTAAAAATTTGCTCAAGTAAATTATTTTTTTAGCAATATTTCCTGCAAAAATACTGACAAGTGTATAATAATAGTTATAAATGGGTAAATACGATTCTGAAAAACTTGAATTCTTTAAATGAATCAACATACAAGTGGCTTATAAGTGTTGAGATAAGTTGAGCATGTTACTAAGTAATTACTTAAGTATTTTCGTGAAATCGGGGCCAGATATTGAAATCAGCAAGGTTTGTTAGAGAAAACTTTCATGTTAATTTATGTGTTATTAATAGGTTCAGTTACGTACTAAGAAACGTACTAAGGTACGACAATCTGAAAGTGGGTAAGTTCTGATTTTCAAATGTTCTACATGCATTTCGATTATGGGTGGTGGGGTGGTCGACTGGTCATCGCTTTGGACTACCACTACGGGTCCTCGATTCGAATCCCGGCCAGGGCACTGAGAATTTTAGAAACGCTTTTCAGAGTTCCTCACCCATCTAGAGATGAACTGGTTAGAAACCCATAGGTAGTCTTATGTGTATCGGTGCTATACACCCGGTATGTAAAAGAATCAAGGGGTACATGTATATTCATAAAGGAGCTAGAATCTGGTTCCCGAATTCCCTTGTATCTGCACCTATCTATCTTCATCCTCCGTCTGTCAGGAGTCTTGGCAAGTTCAAAGAGAGAGAAGTACCAGGCGCTGTAACGTTACTCTGTCAGTTCAGCAAATTAATAAATGTATGTGATGCTATGATATGATATGATTTTAGATCACTGATAATAAGTAAACAAATAAATAAACGTTTTCACAAAAGAATAGATCTGAACCAATGCCTGTGATATTGATGATGGTACATGTATGCAAAGATTAATCTGGTTATCTAACATTTTGCAAGGACTACCCAAGTCGTTCATCGTAAACTTGTCATCACCATAATTCCGTTTTTCTATCTGACAATCATAGATCCGGTCACTATAATACTTGTGGACTCTGTTGAACTGGTCGAGTCGTTAGAGTCAAATGTTGGAGGTGTGCAAGCAAGTTGTTGACAAAGAACACAATATAAGGTAACATTTACAACTACCCCAACACCTGATGTCCTTCTACGTTTACACAGTTGTTAAACACGGCTCGACATTACAGCAAACGTCGCTTGTGCAGGATATCCTAACAAACAAATTAACAGTATACTGCCTGTTCACGGTCGGCTGTAATCAGTTCACTCGCGTGCAAGTTGTATTGTTACAATATGCGTAACACGTGCACCTTTCGTCACACTTGTGGTATCTTAGAATTGCTTTGGAAACCATTTATTTCATCTGCCGATATTCCTTCTCTTTGTACTGATGGCATATGGTTATTGCAATTTTGACGTCTTCGGAGACTTCGTTCTTCTGTGTTTAACCCTGGGTTGATAATGTCTTGGGATCATATTTTCTGATTTGTACATTTATTTCGGTCGTTGCGTTGTGCATTGAAATGGTATCAAATTTAAATGAGAGCGTAAAAGCAAAGCTTGAATTAAAAAGCTTAAATTTTATTACGAAAATCGCCCCTCATGTTTCAACAGGACACAGGATTATGATGAATCTAGCTAGTGCAATTTTGCTAAACAAACATTTATATAATTCATCGAATTAGTGTTTGGACAAAAGAATACATCTTGTTTATTGAGAAAGCAATCTTATTTTAACGATCCACAATTTTCTAGATAGAGAATTCAATTATTAAAGTCCATGGAATTCGTTTGAATTTATTGTGAAAGGATGATGATAGAACCATGTTCTATTCACTCTAAAACAATGTTGGCATAAGCTTTCTTTTGTTTTCAAATTGATTTTCATGAAAATAAATTGCTAGCAAGTCTTTTTACTTTTTGCAGTTTCATTGAAAATAATACTGCCCTATATTTCGAACACGTACTACATCGATTAAGTTAAGTTAGGGATGGTTGTTGTTGTACAAATAAACGTCATTTCAGCCGGTGAGACATCTTTCTTTATCAAATAAGAACTACATGTACTTGTTATTGTGGTCCTGGGACTTGCGATTTTTTATTTAAGTGTTATAACGTTAGTGGTTTGTGTACACTTCTTCTCATCAGTATGTTCGTCAGACACAAAGGCTCTACATGCCATTTACCACTAGTAAAATGGAAAGGCAAAAAGAGTTTTTAACATGCTAAATTTAAATATCTTAGTTTTTAAACAAGATTGCATCTCTCTTCAGTATATATCTTTTCTTATTTTCTTGAGGACGTGAAACTATTTCACAACCACACAAGCTTATTTCTGCTCAGAAATAACCCAAAACTCACCTCATTTGTCTGTTCTTACTACATATGAATAGTACATGCAATGCATTTTACAAAAATATTTTACGACTGTAGTTATAAACTATGGAAGCATTTGTGATATGGAGTGATTTGGTAATTAACAGAAAATGCTTCAGACACACCTTAAACACGTTTGGCATGAAACATCCTTAAACGCTACCAAAACCATTCGTGATGTATGTTTCAGTGTCCATGGCTGTTGAAACGACCTAAAACTTCATGCGGATACCAGTTATACAATCTACTATAGCGCGTTTTACTCAAAACATTATGAATACCCATCGTACTACAATGAACAAATGTTGAAATTGTTAGGAAAACAAGTGACAAAAACGCTGTCAGCTACTGCAGGAATTAACAATAAACCTATCATCCAATTCCCTGTCGCACATAATAATAAATACATAATGTGAATCAAATCGTTTATATTTAATTATATTTAACAGAAATTATGAAGTATAGAGCGAGTTGGTAATTAAAAATATTTAACGACGGGCTTGACGTATCCTTGGACTGTTTCCAGAAATTCTAAATTTATAACCAGTATGATATACGTTACTATAAATTGGTTATAAATGGCTGATTAAAAGTGAAAAATTTTGACTGTAAATTACTTTAAAAACACTCTAGAAATGTACAAATGTTTTTAAAGTAAATTTGTCCACACGAAATTAAGCACATAGGATAGGCAATATTGTAATACCAATTTCAGACAGGAAGCCAGGGAGGCTGTCTGTAATGAAAATGAGATTTCAATTCGAAAAGTCAATGAACTGACACAGACATGTAATGATTACAGACAAAGTGTTGGAATAATAAAATGATTCACTACACATATACAAATATACGCTTTAAAGTAATGGCGTGGCGTTGATAATAAGATCTCAATGAAAGATGTAACTAGACAACCTTTAAGAGAAAAGAAATGCGGCAAATATTCCGGCGAAGTTGTAGTGCGTTTTCAAGAATCAGTTGTAAAAATAAATTCTTATCTTAAAGTGATATTATGCGCATTTTATTGCACAAAGTGTATTTTTGGTGACGATTTTATAAACGCAATTTTCGGTTGCTGTGCATTGAAATGTGTTGGATTAATGATAAGCCGCATTAGCATTTGAAATTGGTGCTTTAGAAATAAAACATCGGACCGATAAAATGATACTAAGTCTAGTTGATTGTGTCGTTGTTGTTTTTTGAAAAGATTTCGGTAGTGGGAGGGAAGCAACTCCTGCATGCAGTTGTTGTTTTTTCTAAAAAAGACTCTCCCAGTCAAAATAAGAAAATCAATATTTGGAAAGTTATAACATGTATTTCATACTGGTAGCGGAAAGAGTTTGGTGTATTGGGTTAAAAGCTATTATATCCTCTACCCTTTTGTACACACACCTATTTCAGCTGGATGTTTACTAGAAAAAAATGCGCATAATTCCACTTTAAACTTTTCCAAAAATGTGAGAGTCAATCAAGAACAATTTCTCCTTGAAGAATTTTGCGCTCCTTCGTATAGTATTACCTAAATTATAACAGATTAATCACATGTTTATTCGGAAAGCTCGGGCATGATTTATAGATACATGGATATGTCAGTCATCCTAGTCGAGAGAGGTATAACGCAATAACAGACTTCTTGGCAAGCCGAAATTACTAGACATTGATCGCACGTTTATTCAGGCAGTAGCTAAAGATGATGTATGGATGTATGACATTTCTATTCAGTGAAAGTCAAGCGTTACGTCACCAATTTATTTCAATCATTCACTTCCATTTACTGCATTATGTTTGCATTCATCTACAGGAATCGTGCTTTGTTTGTTTGAACAGAGTGTTCCATGTAACAAATTAAAATCTTAAAATGGCTCAAGAATCAACCTTACTAGGACAAGGAAGAAGATTTACATATAAAGATGCAGAATATGCAATTTTTATTTTATTTAAATTTAGCCGCAACCAGTAACACGTTTAATGAGAAAACACAAGCTACAAACATACCTGGGCAACAGTTGAGCCTTGATATGTCACATTATTTCTATGCATGATCGTTACAATGTACTTTGCCGTGCATGAGAATAGGTATCTGTCTTAAAGTAACTAGTCGGACAGTTTAAGTTCATTTTAAGTAATGCTTGGAGAAGATAAATTAACTTTATAGGAGACAGAATCATACTTGGTTTATTCTATATAAACCTTTTTGTGAAATGTCTACTAGTAGATGCTTTTTTCTCAGTACTGTGTAAAAAGCACCGTTTTTTTAAAATCTCTATTTTGAATATCAATCAACCAGTTCACATCGTTATAAAGTAAGTAAATGTCAGCGAAAATGTCTAATTACAGCTACGTTATGTCGTTGAAAACATTAAATTCCAGCTTAGACTTTTAAAGGAGCACTCCCTACACCAAGCATTTTATATTATCTAAACATAAACAATTTGTTCAATGAACGTAAAATGATAAAATTCATACAATTTTGAAGAACAACATAATTATATAGAAATGTGCTTCATTTTAGCACAAATAATTAAAACAGAGGCCTTTTGTAATAAATTGCTCTCCACCCATTCATTGTACAAAAACAAATTTACATAGAGTATTCAATGGTTTACGGTCCTGCAAGCCACCATATTGTAAAACGCTGATTGTACCAATAATGACTGGAATGTATTACTAAACTTTTAGGTTAGGTAATGATACTTGTAAATATTCTATTATTTATACTTCTAAACTGCTTTAGTTTTGCCGTTTAGTTAAATACACCAGTTATAGGGATTGTCTCTTTAATCCTTTACGTTATTACTTTAAAATTAAACGTGTCTGTTCTTGACAGCTAATAGAACGTAAAACTTCTCAGAGATATTTCTTTTTTATTCTGAAAATGTCACGACATTGAACATTAAGATGTCATTGCCTGAAGGTTTTGCTGTTAATACCCCCATGGCAGTACTTGAAAGACGAGGTTGCGTGTCTGATTCAAGAATGAATATATGGTATAAACTTGAAAGATTAAAACTGTACTTAGTACTCAAGAGTGGCACACTAACCACTCTATTTCTGTGTGTTATGGGTATAAAACGACATATGTTTTCATGTAATACACTACACCATTAGAAACTTGAGCAGTATTCAAAAAATGACAGGAATTCGACATCTTATTGAGAGAATATAATCTGATCAGATATAGGACTAATGCGTATAGCTAAATTAGTAAACATCTTCAATAAATGCTTCCAGTGTTCAAGAGCTTTTAATATCTTATCGTTATACCATAAAACACCAATACTGTCCATTTAATGGAGTACCACAGTACAATGCACAGCAACGGTATGGTCAAAATTGATGAAAATAATTGCTCTTGGAATATTAGTAAACAAAAGTGTCTTTGCATTTGTAGTTCAAGATTGAAATATGTCTCATTTTTTCCAAGCAATAGACTGTCTATTAAGTAATTATCTAAGCATGATCATTAACTCTACTGATGATAGACATTTTATAACATAAAATATGGATCAGACATAAAAGCGTTACTACTACCACTAATTTTATATATACAGGGTGAACCATTATATATGAAACTACTTTGTTTTTCTGAAATTGCTAAAACTTGACCGATTTGTCAAAATGATATATCATAACAGTCAGGAGATGCTTAGGATATAGAGTTCACCTTTGAGTGATAAACCAGTTAATATATCACTCTGTGGAGAGTAGATGCGTAGTAATCTAATCACGAAGGCCAAAGGCCTGTGTGATTAATCACGAAGCATCTAAACGACACAGAGTGATATTAAAATCGGTATATCACTCAAAGTTGAAATCTATTTCCATTCTTACACATTAATTTAAACAAAACAATGTTCGAAGGGGTACTATTTGCTGCGCTTACATGAAGTTGCAATCTTCGACTTATAGTATTCAGTGCACTCCTTGCAGATCGTTAAACGTTGGCTGTTCTTTTGTACTTCTCAAATAAAACGCTATTCGTCATATTTTTGTTGTCGCTGATATTGCTGGTGATACCGGAAGTATAGAAAATTTTACTAAGATTTGTTTTATATCACGTGAATATATTAACAACAGTACTGAAGCAAGCGTATTAGCGCATACACACTCGTAGATGTTGTGTAAAAATTACGTGGAAGGGAATTTCAACAGTCAAAAATAGTTCCGGGCACATAGAGTGATATACTTGGTAGGTATATCACGCTCAAATCCTTATTTGCCCATATAGGAGAAATTTTCAATGGTGTTAGAATAAATTTTTATAATGCATGCAAAGAAACGGGAACAACTTGACGTTAATTGCAAGCAAGTTGTTGACAAAGAACAAAATATAAGAGAACATGTACAAATACCCCAACACTGATGCACTTCTACCTCTACATACAGTTGTTAAACACGGCTCGACATTACAGCAAACGTCGATTGTGCAGGATATCCTAACAAACAAGTTAACAATATACTGCCTGTTCATGGTCGGCTGTTATCAGTTCACTCGCGTGCAAGTTGTATTGTTACAATATGCGTAATTGTTATTGCCCTCACGTGCTTGTGGTATCTTGTAATTGCTTTGGAGACCATTTATTTCATCTGCCGATATTCCTTCTCTTTGTACTTCTGGCATATGGTTATTGCAATTTTGACGTCTTCGGAGACTTCTGTCTTCTAATGTCTTGGGATCATTTTTTCTGATTTGTACATTTATGTCGGTCGTTGCGTTGTGCATTGAAATGGTATTAGATTTAAATGAGGGCGTAAAAGCAAAACTTGAATTAATAAGCTTAAACTTTATTACGAAAATTGCCCCTCGTGTTTCAACAGGACACAGGATTATGATGAATCTAGCTAGTGCAATTTTGCTAAACAAACATTTATAAAATTCATCGAATTAGTGTTTGGATAAAAGAATACATCTTGTCTATTGAGAAAGCAATCTTATTTTAACGATCCACAATTTTCTAGATAGAGAATTCAATTATTAAAGTCCATGGAATTCGTTTGAGTTTATTGTGAAAGGATGATGATAGAACCATGTTCTATTCACTGTTAAACAATGTTGGCATAAGGTTTCTTTTGTTTTCAAATTGTTTTTCATGAAAATAAATTGCTAGAAAGTCTTTTTCCTTTTTGCAGTATCATTGAAAATAATACTGTCTATATTTCGAACACGTACTACATCGATTTAGTTAAGTTAGGGATGGTTGTTGTTGTACAAATAAACGTCATTTCAGCCGGTGAGACATCTTTCTTTATCAAATAAGAACTGCATGTACTTGTAATTGTGGTCCTGGGACTTGCGATTTTTTATTTAAAGGTTATAACGTTAGTGGTTTGTGTACACTTCTTCTCATCAGTAAGTTCGTCAGACACGA
This sequence comes from Saxidomus purpurata, assembly GCA_022818135.1. NCBI lineage: Eukaryota > Metazoa > Mollusca > Bivalvia > Venerida > Veneridae > Saxidomus > Saxidomus purpurata. Next base: position 25,391,244 of record JAFMSR010000013.1, read on the forward strand.
AGGCTCTACGTGCCATTTACCACTAGTAAAATGGAAAGGCTAAATTTAATTATCTTAGTTTTTAAACAAGAATGCATCTCTCTTATAGCTTTTCTTATTTTCTTGAGGACGTGAAACTATTTCACAACCACAAAAGCTTATTTCTGCTCAGAAATAACCCAAAACTCACCTCATTTGTCTGTTCTTACTACATATGAATAGTACATGCAATGCATTTTACAAAAATATTTTACGACTGTAGTTATAAACTATGGAAGCATTTGTGATATGGAGTGATTTGGTAATTAACAGAAAATGCTTCAGACACACCTTAAACACGTTTGGCATGAAACATCCTTAAACGCTACCAAAACCATTCGTGTTGTATGTTTCAGTGTCCATGGCTGTTGAAACGACCTAAAACTTCATGCGGATACCAGTTATACAATCTACTATTGCGCGTTTTACTCAAAACATTATGAATACCCATCGTACTACAATGAACAAACTTGAGGAAAACAAGTGACAAAAACGCTGTCAGCTACTGCAGGAATTAACAATAAACCTATCATCCAATTCCCTGTCGCACATAATAATAAATACATAATGTGAATCAAATCGTTTATATTTAATTATATTTAACAGAAATTATGAAGTATAGAGCGAGTTGGTAATTAAAAATATTTAACGACGGGCTTGACGTATCCTTGGACTGTTTCCAGAAATTCTAAATTTATAACCAGTATGATATACGTTACTTTAAATTGGATATAAATGGATGATTAAAAGTGAAAAAAAATTTCTGTAAATTACTTTAAAAACACTCTACAAATGTACAAATGTTTTTAAAGTAAACTTGTCCACGCGAAATTAAGCACATAGGATAGGCAATATTGTAATACCAAATTCAGGCATGAAGCCAGGGAGGCTGTCTGTAATGAAAATGAGATTTCAATTCGAAAAGTCAATGAACTGACACAGACATGTAATAATTACTGACAAAGTGTTGGAAAAATAAAATGATTCACTACACATATACAAATATACGCTTTAAAGTAATGGCGTGGCGTTGATAATAAGATCTCAATGAAAGATGTAACAAGACAACCAATAAGAGGAAAAAAAGTTGCAAATATTCCGGCGAAGTGGTAGCGCGCTTTCAAGAATCAGTTATACAAATGAATTCTTAACTTAAGCTTTTCCAAAAATGGCAGAGTCAATCAAGAACAATATCTCCGTGAAAAATATCGCGCTTCTTCATATACCTAAATTAGAACTGATTAATCACATGTTTATTCGGACAGCTCGGGCATGATTTATAGATACATGGAGATGTCAGTCATCCTAGTCGAGAGAGGTATAACGCAATAACAGACCTTTTGGCAAGCCGAAATTACTAGACATTGATCGCACGTTTATTCAGGCAGTAGCTAAAGATGATGTATGGATGTATGACATTTCTATTCAGTGAAAGTCAAGCGTTACGTCACCAATTTATTTCAATCATTCACTTCCATTTACTGCATTATGTTTGCATTCATCTACAGGAATCGTGCTTTGTTTGTTTGAATAGAGTGTTCCATGTAACAAATTAAAATCTTAAAATGGCTCAAGAATCAACCTTACTAGGACAAGGAAGAAGATTTACATATAAAGATGCAGAATATGCAGAGTTTTCTTTAATTATTAATTTAAAAATTAGCCGCAACCAGTAACACGTTAAATGAGAAACACAAGCTACAAACATACCTTGGCAACAGCTGAGCCTTTATATGTCACATTATTTCTATGCATGATCGTTACAATGTACCTAGCCGTGCATGAGAATAGGTATCTGTCTGGACAGTTTAAGTTCATTTTAAGTAATGCTTGGAGAAGATAAATTAACTTTATAGGAGACAGAATCATACTTGGTTTATTCTATATAAACCTTTTTATGAAATGTCTACTAGTAGATGCTTTTTTTCTCAATACTGTGTAAAAAGCACCGTTTTTTGAAAATCTCTATTTTGAATATCAATCAACCAGTTCACATCGTTATAAAGTAAGTAAATGTCAGCGAAAATGTCTAATTACAGCTACGTTATGTCGTTGAAAACATTAAATTCCAGCTTAGACTTTTAAAGGAGCACTCCCTACACTAAGCAGATTATATTATCTAAACATAAACAATTTGTTCAATGAACGTAAAATGATAAAATTAATACAATTTTGAAGAACAACATAATTATATAGAAATGTGCTTCATTTTAGCACAAATAATTAAAACAGAGGCCTTTTGTAATAAATTGCTCTCCACCCATTCATTGTACAAAAACAAATTTACATAGAGTATTCAATGGTTTACGGTCCCTCAAGCCACCATATTGTAAAACGATATTGTACCAATACTGACTGGAATGTATTACTAAACTTTTAGGTTAGGTAATGATACTTGTAAATATTCTATTATTTATACTTTTAAACTGCTTTAGTTTTGCCGTTTAGTTAAATACACCAGTTATAGGGATTGTCTCTTTAATCTTTTACGTTATTACTTTAAAATTAAACGTGTCTGTTCTTGACAGCTAATAGAAAGTAAAACTTCTCAGAGATATTTCTTTTTTATTCTGAAAATGTCACGACATTGAACATTAAGATGTCATTGCCTGAAGGTTTTGCTGTTAATACCCCCATGGCAGTACTTGAAAGACGAGGTTGCGTGTCTGATTCAAGAATGAATATATTGTATAAACTTGAAAGATTGAAACTGTACTTAGTATCAAGAGTGGCACACTAACTACTCTCTTTCTGTGTGTTATGGGTATAAAACGACATATGTTTTCATGTAATACACTACACCATTAGAAACTTGAGCAGTATTTAAAAAATGACAGGACTTCGGCATCTTATTGAGAGAATATAATCTGATCAGATATAGGACTAATGCGCATAGCTAGAAATGCTTTCAGTGTCCAATGGTAGCGTAAGAGCTTTTAATATTTTATCTTTATACCATAAAACATCAACACTGTCCATTTAATGGAGTACCACAGTACAATGCACAGCAACGGTATGGTCAAAATTGATGAAAATAATTGCTCTTGAAATATTAGTAGACAACAGTGTCTTTACAACTTGTTGATAGCATTTGTAGTTCAAGATTGAAATATGTCTCATTTTTTCCAAGCAATAGACTGTCTATTAAGTAATTATCTAAGCATGATCATTAACTCTACTGATGATAGACATTTTATAACATAAAATATGGATCAGACATAAAAGCGTTACTACTACCACTAATTTTATATATATACAGGGTGAACCATTATATATGAAACTACTTTGTTTTTCTGAAATTGCTAAAACTTGACCGATTTGTCAAAATGATATATCATAACAGTCAGGAGATGCTTAGGATATAGAGTTCACCTTTGAGTGATAAACCGGTTAGTATATCACTCTGTGGAGAGTAGATGCTTAGTAATCTAATCACGAAGGCCAAAGGCCTGTGTGATTAATTACGAAGCATCTAAACGACACAGAGTGATATACAAATCGGTATATCACTCAAAGTTGAAATCTATTTTCATCCTTACACATTAATTTAAACAAAACAATGTTCGAAGGGATACTATTTGCTGCGCTTACATGAAGTTGCAATCTTCAAATATATAGTAATAGTATTCCGTGCACTCCTTGCAGATCGTTAAACTTTGGCTGTTCTTTTGTACTTCTCAAATAAAACGCTATTCGTCATATTTTTGTTGTCGCTGATATTGCTGGTGATACCAAAAGTATAGAAAATTTTACTAAGGTTTGTTTTATATCACGTGAATTCATTAACAACAGTACTAATCCAAGCGTATTAGCGCATACACACTCGTAGATGTTGTGTAAAAATTACGTGGAAGGGAATTTCAACAGTCTAAAATAGTTCCGGGCACCTAGAGTGATATACTTGGTAGGTATATCACGCTCAAATCCTTCTTTGCCCATATAGGAGAAGTTTTCAATGGTGTTAGAATAAATTTTTATAATGCATGCAAAGAAACGGGAACAACTTGACGTCAATTTCACAGCGTGACGTCGTTTATTTAATATGGCGATCTCAAAGCTTAAGTCTGCAGAAATAAAGTAACATGTTTTAAATTTCAGCGTTTTCTTTATTTCCTCTTATTGTGAGTATGATTACACATTATGCATGTTAAGAAATGGTATTATGTAACGAGCTTCCATTGTGTTCACTAGATAATATTTCCCATTAACGAAACCTTACCTTTTATTCAAATACACTGTTACAACTGGTGTTGAAGAACAAACTTCAGACATGTTTCACAGCATCATCTAGATTCTTTTATATGTTTATCTCATCTTTTTCGCAATAAACATGCTGTAGCAGTTTTCTAATCCCATTTTCTAAACAAATGAGATTTGTTATCTATTTTGCGTGTTTAAATTCGAACAGCTGTGACAATAGTTACTTCCCGAAAGAGGAAGAAGATATTTCATGAGAGACGACTACGAGACAAGTACAATTCGACAAGCTTTTACCACATTGTTTGCAGCAGTAATCAATGGCTTCGCTTTGCTACAGATCCGGTCATTGCCTTTACAAAATGTACGATCATTCACACAAGAAGAGAACAAGATTTTGTAACTATGTGGTGTCAATTTTGTCTAAAATAGTATCATGACTATTTTATCTTCAAGAAGTGGCAGAGATTCCAATACGTAAGTGAGACCTATACTTTGGTGCGTTATTTTAACGCGATACACTGTACATACCGAACCGAAAAAGCATTATTTAGGGTTTTGTGTAACTAAAACACTATTCTGGCAAGGATAAGATAGTTGTGGTGTTATCGTGTCTTATACTTAATTAATAGAGGAAACAATTGTATTGTTACGGACAACATTCTTTTTGGTAGAAACATAGGCACTAATTGTATCAAAATAGAATGCACTTTACAGGAAAAACAGAGTTTAATGGGGAATGTGAACTCAAGTCTTCATTTGTCAGTCAGTCTAAGCGCTGAGTATCTTGAAGGACCAACGAAGCATACTGAACGTGATTGTGCAAAACAATGCTACTTCAGATGTTACTCATACTTCGTTAAGTGTAAACAATAAGAATTAGTTTCACTGAATATTCAACATATTACATGTTCTAGAAGTATCTTACAATGTTTTTCATCGTTGTTTGATTACTGTTATCAAAATACAGCAGATATTAAAAGTAATTGAATGTCATTTACGGGATTAAATAAGATTCCATCGATCAAGGGATTAGTCACCACGCCAAAGTCGTATATTTCCAAAACGTTAGTAACTAAAAGATTTCATTCCTGTTTAACTGGACGTTATCTTGTGACTTTTCAAAGAAAACATGCACGTTTGTAGTCGTACAAATAATGCAACTTGGCATTTAATGGATCAATATTTATTTCAGTTTTGCCTTCTACTTCTGGCCCCGATATGTCTGAAATTGTATATCATATCTTCAGTAGATTACTTTATTTTACTGTCATAATGACATTATTTTCATTTGCTGATGCAATTTAAAATATGACTGACCTTACATTTGTCAAGCTTGATTTAACTTATCCTCGATGTGAGGCAAACTGACTCCATCCAGAAACGGATTCAACGTATTACTGCAAATAAATATATTCAATAAAATGACAGACTTAGATGTTTACTAAATTTGCTTTAGATTGCATTTATAAAAGCATTTTTATAAAACCGACTACACACAGAATTGTATACAGGGAAAAATAGGCGTAAACCCCTGGAATCAGTGAATGCTAAAAAAGTCGTTAATGACATCGTATAGTATTACGAGGATTAACATATGTGTATGTGTGCTATATGATAGCACTTACAATGTACCTACCTTGATATTGACATTGACGTTACATTTGTAAACAAGCTTTTCATATCATTGTCAGTATATATTCTGTTCCAGTATTTTAAGGAACATCTAACGGACACTAACAACATACAATGTACTAGTATCGTCAGAAAAATGGTCCTCAGGAAAGCACGCACTTGAATAAACATCTTTTGTATGAAGATGTTTTTACTAAAAATACCTCCGCCATTAGGTAGAAATGGTAACCGAGAAACGTGAATAATCACTGCGAATACAGATCTCACCAATAGACTTCCCTTGTCTTTGTTATCACTTTTGGTAAGATATACCTCATAAACAGCGAGTTCTTATAATTAGGGATTGCATTGCTTTACCGTACGGTCGCTGTAATTAGAATTTATGTATTTCCTGTCTGTTTCTCAGAAGCAATACAATGCAGAGAAAGTGAAAATGGCGATCATTACAACAAATAAACGAACTGTACATGTACAGTACTGTGTGCAACAAGCTGATATGTCATCAACGTGACAAAGAATATAATGTTATTTCCCGACATAGACGATATAGAGGATATGTGTTTGTTTACGTGAAATGTCGATTTTAGATTACGCCACTCGTGAAAATATCAGATTTTGATTCTCAGGAAAATTTGGATTCATAGTATTTCTTATTCCCTATGGAGAACCCAATAATAATGATAATCGCATTGCTACCATCATTTACTGATAAAACAATAAATATACAATGTAGTTCTAAATTTTATTTTAGATTGAAGTATTTAAAAAGTCATATCTCAATCATCTCAATGAAACTTAAACATTAAATTGATACAACTGTTAAATAAACAATGTACGTTGTCACACCATGAATCGCGGAGTAATACTCAATCAGCAAAAGCAGTGAAAATAACAAGTTTCAAAACTGTGGATAACATTTTGTGTATCACTTTTATTTCACTGGAAAAATTAAAATAATTTAAATTAATCGCGTCACCTTGATGCTAATGTATTTCTATTTTCCCTTTTAGCACACAAGATGAGATACAGCAAGGCAGAAATGTTTTTCCCACCGCGGGTACTGTATCGGGGATAAACAGATACCTGTCACCCTAACTAAGAGTTCCCTAAAAGATAGAATATTTTTACGCTGAGCCGCAATAATCTTGATTGATCTTGAAAATTTTATAGGAAATGGTGCAGTAGTTTTTATATAGAATGAAAAAACGTAACTGCCGAGGAAAGTTTATATTCACTTGAATATCTCCACATTTCCTCTGAAATAATTTTCAGAAATGGAGGATTTCGATATGATTATCGTTAAAATGGAAATTGCACAATATTTATAGATAGATAATAGCTGCACTACTGCTGAACGAGGCCCACTGACGATCGCATGATAATAATCACATGCTGAGCGCCCGTCTTTATGTACACTTAAATGCCCGAGTCGTACAAAGAACTATATTGGACAGATCTGCACTAATCGTAGATATAACTGATGGTGTCATTGCAAATAAGGCTTCGGATTTCGTTCTGTGTGAGTGCATTGTTTGATGTTTGCAAGTAATGTCTGAGAAAGGACATACATGTAAATGACAACACCGACAGAAGCATAAAATCTTATATATGAAGAAGAAACCGCGAAAGGGACAATTCATTGGTACATAGACGGTGGAAGACGATTTGGTTAAAATGTACACTAAAAACTTGTTTGGAGGTGTAGTAAACAGGAGAATTGTAATTGCTGTAGCAAAGGACATAAGTCTGGCACAGGACCGAACCAAGCTTAAACAATTTAGCGCGGCAAGCGCACTTACTAAATTATGGGAAATTCCTATGGTGAATCGCGTGTATATGCCAAACAGAAAAGGAGCGTTAAGGAATCAAGTTACCTAGAGGATTCAGACTACATTCAACGTGTCGTCTTTCAACGGATTAAAACCACAAATTATTTCATGCATTTATTTTGAACTCAGATAGACTGAGCGTCCCACTTTGTTTTTGGACGATGTTACTAAATATATACACAAGTAACTATCATTACAAAAGTTATAACACTTTCATTCCATGCTAATAGCGAACGGGATTTGCCAACATGTGCAGTCCTTTTCTACAGCTAAACAGTCTGTTATTAAACGTAACACCATGGACCTGCAATGTACATGTACACACAGTTTAAACTCCCAGGAGTCACGTTAAACTTTCACGTGATATTGATGTTAACATACTTAGTATTTATTATTTTCCTTTTTAGCACAGCTAGATGACTGTTCTAATGACATACAGCAAGGTCGGAACGCGCCCCCTACCGCTAGTAATGTATCTTTGGAAAGCAAACACCTGTCATCCTGACTATGAGTTTTCTAAAGGATTGAAAAGTCTCATACGGAGCCACAATTTAAGCAGGACTAATCTAGAATGATCCTGAAAAGTTCATATTAATTGGTGCAGTAGTTTTTCATAGAACGGAAGAAAAAAAGTTCACAGTCGAACTGCAAACTGCCTATAGAAGTTTATACTCTCTTGAATATTTCCTGTGACGTCCAAACCTTCCTCTGAAATATTTGAACATTTCTGACTGAGTGGCTTCCGATGACTATCGATAAAAGGGGAATTTCACAAACCTTAGTATACATATTATACTTTTGGTATTTACTGATATAATTAATATATAATTGATATATAACGATTAAATATATATTTACCTAAAAATAAATTTCTTTAAAAAAAAGGATACAATTTTTGAACTCACGTGATCAAAATCACCCGCCATTTATCGAGGACGATGCATGTCAAGGCAAAGTGAACGGTTTCACCGATTACAACTACAAGGTTACCAAGAAACATTTTTGGTTTTCCCTGTTATACACATTGTACAGCACTGTTTTATACTTCATTGTTGGTATTGCTTTGTTTATTTCTTTTTCAAGGTATTGTCCTTGGTACACAATACTTTTAATTATTTTTATTGTTCTCTCAAACAATTGATAATGTTGACCATGTGATTATTTTTTATTTAACGTACGTTTTATAATAAAACAAACTTCCCTGTCATCCATATATTTGTGAATCATTCATTCTGTGTCATATACTAAATTTCGCCCTATGCACATTTCGACCCGCGCTTTAGGTAAGGTTCAGCGTAAATCACGAAGGTCAAAAGTTGTTTTTAGGGGAGTTAATCTATAGCCCCCAGGCCTTCAGCGCTCACAGTGCTTTGATTCAATATGGCAATCTCAAAGCTGAAGTATGCAGAAATAAAGTAACAAGTTTAAAACGTCAGCGTTTTCTTTATTTCCTCTTATTGTTAAATTATGATTACACATTATGCATGTTAAGAAATGGTATTATGAAACGATCCTCCGTTGTTTTCAATAGATAATATTTCCCATTAATAAAACCTTACCTTTTATTTTAAATACACTATTACAACGGGTGTTGCGGAACAAACTTGCAGTATGTTTCATAGCATCGTCTAGACTTTTTTATATGTTTACCTCATTTTTTCGCAATAAACATATCAGTTTTCTAATCCCATTTTCAAAAAAACTGAGATTTGTTATCTATTTTGCGTGTTTAAATTCGAACAGCTGTGACAGTAGTTATTTCCCGAAAGAGGAAGAAGACATTTCATGAGAGACGACTATGAGACAATCACAATTTGACAAGTTTTTACCACATTGTTGGCAGCAGTGATCAGTGGCTTAGCTTTGCTCTCTGGTCATTGCCTTTACAAAATGTAGACGATAATTCACACAAGAAGAGAACAAGTTTTTGTAAATATGTGGTGTCAATTTTGTCTAAAATAGTATCATGACTATTTTATCTTCAAGATGTGGCAGGGATTCCCATACGTAAGTGAGACCAATACCTTGGAGCGTTATTTTAACGTGATACATTGTACATACCGAACCGAAAAAGCATTATTTAGGGTTTTGTGTAACAAATACACTATTCTAGCAAGGATAAGATAGTTGTGGTGTTATCGTGTCTTACACTTAATTAATAGAAGAAACATTTGTTTTGTTACGGAAAACATTCTTTTGGGTAGAGAAATAGGCACTAATTGTATCAAAATAGAATGCACTTTACATGAAAAACAGAGTTTAATGGGGAATGTGAACTCAAGCCTTCATTTGTCAGTCAGCCTAAGCGCACAGTATCTTAAAGGAGCAACGAAGCATACTGAACGTGATTGTGCAAAAACAATGCTACTTCAGATGTTACTCATACTTCGTTAAGTGTAAACAATAAGAATTAGTTTCACTGAATATTCAACATATTACATGTTCTAGAAGTATCTTACAATGTTTTTCATCGTTGTTTGATTACTGTTATCAAAATACAGCCGATATTAAAAGTTATTGAACGTCATTTTACGGGATTTAGTGAGATTCCATCGATCAAGGTCAGTCACCACACCAAAGTCGTATATTTCCAAAACGTTAGTAACTAAAAGATTTCATTCCTGTTTAACTGGACGTTATCTTGTGACTTTTCAAAGAAAACATGCACGTTTGTAGTCGTACAAATAATGCAACTTGGCATTTAATGGATCAATATTTATTTCAGTTTTGCCTTCTATTTCTGGCCCCGATATGTCTGAAATTGTATATCTTCAGTAGATTACTTTATTTTGCTGTCATAATGACATTATTTTCATTTGTTGATGTAATTTAAAATATGACTGACCTTACATTTGTCAAGCTTGATTTAACTTATCCTCGATGTGAGGCAACTCCTCCGAAACGGTTCAACGTATTCGAAATAAATATATTCAATAAAATGACAGACTTAGATGTTTACTAAATTTGCTTTAGATTGCATTTATAAAAGCATTTTTTATATATAAACCCCTGGAATCAGTGTATGCTAAAAACGTCGTTAATGACATCGTATAGTATTACGAGGATTAACATATGTGTATGTGTGCTATATGATAGCACTTACAATGTACCTATGATATTGACATTGACGTTACATTTGTAAACAAGCTTTTCATAGCATTGTCAGTAGATATTCTGTTCCAGTATTTTAAGGAACATTTAACGGACACTAACAACATACTAGTATCGTAAGAAAAAAGGTCTTCAGAAAAGTGCGCACTTGAATAAACATCTTTTGTATGAAGATGATTTTACTAAAAATACCTACGACATTAGGTAGAAATGGTAACCGAGAAACGTGAATAATCACTGCGAATACAGATCTCTCCAATAGACTTCCCTTGTCTTTGTTATCACTTTTGGTAAGATATACCTCATAAACAGCGAGTTCTTATAATTAGGAATTGCATTGCTTTTCATTACGGTCGCTGTAATTAGAATTTATGTATTTCCTGTCTGTTTCTCTGAAACAATACAATGCACAGAAAGTGAAAATGGCGATCATTACAACAAATATGTACAGTCCTGTGTGCAACAAGCTGATATGTCATCAACGTGACAGAAAATATAATGTTATTTCCCGACATAGACGATATAGAGGATATGTGTTTGTTTCAGTGAAATGTCGATTTTAGTTCACTACGCCACTCGTGAAAATATCCCATTTTGATTCTCAGGAAAATTTGGATTCATAGTATTTCTTATTCCCTATGTTCCCTTTGGAGAACCCAATAATAATGATAAGCACATTGCTACCATCATTTACTGATAAAGCAATAAATATACAATGTAGTTCTAAACTTTATCTCAGATTGAAGTATTTAAAAAGTCATATCTCAATGAAACTTAAACATTAAATTGATACATTGTACAACTGTTAAATAAACAATGTACGTTGTCACACCATGAATTGCGGAGTAATACTCAATCAGCAAAAACAGTGAAAATAACAAGTTTCAAAACTGTGGATTACATTTTGTGTATCACTTTTATTTCACTGGAAAAATTAAAATAATTTAAATTAATCGCGTCACCTTGATGCTAATGTATTTCTATTTTCCCTTTTAGCACACAAGATGAGATACAGCAAGGCAGAAATGTTTTTCCCACCGCGGGTACTGTACCGGGGATAAACAGATACCTGTCACCCTAACTAAGAGTTCCCTAAAAGATAGAATATTTTTACGCTGAGCCGCAATAATCTTGATTGACCTTGAAAATTTTATAGGAAATGGTGCAGTAGTTTTTATATAGAATGAAAAAACGTAACTGCCGAGGAAAGTTTATATTCACTTGAATATCTCCACATTTCCTCTGAAATAATTTTCAGAAATGGAGGATTTCGATATGATTATCGTTAAAATGGAAATTGCACAATATTTATAGATAACAGCTGCACTACTGCTGAACGAGGCCGACTGACGATCGCATGATAGTAATCACATGCTGAGCGCCCGTCTTTATGTACACTTAAATGCCCGATTCGTACAAAGAACTATATTGGACAGATCTGCACTAATCGTAGATATAACTGATGGTGTCAGTGCAAATAAGGCTTCGGATTTCGTTCTGTGTGAGTGCATTGTTTGATGTTTGCAAGTAATGTCTGAGAAAGGACATACATGTAAATGACAACATCGATAGAAGCATAAAATCTTATATATGAAGAAGAAACCGCGAAAGGGACAATTCATTGGTACATAGACTGTGGAAGACGATTTGGCTAAAATGTACACTAAGAACTTGTTTGGAGTAAACAGGAGAATTGTAATTGCTGTAGCAAAGGACATAAGTCTGGCACAGGACCGAACCAAGCTTAAACAATTTAGCGCGGCAAGCCAAACAGAAAAGGAGCGTTAAGGAATCAAGTTACCTAGAGAATTCAGACTACATTCAACGTGTCGTCTTTTAAAGGATTAAAACCACAAATTAGTTCATGCATTTATTTTGAACTCAGATAGACTGAGCGTCCCACTTTGTTTTTGGACGATGTTACTAAATATATACACAAGTAACTATCATTACAAAAGTTATAACACTTTCATTCCATGCTAATAGCGAACGGGATTTGCCAACATGTGCAGTCCTTTTCTACAGCTAAATAGTCTGTTATTAAACGTAACACCATGGACCTGCAATGTACATGTACACACAGTTTAAACTCCCAGGAGTCACGTTAAACTTTCACGTGATATTGATGTTAACATACTTAGTATTTATTATTTTCCTTTTTAGCACAGCTAGAGGACTGTTCAAATGGCATACAGCAAGGCCGCAACGCGCCCCCTACCGCTAGTAAAGTATCTTTGGAAAGCAAACACCTGTCATCCTGACTATGAGTTCTCTAAAGGATTGAAAAGTCTCATACGGAGCCACAATTTAAGCAGGACTAATCTAGAATGATCCTGAAAAGTTCATATTAATTGGTGCAGTAGTTTTTTTCATAGAACAGAAGCAAAAAGTTGAACTGCAAACTGCAAACTGCCTATAGAAGTTTATGCTCTTTTGAATATTTCCTGTGACGTCCAAACCTTTCTCTGAAATATTTGAACATTTCTGACTGAGTGGCTCCCGATGACTATCGATAAAAGGGGAATTTCACAAACGTTACAGATTATACTTTTCGTATTTACTGATATAATAATAATCACGTGCTGAACCCCGCTAACACCTATATTGTACAACAACCATTTATTATCTGACGTCATTTCGTTAACGTAGTATAGGGAACGGTTATATAATCAACTTCATATAACAAGTTTGTATGAACATTATTTGACAGTGTACATTTAGTAATTGACTGTATTCATTCTATTAACGTCTTTTGGCTATAACACTATACTATACGGTCTTTTTCAAACAGTCTACATTGACCTGACATATTTTCTCGTTCCTCGTCCAGAGAGACTATTTGAAAATATATTCGTTTCAATCCATTTCAGTGTTTATATTATTACTATTATATTATTATATAATGCACATACACAACATATTTATTGAAAAGATATATTAAATAGGACGCACAATATATTTTAGTTAATACACAGTTTCATGCATAATTTATAAAGTCACGTCTTCATAAAATGCTGTAATTTAGAGGTAAAAGTTTGATTTATGAATTAATAAACGAATCCCAACATTTATTTCTCAAAATAATTTATTTGTCTATCAGCATTTTTTAACACTTCAGTACGCAATTGACAAGAACGTACATCGCTACATGTATTAACTAAGGCGCAATTGAATGTCAGTGACAGGGAACGGGTACTATACAGATATTTTTCAGAAAATAAACTAAACATTCATGACTTTTTACGACATATCACGACCTAAAAGTAAATAACTGATGTTTCATTTTTAACATTTAACAAATTGGTTTTATAACTTCTTCAAGAACAAGCGTAATTATGTACTGTACTCTTTACTTCAATAAGTCTGGAAATGAAGAGTAATTGTCAATGAGATTGGGGCTATAAGTGTTTTTTTTATTTAGGCCCATATAGGGTAACCCCGTTTAGTATCGGTGGTATTATTGGCTTCGAACGCATCAATAAAATATAAACGTGTTAGCCAAAACTTTCACGAGTATAGAGGGAAAACCCTTAAAACAGAGAAAAACACGAAATGCACGTGTAGCCCGGACCTAAGTAACCATGATTCACACGTATCAAGAAAGAAAGCGGTTTAATGATCGCATACAAATTGCAAAAAAAAACATTTTTATCAAAGAACAATAAGTTGGTCGTGTGTGAACAGTGGATTTCCTGTGCTTTAAAGAGTAAATTTTTGTAAAGCGGAATCAAAATGTAAGGCGTTATTTAAGGCCGGCTTATGTTTAATCCAGTCATTTTCGGCCATTAATATAAAAGCTCATTTATTTTTGTGATGAGCTGACTTTTTACCAATTGAAACGCATAATTTTACCTAAAATAAATTTTCGTTTATAAAAGTCTATTTTCGTGAAAACAGCTAAGATTTAATTGTGTGCATTTCAACTACTCTTGTAAAACAATGTATATCTCTCTGTGATGTTTAGTTCGGATACGTGAGAGAAATGGCTATATTAAAAGTTTTTTTTTCTGTCATGAAACGACAAACAGCACCGTACGTACTATCGTGCTTTAATCATTTAGACAGAATTGTGTTTATCATCACGAAAGCAAAGAGACACTATTTCACTGTGTAAAGTGTTTGCGGTAAAATACGTCCCTAGGAGTCCTGTAAACTTTTCTCTTTTTTATTAAGGCGGTCGCAAAAAGTGTCTACTTAGAAGTGGCTGAGTGGGTGTATGAGTTGATTTTTGTAGGCGATGCTTTTCGAGTCCTGCAGATGGCAGCGTTAAACAAGGAATTTCTTTACCCATATATTAAGGAATAGTTACGCATGACATAGATAATAATGGATCGACTGGAGGACATATTGCAGTGTTCATTGTTTGCCATTTTCATTGATTTTGAAACGAGGAAACACAGGATAATACCATAGTAAATGTCATACTATATTTTGGATGTGGTTCGGTCAAAGGCATTGAACTATTCCAGTTGTAATGTTTTTAAAAGATATATTAACTTAGTACGTGTTAAATGTAACCATGACGGGACACATTAAAGTTGCTATTACTGAATTCAAAATGTATTTTCATTACAACATTTTTGCAAGGAATCGTAGGAATAAATTAAGCGAAAAATAGGTTATCAGACTCAAACTTAAGGCAGAAGAAAGGCGGGAAAACAAAACCGTGCTTCTTAGAGTAAATATCTATTACTGGCTAAAATATAATCATGAATACCATGAAACAGCTTTATGTTTGTAATATAATCCTTTGATTCGTCCCCGGGTGAAATGTGGCAAAGTTTTGATGCCTGATTGATCGGACTTTGGCGTGCATTTTTATGGAGATCACATTCGTCCGTCGTACGTCCGTTGTACGTTCACATTCAAAAGACATCTCTGAAACCACTGAGCCAAAAAATATGAAAAACTAAATTTATCAAAACCTCTTGTTGCCAAAAGGAAAACTTCAAGATCTTCAAAAAAAATAGTTCGTTCAAATTATGTACCTGGGGTCTAAACAGGCCCTGTCGTATGGGATGACTAATGTATATGTAAATATTGGAAACTGTAAAATATCTTTGTCTTAATCCACAAGGCCAAGAACTTAGATAGTGTACATGTAGCATTGTCAATTGGTTCTCTCTCCAGTTTATAAAAATTATGTCCCGGTGGTAAAAAGTTACCCTGACCGGGAAGTAACTTGTTGCACAAAGATCTATATAATGTTTTAAACTTAGGCATTTGACTTGTAGCATTGCCGAGTGGTCATGCACCAAGATTCGTATCTGTGATAAATTATACACGTTTCGCAAACACTACAGAAACTATCTTCTTGAAAAACAACCATGATTATAAAACGAATGGTTATCAGAAAGTAATACAAATGTACAGGCAACTCGCTCACAGCGTTCGTCTTCTTTAATTTAGATATATACATTGTATATACCATTGTTTAAATGTGTTAAGAATGCTTGATTGTGTGTAAATGTTTTCTTTAATCATATTGTTGACGGCCGCAAGTGAGATAAATGATGTTGAAATTGTTTATTGTGTAACCGTCGTTAAATAAAGTATATTGAACTGAATTGAATTGCAGATTGTTCAAATCAGACCGCTTGAGTCAACTTAGTTTCGTCCAAGGGTCACTTGACCTACTTATTATTAATTTTTAGCTACATGCACGACAATAAAATTTGAACTATATTGATAGTTCTGCATGAAGAATCTCAACTTCTTGACCTGCAGATCTTTTTTTCCGCGTTTGAATTTACTCAGTGGAATTTGGACCTTATTGCATGTAGATTTCAACTTTGCCCTTGGCTGATTTTGATCTAAGACTTGATCACCATGACCTACTAAAATACATCCCCATTTTTGAAACTACATCAGAGAAATTTTAATCATTTTGACAGTCTTGAATGCAGATTTCAACTATAACATAGACGACCTTTGACCTTGACCTTTAGCCTGGTTTTTATTTTTCAATCTACAGAGATGAAATTTGAACTATTTGAGTGACTTTGCAGTTTTGCAAAAGTATTTTCAATATTCCTCTGACTGACCGTGATTGTGACATTTTGACCTACTTTCTTGTTCTATAGTGCAATGATACTCAAGTGAGTGAATAGGGCCATCACGCCTCCCTTGTTACTTAACAACATCTGAAATATAGTTTGACATTCAGTTAAATCTAATGATTTATGCGTTTACATATTCAATATGATAATCTTTATTCTTCATAAACTGCAAATAATACTTCAAAAGGTTTCGAGTCGATCCATTATCATTTATCTCACTTAAAGTCACTCCTTAACATTATGCTTAAGAAATTCAGTAGCAATATTTTAATATGTAATCCCTGTGTATATGATTTCAGTCACAAAAACACCGCCTACATAATGTTAATATGTCTCTACAAATATCATCTATTCTATACATTTTCACTATTATAACATCATCCATTGCTATATAATCTTGTTTTATGTGACTTACGCAGGCTTAATAACTAGGCTAAGGAGATCATTTCAATACTGGACTAAAATAGATAATAGTTGATAAAAGCTAAATCACATTTTCACCAAAGCCGTGTGAATATTAATATATCTATTTAGCGATGTTTTTGTCTTTTTTTCTTTCACCTTGTTTTTGTGTCCGTAAAGTTTCTGAAAACAATTTTATTCTAATATCTCTTGGTTCGACTCTGCTAATATCGCTTTTTTCTTTGCTAGCATTCTACGACCCTGTCACAGGAAGCATTTATAAATATGAAATATAGACAGAGTCGTGATCTGATGGAATTTTCTTTACCATGTTTGTTATAACATGACTGCCATGAAATATTCGTAGTGATTTACGTTACCTAACACAGTTGTTCTATTAAAGCCACTCGTAAATACACGAATGGCAGGTCGAATGCCACATTGTTCCGCCAGTCTGCAGTTAACTTTGAATGACGGACTGCTTAGCCGTACTGTACAAAACAGAGAATTTAATGTTAACCTTTTTAGCTAAGTAAACGTTTGTGCGATCGTGTCTTTATACCTTAAAAGACATCCAATCATTTGTAGATGTCCATATTTAATGAAACAGAGCCGCAATTTCCACATACTGGAACAATCATCGGGTGTTTTAAGTTGCTCAAGGAGTGGTTGTCTTAATTAACAATTATTATTTATCACTTCTTCTAAAATCTGAAATACAAAACTTTCGTAATTTAACCATAAACAATTAAACCACAATAGTCCTGAAAGTTACTGCACTTACATGTACATGATATTCATTTCCGTTATTAGTGATTGTCTCGTTATATAAGGTCTTTAAGGAATTCGCAAAATTCTTATATTAAAACAAAAATAATATCAAACAGGGAATGCCACGTACCAAAAACGCAGCCTCCTAAACCCTTAAAACATGTTTTCAGAACTACATGACTGTATTGATTTCACATTATAAAGAAATTTAAATAATCCTCTTGAACATTGCTTTTGCACGAAAAACAGGTCTTCACTTAATAGAATAAAAGGAAGATTCTGAACGGCTCTATAAAATAATGATCTGAAAGCAATTCATGACAAATTGAATAGATTATGAAGACAATTTACATATGATTACATACATTTTCGTTTTGTCTAGTGGTGTTTGCATACACCCTGGAAGTGGGAACGCGATAATTTGATAAAATAAAATCAAAATACACTGTATGCTGACGAAGATAGCTTGATCATAGACTACGGTAAGCATTTACAACTTAAATTGTAACAATCATTCAGACTAGCGTTTTATGTCATTATGATTGAATGGTTTGATGGTGCTCTATGGTAACATGTATATATGCTATTTGCCAGTTACCATGGTCCACGGTAAACCTTGACCACCAAACATATTTGAATCTTGACATTCGGATAATACCTTCAAAGTTTAGTGTGCCTACAATGCATTTCATATTATAAGATGTCTACAATTTTGCTTTTTCATTTGAACTCTGCATTGAACCTGTTTTAAGCAAAAACAAATTATAAACAATGATGGACTCCAAAGATATGAGGTCATGTAGTCTTGTTTGACATTAGTTGCATAACTAAAACATAGCTAATCATGGTCAGTCTTGACTAAAAGTACTGCATGTATAATACATTATGTTCCCATACAACATCATAACTTAGTGTTTTAAATGTTATTCAAATTCTGCAAATGCAAACTTCAATAACAGTTTTACAGTACATTTGTACTTTATATGTGAAAATAAAACAATACTCTGGTTTGGTACCTCGCCTCTGTATTCTGCATGTTTTTATTTCGCATAGTTACATACTCCAAAATTGCTCAAATCTAATCTCCTTTAACGTTATTTGATTTTGTACGCTACAAGATAGAACTATAAAATTCTTGCATTGATGATCATACTGAAAAGACAAATTTCTTTTCACCCTGATAAGATCAAACATTTGTAAACGTTATATCAAATTGTTTATACAGATAAGGAAATATGTTTGCACAATCAATAACTCATTTTGGAACTTTTATTTTCCTTGCAAAAAACTTAATGACTTGTTCTAGCTGTGCCACTATACTGCCCTCCATCGTTGTTAAAATAATGAATATTCATTTAAGAAGTTTCATATATATTGTCTAAGAGCAATAATTCTCATTAACCACCACGATGTGTGTTTTCGCTCCCATAATGTGACGTACCATACGTTGGAATTGTATTTATGTACTTTTAATTTGAATTGGTTGAGTGTAAATAGAAAATAAAAACAGAAAAAACAGGTTAAACAAGACAGTCTTAAAGACAGCTATATCCCCCGCCGCAAATAGGAACATTGACAAAATTTATGTTACTAGATGTAGCTTTCTCTCAGAGGTGCACATCGTCGATCTCTTAAAGGCAACAGAAATAACTGAACTGTTCAAGTAGTCAAAGAAAACGTCTCTGTGAAGTAGGGATGTGTAGGTTTAGAGGTTTAGTGGTTATATTTATATTCCGGTTCCTTAACATGTTTGTGACATTTAAGTATTGAGGTTATTGCGTTAACAGCGCTACCAATATTTGGATTTGATACCAATCGTTATAACCCTGATTGAATGTTACATAATAATGTTCGATGTTATGATTATGAAAAATCCATCAAACACATCACAAATTTGAATACACTATGTCGTTTATTTTAAGTGTATACTTAGAAAAGTTGCTAAGTGTATGTCTTGATCCAAGATACCAAACACATTTTATTTTTATTCTAACATTTTTCACTTAGGCTACCAGTATAGAAAGTTTAATTGTAATATTCCATTCCTTGTTTTATGTGCTAGACTGAAACATTATTGTTGAAGTGTCAGAAACAGCAGCTCAAATAGCTAGGTCTCCACATACATGTAGGTTTACTACACTGTAAGATAGATCACAGTATCTCCAAAGTCTCTAAAAATGTCTCTATTTATAGTAACAGTGAGCTTAACGTCGACCACAATAGCCCCAAACGCAATGCTAATCTCTCACCCATTGGTGTATACCAAAACAGCAATTTGTATTACAATATCTCATTTTTACTTGAATATTGAGTAGCAATTATGGTAAGTAGCCCTGGATACACACCTTTGCTACGTTTCCTCATCTGTTAACTCTATACTATACACGCCTTTGCTACGTTTCCTTATATGTTTACTCTATACTAAGCTTGGTCTATCTGAATTAAAGTAATTGCCCCGGAAACCACTTGCTTCACTCCATCCGTCGTCACAATGTTATAAATACGTTACAAGATTAGTTCCATCTGAAGTGAGTATTGAAAGCGATTAATCTTAGATGGTAAAACTGATTTCGCATTCTAGAAGAAATGAAGAAGTAAATGAGCATAGAATAATGCATCCGTGTTAGTTCACTTGATTACCCGATAAGAAGCTGTTCGAGTGCGACATGATGTCGTGAATAACTCGAAAGCCCGACAAAATGCATGCAAGCTTGGATGATGGCCTAATTTACTCAATGATACTTTTCACTGAGAATGTATAGCTCGTACTACAAACATGCATTGTCATCGTTCTGCATAAGGAATAAATGTGATCACGTGTGATGATGCATAAAGCCAAGTGTATACATGTATATTAATAGGGGTCGGTGTCTGTTTCGTTCATTGGCATGACAGATAATCGGCGTCACGGTGATACTATTGGACATGGGTACGCAACGAAATACAGGTTTCAAGGTGTCAAGTACATCCACGATTTGTACCTTCGGATTCCTTCGGTTCATGTCTGTCATTTTCATCGTCACGCAATTGTTTATGAAGGATGTTTACAGCACCTAAATATACATGTAACCAATTTCATTTTCTGTCTAGTTCAAACAGAGTCATTTGTTTGACCCAGTGCAGCAATCTCTCCGTAAGCAAATGGTCCTTCGTCGTTATTTCAACTGTATTAAAAACACACTCAACACACAAAAAGTAGAAAGGTTTCATCAACCATATAACTTGAACAATGGTGATGGACCTTAAAACCATAAACAAACAAAATGAAGAAAAAAATCCCGATCGTCTTTTTTACAATTTTTCTGCTTAATGAAGCACATTTATTTCACTAAGATGATATCAATATCTTTATTAATGTTATCAAGATTTAAGGTCATTGATGGAACAATGTTTCAGTCTGAAACAAAGAAGTGAAAGTTTCGAATTTTCTATGAATAGGAAATTACTGGCGTATGTTTCCGACAGTACCTGTCGTAAAACCTATATTTTACGACAATCAACACAAAAGGCTGAATTAAAACTTTTGCTAAAAAGAACTAGCTTCTTAGTCACACACTCCTAGTAGCATAGGAGAAACTATTTGAACGTGCCGTGACAGGGTATTAGTATAATTACCTAATTGGTTAAGGGGGGGGGGGGGCGGAATTCAATTTTCACACTGGCAATGCTCAAAAGAATCTGTGTAAATTTTCGGAGTGTTAACAAAGATTAAAGAAATTTGATAATTGAGGAGTCCAAAACTGCATAAATCGTAATGCTACATATTATCCTTAACAGAAAAAAAACATATTTTCTTTTCGCTATGACTGATAAAGCAGCTGCAATAGGCACTTAAACAAGCATGGGGTTCTCTTTGAGGGTACCTATGATGGTAGATGGAAATAGTATAGGGTACGTAGGAACGCAGACGGCGGATATATAAAACGGATACGTAAAAGATGAAACATTTATCAAATGATGATAATACTGTTGATAACTTTGGTTTTTCGATTTCGTCTAAAACTGAAAAAACATGTAATAAAGTAAAGTATAAGTCAAGGCTAAGTAGAAAATATCAAAATTATGATGATATTTGTAAAATTATCTTTTATTAATCAGAGGTACCGGACTTTTAACTTGTTGTTACACAATCATAATACAAAAAGAGGTATTGCTACGCAAAAATATATGTGACTTGCTGCATTTGTATGTACATATACTATCATGTGAGTTTTGGTACAATTGAACTCCAGCGTATAGATATTATGAAGTAAGACAAATCAAGGGCCGCAACTCTACTAGAAATCAATAAATCGGAATATGCCGACGAAAACTAGGCCTGACACTGATATATTATATTTGGTGCAAATTGGCTACAACATCATTAAATTCGAAAAATGAATGGCCATACCTCCCCTAAAAATCACTGCACCGGGTGTGCCGGCGAAATGCATAACTAAGCTTGGCACTGATCAATTCTCTTCGGTTAAGTGGATATAGGACAATTAGCCAACACATCATAAACTGGTATTAATCAAGGGCGGTTGTTCGACTGAAAGTCACTGAACCGGAATATACCGATGATATGCACAACTACGCATGGCAATGATCAATTGTGTGAAGTTTGGTGTAAATCCGCCACGTGGTATTAGAGGAGCTGCGTTGACATACTTTACGACAGACACAGTGACAGGCAGGTATCACTAATTAATCATATGTATCTCACTATGGAGTTCAAAATTGTGAATAATTAGATGTGTTTGCTACAAACATTATTCTCGATTGCGGACGTTATTCGTCCCGAAAGACATTTCACGGCCTATTAATGTCTTTCTTTTATCATTTTTGGAAATATTTTTTCCGCATTAAAGGATAGCACTGAAGCTGTTTGCTGTAATTGGAAAATATCTTTTTTCTGGCTGTTTCTTAAAAGACGTCAGACTGATGAAAAAATGATAAATTGAAAAACTGTATTTATACACAACAAAAATATAACAGAAAAATCAAATATTATAATATCTGCCAACAGGCGCATGTATACTGGGAAACAGTTGTGCAGGGGTAGCGGGTTCGTCTCATGATCGGAGGGTCCTTGGTCCTTGGTTCTGTACCCACTATAGCCATGGCGATAGTGTCCTTAGAAAAGACACCAATAATTGTTAAATATCTCTTTTTCTCTGTCTCTGTCCCTCTAGACTCTATCTAGACTGTCTCTGTCTCTGTCTTTGTCTCTGTGTCTCTGTGTCTGTGTCTGTCTCTGTCTCTGTGTCTGTGTCTCTGTCTCTGTCTCTCCCTCTTTCAAGGCTCTCTATGTCTATGTCTCTCTCTCTCTCTTCCTCTCTAGGCAGTGACTAATCAGTTGTCAGAAGAATGAATAAACTATAAAGTACATTGTTTACATATATACATGTATTATGAGGAAAAAGTTGGTTATAGTACGCAATAATTTCTGTATTTTAGTATTTTGAATGTTTACTTGAAAATAAACAGAATCAAAATGCATTGTTTGCTTTATTGTACAATGTACACACGGTCTACCAAACCACAACAATAATTGGTCTAAAATGTCGTGAGTTATCTTGGAAGAGGCCATGAACTTTAACTACAGCACAAACAGAGTTCAATAACATTTTATCAAGGAAAAGTCTTACTTGTAAGACACATCTGAACTGTGACAAAAAACAGCAATAACAAGTTCCTTGGGGCATTGATATAAATTGAGATACAAATACTGGAAAACACATTTCAATGTTCTATATGGCCAAAGCATACAATAGGACATTTTCCCCGGTCAACATTTGTATTGCTTTATAACAAATGGGCACTACACACTTTTCCTTTCCTGGGTCTATCATCAGCCCTCCTTATTGGCTTAAACATTTGTACCTATATTTCGTGACATGTTACAATGTACCAAGTTAGAAATTTCTTAATCTTAAAATTGTTTTTGTTCTCAGCGCATGTCGTATAAGCTCGCTTTATTACCCGAAAATGAGCTTCTCCCTGCACAAATGAAATAGCGAGTTGAATGTAAAACCTCGTTTTCGGGCCAAAATTTAGGTTCATATAAACCACATTTATCTGTTACTGAAATATTATTCTAAAAAGATATTATAAGAAAAGTAACCTCTTTGCACATTACTAAACACAGAGCTCATCCATAGCAGGACTTACATACATAAGACTGCATATGGGCAATAGATAGGGTACATTATACAGCTAATGTATCTTATGTAGGATTGAATGTTCATGCTTTCGTTCTTGTTTCAAGATGACTAGTACATATAACATAGCAAGAGACTATGACAGCATGAATTTCAAACTTCAATATATCTATAGCTATATATATATATATATATAATTTTGCAAATTAATTTTTTTAATTGAAATCGTCTTGACAAATTTATCATTTCATAAGAATTTCATAAGCTGTCGTTTTAAAATGAACATGGAGCGAAACTCCTTCCGAGACAATTTTGTAAGTTTGTGATATCTAAAGGCTCGTCAAAATTAAGACAACGAAATATAGTTTGGATAACAATTAATAACGCATTGAATTGTTCTATTACATAGAAAAGTGATCGATATCAATTTTCTAGACTCAAGAAGTTTATATATCATCTTAAATAGCTAATGACGTGCATTAGAGTCTTTGACAGCATTGCAAATGATTACTCTGTATCAAATTTATCAAATTCATCTTATCAAATGGATAACAAGAAGAAGATGTCAAATATTGATACTGTTAATATTACATAAAAAATATTCAGGAATATTCAGGAAAATACACAATTAGCTGTTTTTCTTGTCAAACAACAACTATTACTACTAAGTGTTTTATTTAAAAACAAATGCATTACTGGCCCTGACAAGTGTATGAGTTGCGGAAGAAAAATATTGGTTTTGTAAAGAAAAAAGAATTGATCATATCATTGAAGGTAAATATTTTCCGCACACAGAGTATGACATTCCGTTTCTGAATAAGAACTTAAGATAATGCTTTTTTATTAAAAAGAAACACATAGCAGATTTCGTTATACATGTACGCATATAATTTGCCTTTTCCGTCCAGGTACATTTACTTTGAATGCAACTCTCGACCATTAATTTAACACCGCATAAAATAGTCAGCCTTTGAAGCGGTTCAAGAACAGGAATATGGCTTGTTGATATATTACCTTCGAGTATATATGTGAATATTGTGCAACGAAAACTATAATACAATGTACAGTTTCTGTTCACGACGAATTTGTGATGTAAAAGACAGTAGTAAAGGATCACACTGTTCGCAAGGATAAAATTATGATGTTTGATATGACACTACATTTCGACCAATCAGAACATTCGCAAGCAGAGTGGAGAGTAGTGTGCATATTGAATAAACTCGTTCAGTTAGACCATGCATTTATTTCTGTCAACGTAACTATCCATCAGAACGGAACATGTTTTCCCCTGCTTGTAACAGTCTGTAAGCCTTCGCTTATTTAAAAGTTACAAAAGGTAATGGTTACTGAACTGCTTATTGCTGTGCTGATATTAATTATTTCATCAGTTTTTTTTTTTCATTTTTCAAAAGTTCAAAGAAACACTTAGTACTTGTATGCACGTGCACTACAATCTTAGCATTTAAAACATTGTACCTATCGTTTTCAAGCGTGTGTATCTATATAATGTATATCTATACACTTTACCTTAAGTTAATACACGTAGTATTTTAAACATAACACTTTCACGTATGTCAGACTTGCTAGATTTAATGATTGTAACCCAGATCGAGGTTTAATATTCGAATATCTTTCTTATTTGATAACGGTTGATATAAGCTGTATGAAGTTTCAAATAATAATCGCTCAATCCACTTCTGATTGCAATATAATTTCATTGAGATTGTTGTTTGATATATATATATATATACACATATCTACACATATATATATATATATATCTTATCTTTATCATGTGCCAAACGTCTTCGGTTATATCTTTTTGAAAGGCTTTTGAACACTTTTATCATCTGAATATTTGGCTAAGTGATGTATGTAAACTTGAACAAATCAATCACATTTCCGTGATATTTTACCTCCTAAATTTTACTGATTTGTCCTCTAATGTCAAAATCAGTGGGTAGTATAATATGTTATAAGAGTTTAAACGACATTCTTTAACGGCTGTTAAAGCAGCTACAGATGAAGTTAATGTGTGTTTCGTGTTGATGTTTATACAACAGTAGGCAAGTCTACCAATCATTAGTGATTGCTGATTTCTTTGTAGAACTATAATAATATATTGTATAAATATTTTTTATGTCATTTTTGATTCTATTAAACTCATCTGTTTGGAAAATTTTATTATGTTCTGCATTTTTATTTTATCATTCTACTAAATCAGAAAAGACCAAATATATAATGGTTGACCCTGTGGCTGTAAAGTTTTAGTTTAGATGAGCAGGAACATGACAACAAAACGCATACTTTGATTTTGAATCAAGTGTATAACAGAAAGATTTAACCATTGAACTAATTTGAATTTACATTTACTATTCAGATCAATGAGAGAACATGTGCATGATGTATGCAAAATGTATTTGCGACAGAAAGCAAAACACACTTTGGTGAACTTTTCTCTCAAACGTGTGATTAACACTGTTGTATCTAGATTATACCTATCGAAATTATCTAATAGATGTATATCTTTTTTTTAATATTTACCAATACAGGAATGTTATGGACAGTCTGGCATATTAGTTGTCGTGGAGCTTGCAAGGTTTTATCAGCAAAGCCAGCTACTGCCTTTTCTACAATAACTGATGATTCCCAAAGCTATTTGAATATGGCGAATGTTTTAACGTATACATTCTAAAACAAAATAATTAAGTAACATTCTTACAATATCTCTAACATTTCTCAGGCAGTCTTCAAATTTGTTTTTTTTTTTTCGCAGTCATTAACGGAAACAGCGTAATACAGTCAATTGAGTTAGTAAAGAAAAACACCACTCCATAAAGTTCAGAATGGTCATAATCTCGATTCCTAAAAAGCTCAGGATGGTAATAATCTCAGTAATGGTGTAAACAAAGTGTATTAGTTTGTTTGTGTCGTATAAACAATCCCATGAAGCCTGACAGTAGCTATAGTTAGGATTATACACCTAGCCTCTGGTCAGTCAGAGATATATACAGCGATACTCTTTGACAGTATTATTAGGAAATGACCTAAATTGTATATCTATAGCAATTTGTGTAACGCAGATTTTCCTAGTGTTTAAATTGGTTAAGCCTTGAGGGACAAGGAAATACAGTCATTTGACAGAATAATATTTTATTGAAGACACATTGTTTTAGGCCCCTGTATGGTAACGTTTATTCACTCCGTCCATTGGTTGAATATGAGTTGGAATTTGAAACATATCATTTTGGTCAATTTCTGATTGAGTAGAAATTTTCTATGTTTTTATAGCGATTAAGTGCGATTAAGTGCACAGAGGTTGATGACAATGATGGAACGTAATATAGTCTTACGTAAAAGTCTTACACTGCGATAGTGGTAAAAAGAAGCCTTCAACTATTTTATGATTAATGGTTCACTAGAATGCTGCTTGGTCTCTTTAACTACCTTTTAAATGTATGTCTGTCGAGTTAGCTGCCAATTCACTTTTTATTCACAATTATAGACACAAGTCAAATTGGCATCTAGCTGCCAGTTGCCAGTTGACAATACGTGAGGTTGAACGAATTTGCTATTTGCAAGTGAAAGTTGAATTGGCATCTGGAGTACGTACTTGGTTGTTGGTTGCCAGTTGCCAATTCACTATTTATTCAGATTTTTACATAAAACAATCAAATTGGCATCTGGCTGCCGGTTGCCAGTTTCCAATTTGCGAGGTTTAACAACTTGGTCGTTGGTTAATATTTGCAAGTGTAAGCGAATTGGCATCAAGAGTGTGAAGTTGGCTGCCATTTACCAGTTGCCAATTAAATCGGCACTGAATCAACCAGTAACTGGCAGCTAACTTCACGAACATTCTCAATACTTTAATTTATCATGCTCGAATTTTAAGCTGTATTTTCTCACTTATCTATGGCTAGCTGGCCGATGAATCTTTTCGTTCCTAAAAGTAATTTACAACATTTATCGTTTGAATTTTTACCAGACAAGACATTAACTGGAAAATATCATTCTTCCTCTTAAATTTGTTTCGACTATCTTCTAACTGCATACGGATTGATTGTGAAGTATTATTGTTTTCCATATGACATTAAAATGAACGTTTAAACGTGTGGAATAGTTGCAGGTAATTTATGCCATTACTTATGTACCTTGCATAATATTCATGATACTCCTATATTTTAGTTTTACAGACAATCGTATGCTTTCGCGATCCCAGACAGACTTTGGAAACAACATATTGAGCCTTGTTCTTCAAAAGCAATGAGAATCTATTTTAGCATCAATCTTACGATCAGAAAACATCACAGGATGCATGATTGTTTATTAGGTATGCTATCAGTAGCAGCAAAATCGCCTGTATTTGAATTTATTTGTTATCGTCAAGTATCAAATATGTAATTTAATTATAACAGTATTTAAGTAGAATTTCACCCCACACAAATAAGTTTTTTTATTAATAACCAAGAATGATCATTACATTAGTTATACAAAAAAATAGAATTGATGCCATGCATCAGTTATCAGAAGAATTCATTGTTTGTTTGTTTAATTTTTGGTGTCAGATTTTATATTGGAATAAGGCATTTAATTCACCCTTAATGTCCTTATACCTACGTCAAATGAAGCCGATGTGTTTATGAAAAGCAAACTAAAATGCTAGATACAACAATTAAATTACTTATCCGCCCCAGATACTTTCCTTGGATAATGATACATGTTCTTCAGTTCTTTGCAACAGTAGACGTAGGTTTAATAAGACCGCTCATGTCCCGTTCTTCCGTCAAAATTCATTCAATTCAAGGCCCCGTCCTAAAAGGCGGTGCCAGATATAAATTATACAGTAACTGTCGTAGTAAACATGTATATAAAAACAACTACGAAACAAAAAAGCACCAATGTGACGTGAGTATTACAAATTGTGTCGGTTGTTTACATTGGTAAATGTTTTTAAAGCTGCTCGCTATCAGATTTTGGTAAAAAAAAAAGTTCTTCAAACTATATGTAAATAACGTATTTTAGAACATATAGTCATATAAAAAGGCTCCAGTATAAATTCCTGTCACGTATATCTCTAAATTTCAAATAATACGCTATCAAATTCAAAAGGAATAAAAAAAAGGAGGGTGCCGGCCGACATTTTCAATCGATTTCGCAAATCCTACCTAGATTTTTGCTTATATTTTGATTCTGGCCTTTTTTTTATATTTATTCTAAGAGCAATTTTAAAAAATTTTTTCAACGTCAACTGAGAGGAGCAGCTTTAAGTGAAGACAAAAAATACTATAAATTATAAGACCTAATGTATACAACTTAAAGCAAAGACTACAACATTAGACTTTAATGTGTAAAGTGATGATACATGTATGATACTTGACATTTTGATGCCAGTAGACGCTCATAATTATATCAAAGCAATGTTCTTGGCAACAACATATAAGGAAAGTTGTTTATCAAAATAAATAAGACGTTTTAGAAAATAAATTTACAAGAATCAAATGCTATAAACGTAACTCATGTTTCTTCCTTGTTCAGATGTCAATGCCAGCATTCAAACTGACTGCGTTCTTACAAAAATGAAACTGCAATAAACATTTGAATACGTCAATACAGCATCCTATGAAAACTCCGGATGGTAATATTCTTGACAACCTTGTGCATGTGATAAAAACCATGAGTATGTAAATGTCGTATTGACTATCCCAGGAAATATGACGCACGCTAGATTAAAAGAATGCAAAGCCTCAGGTAAGAAACGAAATAACACGTAATATTGGGAATTGCCCTACATATGTGCACAGTAATAAAATTTACAATGCATTAATGAAAACTCCTGCAGTCATTTTCGCTTTCAACTGATGCTTTTAATTTAAGACTAGCTAATTTGACGGATTCACAAGGACGATAATGTGAAAGGCAAATGTTTTATGAAATGAAAAGGTAACATTATTATTATTTTGCTTATTTTCCAGTAATTATTGTGGTATTTTTTAATATACATGTAGGGAGCCTTGTCCTAAACATGAATGCAGTTATAAATAGATTAAAAGTTAAAAGTGAGACATAAACAGAGAGAATCGTCATATTAAGCGGCCGGTTAGCTCAGCAGGGACAGCTGTCGGCCTGTGATGTGTAGGAGCGAAGGGTCGTTGGTTCGCGTCCGGATCAGGGTGCACATATTTCTCTGACATTTAGCACCTTCTTCCTGCATAAAGATAACTCTTGACAGCATTGATTAACTATGAAATCTTTCATAAACTCAAAATCGCGCCGAAAAATAATACCACTTACGTTTTTATTTTTGTTACCGACCAAGACAATAGTCGTAATTTATAATGATATAATAATATTTTATTTTCCTTTGTTATAAATTGTAACTGTATTGATATGTTTTGCTGAAAAAATGGTTTATTACGTACATTTGACAAATTTAGTGTTATATCCAGGTTCATGGGGCTGTCAGAAAAGGGCAGAGAGAAAGTGCGCGATTTTCTTTCAGTAAAGGGCATTTCCGTTAATTGTTGTGATTCATAATGTGTGCTAACTAACTACTGTAACACTAGCCTTTATGGCATTTTCCTAATAAGAGTAACAAAAGACATTATTAAAGCACTATATTGTATCTACACTTAATTAATGTCATAAAATAGCATGTAACACAATGGGAAAACAGTGCCACTGATTACAAGGGTGAAAGTTTGAAAAATGGAAAATCCTGAAACTGAAGCTCCTGGATGTTAGTTATTTCAGAGAGCTTCTGATGAATTCCTAGAGACAGGATGTTTAGTTCAGTAGGCTTTGAAACTGAATGGTCTTTGACCCTTCAGCCTAACTTTTAGGACAAAATCAAAATTTCAAGAGCTAACGTGAGGATTTTAAGGGTCGAGTCACGGGTCATAGAGTTAATGTCATAATCTCTAGGTGTGCATGTAATATTTTTCTGTTACATCATGCATTTTATTTTTCCAGTTGTTCCCCGTTTGTCACATATTTTCGCGACCTCGCATGTCCGTGATTTTCGTATATATTTCTTCATTTTTTTTTCGCGATTTTAACAGTTTTTAATACAAAGAAATCTGACAATTCTTTTTTTTAAACCATCGCTCTTTCTGTTTCAAGCTGTGCTAATTTACGTTTTGCCGACACTTTTTTCTAATGTTACAATTTACAAAATTGAGTGTTCGTTCTTTAAATTCTCATGGAGAAATGTTTTGTATTTTACGACTATTATTCTTAAGATTCCACTTACCCATCTTAATTATCAATTGTGTTCAAACGCATTTTGATCTCCGTAACTTTTTCTTTTGTTTAAAGTACTCGCAAATATTATTGAAATCCATCCCTAATAAATGTGTGAACAACTCGGTCATTAAAATAATTGATCGAGTATAAATATAATTCGCGATGATTTATCCTAAACACAATTGTATCATTATTCATTCAAATGTTGTTGTTTATATCTAAAGAGTATGTTTGTTGATCTAAAAACAAAGAAATGGGCAAAAATCGTTAAACAAATACAATGAATTTTATATTATCATTGTGGAACTGAAAGATATGCAACAGACGAAATATTCAAATGGAAACAAGAGCCGTGGTAGACATGGCCATCCCCTCGCCGAATGCTCTTTTTATGACTAAGATATTTGAGATTAGGTAATGGTTCATGTCAAAGATTTTATTCGAAGATAAAAAAATGGAATAACTCGTAAATAGGGTAAGTTAAGGGGGATTAACCAAGGACTAGGGTTATAAATCAATGTCCACTTTTAATCTAACAGGGATCTGACATTAAATTTATTTCACGTAAACATTGTGTGCGAAGACAATAAAATGGAGATAATCTCGAAAAAGGGTACGTTCGGTTTTGATATGAAAGGACTAGGTTATTTAGATCAATGTACCTATTCAAAAAGGTTTTGTCCTGTTTGTAATTGACTGATTAGGTCCACCATTGAGGTAAAGTATTTTCTTAAAGGGTATTAATTTTAAATTAGTGTTTCAGGGTTCGTTACATATCCTCTTCATAATACATCTAGTCACTTTATTGCGATATAGCGCCCAGTTTCTTGCTTTTTCGTTTAAAGTGTTTATAGTCCCGACGTAAAGTATGTACGCGAACACTCTCACGTTTAGCATGGGGCACATTAACGATACATGTCAAGTGTATGGTATGGTATATTAGGGTTTTATCGTTGGTACCGGTTTCCCATATGACCAACGCCCCCAGAAGAGTTTAGTTATTTTAGGTTTTCGGGGGATAGTGCAAGATACAGAAAGCGTCCCAATTCCAGAGACACCCCTGGTTCTTTATCATGCCAGGTTTTCACCCATACATGGGACCTCGGTTTTAGTCTCATCCGGAAGACTGTTAGTAATTTTAGTTGGTCAGCCCTGGGAATCGAACCCACAACCCCGAGATTACAAGTCTCGTGCTCTACCTATTGAGCTATCCGGGCTGACAGTCAAGTGTATATTACCGGCTTGCCCGTAAATATCAATATCTGACCAATCAGAAGACCGCAAATTGTATAGAACGGTAATAAATCGTTATTGTAGTAATTCCTTAACGTATTGATAGGTGAAATAATCTCTTTTTTTAATCATCATAATTATACTACTCCTTCACCTGCTTTTCGTAGATCCTGATGTTGTTATCACTTCAATTTGTCTTTCTCCATACTATAAACACGAGCATATTCTCTTCTGGTGATGCTACTACGACTACATTTGTAATATAATAAAAATTGGAAGGTAATGTTATTTTTTGTGTGCTTATTTTACATTATAATCATTAAGACACCATCGAGTATGTATTTTGAAGTGACAGCAATACAGGTAGGAAACTTACTTATTTTCGCAGTAATACTTGAATCGGATACCCATCATTTTATATTCCTTACACTGCACATATAAATGAAGCACATCATGTCTACGATAGTCATTCACATCAAACGTAATAATCCTGTCAGCCATCGAATTTTGCAGTAAATGTCAATAATACACATTTCAAGCATTACCATGTGCGAACACAACTGTTTTTAAAGACAATTCTCCATTAATAATGCAAAATAATTACACGTCTTCGAGACAAGCCGTTTTACCTGTTAAACGCAACGTGATGTAAAACTCTATTGGAATTGTTAAATGATTTTAACGCAAAATAAAATTGGCGCTATGGCGCTAGTTACAGTGTACTGGCGAAATATATGGTAGTGGTAAGCACATGGTTTCTATTTTAGTCTTTCGAAAAATTACTTGATCGTGCCTTTCGTTTATTCTAATGATATTTATTTATCATGTATTTTGAGGTTATAATATTACATTTTGAAGTGCAAACTACTTTCGTCGGTTGGCACGTTATAAACAGGAGTAATTTTAGAAGATAGCTGTTAATCTATAGACTGCTTCTGCCAAAGCTACATGTATAATCAACTGATTGTACTGAGGACGTGTACCCCGAGTATTTTTTTAAATATAGTATTGTCAAGACAAAAAGATCTCTGGAATGAAGTGTCTCAGAGTTTGTCAGGTTTTTTGTCCAGGGGTTAATGACAAAATGCATTGAGATTATCAAAGCAGACTCATAACTAAAGGTATTAAATAATATTGGGACAGAATTGATATCACCACACGCATTCTTCTTGTTACGAAATGCATATGCACAGTAACCGTTTATAACGAGCTCCTTGGGACCTTTTAAATTTGTTCCCTATATCAGGAGTTTGTTATATCCGTATAACATTTTCATATAAAATAAATAAAGAAAAGAAACGGGCCGCGAAAATATGTTCCTTATATCCGGATTTTCGCTATATCCGGAGTCGTTATATACGGAGTTTACTGTACTGAAATATGCACCATGTTTTTCTTAATGTTTATAAACTATAACTCGTGTTTTAAGTAGTTTATGAGTAATAATTTTCTAAAAGAGCACATATGGTGTCAAATAATCATAAAACACGAGCATAATGTGCTTGACGTGTCGAAACCCCCTTTTCATACCTTGGGTATTTGGATGATGGTGGTACATGTGATATACGATATATAATATTTTGACGATAACTTTTTTCATATTTGCCATAGTTATTTCTAGTTCATTGTTATTATTGATTTGTGTGAATACGTCATATTTGCATATTTATTTGAAAGTAACTAAACTTGCAACTTAATCTTAATTGTCATGGTGATGGCTTGAAGCTTGTGTCCATAATGTCATGGTACCCATAGAGTGTTGGCAACTGAATCACATCACTTCAAGATGTTCTGTCATAAGACAGTATCTCTATTTTCTCATCTAATAGTGCTATTAAACTATCGAATCACGCAGTAAATGTCAATAACAGACACTACCGCGTTCATAGAGATCACCTTTCGGTGACATTACTTCATAAATAATGCAAAATATTTGCGTGTGCTCAAGAGAATGCGTTTTAACTGTCAACGCGACGTGATATAATAATCTTTGGAAAGTGTTTAGTGGTTTCAACGCAAACAGAACACTGGCGCACGTACCTTGTATGATAGATGGAAATGAAAGGCATAATATTTATGTTGTATCATTCCAAATAAAACCGGTCTATACCTCAGTTTGTGTGCTGTTGAGATTTCGTAGTGCCTGCTATATATTTCAATTTGAAGTACAGGCCTGCTGACTCTAACAAACGGGATATCGAGCTATAACGTATCTTCATGATCAGAACAGGCATTCATACTGCCGAAAACACAAGTATCTAGAGTCTAGTACTGTTAATAGTTAGTAATACGTAAGCTATCCGATTATAGAGAGCTGAACTATCATTGAAACAGATGTTAACCCATAGACAAAAAATATCACAATTTTATCACACATACATGTACATAATTTACCAGAACAAGTTCACGTGAGTCTATAAATTGGCTATAGAGAAATTGAGATTGTTATATTAATTTTGTATTTATTGTGCACTATGGCTTAGAATTGTTTCGTGCAAGACCCTGTGTGAGTCTGATGAGCGAAGAAAAGTGTAGCAGAGACAAAATTATTTCCGAATGTAATTATATATACCGGTGAGGCAATCATACTTGCAGAAACAGTAAACATTACTGTCTAGTATAAATATTGCTACCTGAAGCTACATATATTATGATCTAACACGACACACTTTTATTTACCTATCGGTAAGTCAGCATCTACTTAATTGTTTTACTTTCAGTCATCTTTATAGATATTTATAATTTCTTTTTCTACTTCTTAAATAGTTCCATTAAGGAAAGCACATCCTTAGACTGATAAACTGAACATGGGTTTGCCTCTGCGTCGGTCGGGAGGTGCATGCAAACTAGAAAATACTGATAATTCTAAACATGCTATGTTTTTTAACATTGAAAAACAAGAAGCATGGTGTTTACTATAGCAACGATATCGTAGCACACTGGCATTTAAATGTGTAAGATCTAACTCATATCCGCCAGCTTAATATGAACGTCAACATAAATCAGTTATTAAAGATAATGCATACTTTACCAGTACTAGAATTACAGGCTTGTTTGCTGGCATTTTGGGTTGTCACTATTGTATTTTATTTTCTTTGTCAAAGAGTTTTTCAAACAACATTTCATCATAGTACACCAACTTTGTCTTCAGCCTATTGTAATTGTTATAAAAGTTTAGCACTTGCCGTTTACTGTTCTAATTTCAGAAAGTTTCTCCCTTATTTGGCCATAATATAAATGAGTTCAATGTACTTACAAAATGTATATGTCTAGTAAGTCTATAATATGTTGTCGAATTAGTGTTATCCCGGAACAATTTTATCAATTTACAATCGGGATGTAACCAAACAAAGCGTTTTAACTATACGATGTATTTATATTTTGGATTTGTTCGCAGAGTGCTTGCGCACGAGTAAGAACATTGAACTGCCTGAATTGGGTTAGGAAATAAGGAAAGATGAATATAAGTTATGGGCGGAGCTGTACAATTAGTAACAATAAATGACACGAAATATCGTTTCAGGTCATTTTTATTCCATCCTTTTCATCTTTAGGGAAGTGTGTGTAATTGAATAGCATGTGAGCACTTTGTTCTTGTTACATTATGCAGAATCCCTCGGGTTACATACATGTTGGTACCCTTGCTTATGCTATAACATGAAAGAACCACGTCTATAAATAATCACTTATTGATAAGTAGATGATAGAACTGTATAAGCCACTGTTGTACAAAATCCCCTTTTCAATGATTTTTTAAATGCTGTGAACAAGCAAAATAAAAAACAAAATACAGTAATTTTAAAAGTAAAATGATTTGAAACTACTTGCTATTTGGTGAAAAATGAGGTTCTTCGAATCT
This sequence comes from Saxidomus purpurata, assembly GCA_022818135.1. Classification (NCBI taxonomy): domain Eukaryota; kingdom Metazoa; phylum Mollusca; class Bivalvia; order Venerida; family Veneridae; genus Saxidomus; species Saxidomus purpurata. The sequence goes on from JAFMSR010000013.1 coordinate 25,427,743, forward strand.
GTCCCACCATAGTCCATAAGTCAATATTAATTTTTTTAACAGTGATTAATAAAAAATAAACCAGGGTTCCCGTTTACTCAGTCATATAATTTCTTGCTATCTCGGTGTGTATAGAATGATACATCTTTGAGTATACTTTATATTGGCAGAATACTTCCTTGTCTTTGTTTTTCATTGTTTTTCGTGCAACACCAGTCAGACTTCACGTTGTGGGTAATGATGATATTTTAACTATAAAATGGCACTAGATTCTAACTAAATCAGACATTTGGAAGCAGAATGAAAAACGGTTTCTGGAAATAACAGATATTGGATTGATGAGGTAAATGTAACACGCCTATTTTGGCAATGTACAGTAACTGTACCAATATTTCACAGGCAAAGAAACACATTTAAGCACTCGGAAAGGTACAAGAAAAGTTATAGAGTTTGCACGTCTAACTAGTTATGCTTGGTTAACATGATATTCTCACTTCGCTCAATTCGGCTTAAGAAATCACGCGGTGTATTTTTATATGTATCGTTCATGTGCGTTACATATGACCACGTATTCTCGCAATCATATTAAGCAAATAGTTCTTTAGTATCACAGTGCAGAAAAAACACATACATTAACAAGTTACATGTTTCCTTGACCTTTCCATATTTAGTTTAAAATATCAAACCACGCAAACTTTAAGCTTATAGTCGATTATGCAAATCAAAGGCACTGCACACTAGCTGTATTGTTATGACGCTACGGTTTCAAGTGAGGTGAAAGAAAACTTACCTTCATTAGTTCAATCGTGCAATTTGAGCTTGCAACATCCATCGTTTTGTATTTAGAAACAGTTCGATAAATAAAGCATTTAGAAGCAATGAAGAAAAAGATGAAAAAGCTTATAATCACAAGAAGCGACTGTGTCATACAATTTAATTATTTTTACATTAACCCTCAAAATACATATTCTGGAAATTTACATGTGTGATGATATGTAAAACACGGAACATGTCTTAGCAATGAATCAAAAATGGTACTAATAATTACAATGTATCACAAAATCAACCAAATTTCAAACTAATGGCCTGAATAACACATAAACAATACTTCATATCCCGTAGCAAAATAATTAACTCAAGTTATATGGCTTCAAAATGCCCAATTATTGTGCGGTGGTCAAAACAAGAATCATGATCAAATTGAGAACCAGAAAATGTCACAGAAATAGGACAACTCCTTATTAGGCATCAGAAGTCTCTATTTAATATCGTAATAAACATTCTTGGAATGACCAAAACGTTCGTAATAATAAATGTTGGATGCTGCATTTGACGTCTCTTCTTGTACATTTTTGACCTCAACAAATTATCTAATAATGATGCTAGTATATATTAGTAATTTCAATATTATAACGGCGATTTTTATGGTATATTTTAGGCGTTATATGTATGACTCAGCCGCCTTTAGATACTGATTTGGCAGTAAAAACCTGAAAAACAGAAATTGATACTAGGCAAGTAAATTGGTTATTTTCACCGGAGTCGCGACATTCTGGTTCCCATGCCGTTCTAATACTCATAGTGTGTTGCCAACTGAACAAGGTCATACACTTGCAGGGTTTCTTTTACACACCATTACCCTTTACCCCACCATACTAATAATTGTGTCAGACTACTGAACAACACAGGAAATATCAATCATAAACCTTTTCATCAATTACAATCATACATTGTACACACTTATTTATCAATAATTAAAAACTAATCATGCGTCTCGAAAACAAACTGTTTTATCTGTTAGCAGACAGTAATGTTGCATCTTTGGAAAATGTAAGTGGTTTCATTTCATATAGAAAATTGGCGCAGGAACTGCAATCTTTGATGTTAATGATAAACGCACGCTTACACTTTAGCACTCCGAAAAAAAATGTTATCATCTTTATCTATTAAATAGTCCTTAAAATGTTATTCCATATTTTTTAGATGTCGTAGCAATTATTCATAGGTATAATTTCATTTTGAAGTGCATTTTGTCGGATATCGCGTTATTATATCGGAACAAGGAATGTTAGAAAACACCTGTTCGCCTATTAATTTCGTAAATTTCTCGTGGCAAAAAAGAGACAAGAACAAACAATAATTTATTTCATAAATGTTTTGTCAAAAAAAGAGACAATTCCATTATACCAACACTAGTTGTCAGTTGAAACTGTATAACACGGAATTGGCTACTGATAGGACAACACATTTCTTGCTCGTATCGGTATAAATTATAAAAACATACTCAGCCAGTCAAATATAATTTTAAACTCTCTACTATGCATAAACTTAAGACACATATGTTGAAAAGTTGAAAAAAACAACCTGTTTTGTTATGTGTACATTTATAAAATATGTCTCTGACATATGAATTCCATAACATAACGTTCATCTATCATTAAATCACCTTCTGGAAGAGAGTCGATCTCTCACGAGTAACGTTGTTTTCACTCGCATTGTTAGTAGACAGTGTCTACGTAATAAAATGACATGAGCTGATCAGTAGAAACCTTAAATAAGGAAAGAAAAAAGATTTAAGAAGCCAAATAAAAGTGAATATCTTCATTTCATTATATGAAACATTATATGAAAGAACTTTCGATATCAGTTTTCATATTAATGCAATTATAATCATTATCTTTAAAAACTAATGACAGGAACACATATTACCATATATTCTTTTAATAAAGCAAGCGATACCTCTAAAGATTGATCATATGAGAGGGGAAACTTATGTAAAACATAGAATATTCAGGAAATTGCAAAAGGTCGCTGTTTTTCTTGGCAAGCGTTATATAAAAGTATAAACTCATCACTGACTGAATTTTCAAATTTAGTATTCCGGGGGAAATTATCAATTTTAGTAAAAAACCGACAAAGTCATTATAAATTTTAAGTTAAATGTTTCAAATACAGTAAACCAACTAATTTTCACATTAAATTTGTTTTCGCTTTATTCGCGGAGAACGTTAAATTAAAAATACACTAGGGAAAGGAAAATGTAAAAATCGTCAGAGCAAGTACGAACAGGTTAAGTGCCGAGTGCGACACGTCAGAAAATTCTGATTTCATGGAAATAGCTGTTGGGTGAAACAGGGAGAGATATGCTCGCCCGTTATACTCCCTTTCGTGGAGGACCTCGAGTTGTATTTGGAATCACGTCCTGAAAGGGTCTCACAATAAGAGATATAACTATTATTCTCCTACTATATGCGGATGACATGGCATTATTGGCCGAAACACCGGAATACTGCAAAATAGTTTTGACATGCTTAAGACGTATTGTGACAAATGGGGCTTAAGCGTTAACACTGAAAAAGACTAAAAGTTATGGTTTTTAAAAAACGAGGACAACTGAGAAGAGATGAGCAATGGTCTTATGATGGGACAATATTAGACATTGTGACAGAATTTAATTATCTGGGTGTTGTGCTTAGTTCGTCAGGGTCATTTAACTATAACCAGGTGATGTTATGTGGTAAAAGCGTTGAAGGCAAGGAATTTGTTGTTGAATAAAATCAAGAATTTTAACTTTAGCTTAAAAACATACTGTCAGTGTTCGATGCTTTCGTGGCTTCAATCTTAAGTTATTCTTGTGAAATATGGGGTAACTCAAAATCAAAAGAGCTAGAACGTATTCATTTATGTTTTTGCAAAAGAATTTTAAATGTTAAACTGTCAACAAGTAATGCAGGAGTGTACGGTGAACTCGGACGCTACCCATTGTATATAAACAGATATACGAAAGTGTTGAAATATTGGTTTCATGTATTAGAATCAAAAAATTGTTTAATAAATACAGTATATGCACTTTCTGTAAAAGACTGTCTTAACGGTAAAACAAATTGGTCTCTCGGCGTTAAAAACTTGTTGTATAGGTATGGCTATGGATATATATGGGAAAACCAGAAAAAGTAAACCCAAAGACCTTTTATGATTTTCAAGCAAAGACTAATAAATTGTTTTGTACAAGAATGGCAGGAAAATCTTACTTCAAACAATTGCCTGACAGTGTATAAAGAATTGAAACAGGAATTTAAATATGAAAACTATCTAGATTTGACTAAACACAATAGATGCAGATATCTGCTGACTAGATTGAGAATATCAGCTCATAAGCTAAGAGTAGAAAGTGCTAGATATGGAAGAAATAGACTTGAACGAAATGAGAGAAAATGCCAGTTATGTGAGAAAAATGACGTTGAAGACGAGTACCATTTTGTTATTGTGTGTGATAAGTTCAAAAGACATGCGAAAATCATTCATTCCAAAGTATTATATACAAAGGCCTTCAGTGTTTAAATTTATACAATTGTTAAATAGCACACGGAGGAAAGTTTTAGTTAACTTGTGCAACTATATTGGTAAAGCAGTAGAGATTCGTAAACACGCTCTTAACATCTCATTAGTGTAATGTGTCTTTTGTAAATTACTGTTATTGATTCATCCTCGACATACGTCTAGATATTATACTTGTTTTTTGACTGTATGTTATATGTAATTGTATATGGATGATGAATCCGTATTGGTTCAAATCTAAAATAAAATGTATGTTCTGTTCTGTTCTGTTAAATAAGCGAATAATTTATTCAAATATCTCCGAATCAGTCCGACATTTGCAAAACGCGAACTTAAATTTGTGCGAAAATTAATTGGTTTACAGTACATGTACACATTATATGACAATTGCATTGTGACCTTTATTGTTTCCCATTCTCGCATAGCGTTGATCAAATGCCTGATATTTAAATTGAATTCGTTTATTTTGTCAGTCATATAAAATTGATGCAAAATTACTATGTTTACCTTGTTTTTAGTTTTATGTCAAAATTGTGTAACCGATACTTTTTGTCTAAGCTCAACAACTTTCGAGCACAGGCTTTGTAAAGAACCAAGCCAGCTTCACAAGCGATGTTCTTCGATAGCAGAGTAAATGATATCAGTTATAACATTATCGTACGTTCCGAGAACATTACAGGATGCCAGGTTGTATACAATTCTAAGACTTTTGTAGATCATCAAGACTTGTAGTTAATACATGTGAAGACTCCGCTAATTATATTTTATATATATTGTGTAAATATTTAACGATACAAGACTTGAACCTTTTTTTGAATATCACAATTAGGGATAATACAAACAACACCATCCATATTGATAATGCTAGTATTAGTTAATTATACTAAATTTTTGCAGTACATGTTACAGTGCTAATTATCTCAATATATATGAAAATCTGTGAAATTCTTATATTTATTTAGTCGCCCTTTGAAAAAAGCCGCGCTAACATCAGTAACATAACCGGGGTCACGACCGTACCCCTCATATGCCACCAGTACAGGTTTTTCCAGGAAGCGGACTCGAGAATGGCTTGATAAGCTTCAAGCTTTCTTCACACCTGAGCTAAAATAAATTAGCATAAACTTAAACTAGAACTTCGGTACTTACTAATTTTCACAAATTTCAAAGTTGCTGAAGCTTATATCCATATACGTTTTCCCCCAAATTGTGCTGGCAACCGGCTAACATCACTTTCAGACTTTCTGTTACATGACAGTATCCTTAATTTTTCTATCCAAATAAGTATTGCACACCATCGAATTATCAAGTAAATGTTAATAATAAACGTTTGAAATGTTACCGTCCGCGTTTGGAATAATTATAAATAAGTTATTAATAATCCAGGGTAGTTTTACGTTCCATAGACAATCTGTTTTACCTGTAAACGCAATGCAATGTAATAATCTATGGTAATTTTATTATAGTGATTTCAACGCAAATAGAAAATTGGCGCAAGTAACTGGCATCTTAGATGGTAATGATAAGCGCACGTTTATATTTTAGCATCCCGAAAAAATAATGTGATAGATATCTATTGTCTAGTTCCAAGAATTTTGTTTACTTCATTTTTCTCAACATGCTACCCGGTACTGTAAATCACTTTGAATCCACGGGTCAATTCACGAGACCATGAACTTGCGAACAGTCAAGTGATCTCGCTGGGCTACACTGCTATAATTACAATATCGATCATTTTCGAAGCCCTTTAAATTCGAAAAAACGTTAAAATTAAGTTCCCGCGAATATTATTTCATGATCAACAGTTTAAACGAGAAAGCGTGACCGACTGCAAAATATAGGATATAGCATTGTTAAACTGTAAGCATGTGTATTCAAAAAATAATGAAAAAACAAGAGAAATTCAATGTGTGTCAGTAGAGCTGAAATAGTTTTTGTGCACATGCATCCATCATGTCTGATGTATGATACAAAATGTTGTTTGTTTGGTGGAGTTTTAACGCCTGTTCCAACCGTACATTTTAACAGGCGGGCAGTTACCTAACAATCATTCTTTGAAGAACCAGTACCAGATTCCTATCCTTTAAGAACCAGAACTAGATTCCTATCCTTATTAAGAACTTGCCAACTTTCAAACATAAAGATAGATGGTGGGTTGCAGGGCTCAAACACATGACACCCAATCTATGAGAGGTTACGGTGATTTCAAGTCAGCGACTCTAACCACTCGACCACGGAGGCGGAAAGGTACAAGGAAGGGAAATTTCAGGAAGTGTATATTACCTGCCTGGTCCATTGATATGAACTTAATATTACGGGTTGATGATCAATCAAAAGGCAGGCATTTTCACGGAAGGGTAATCATTTGTTTTTTAAAAAATCATGAAAATATAACGGCGTAATCTGCGTGATTTATTTAGCACATCTCTGTAAACGTTTAGAAAGTAGAACAGTTTCCAGTATGAACCGGTATCGGTCAAACACACCGTTATCTTCCGATATCGGGTAAAAGGGTGAAGTCATCACGGTCAGATTTTTGTTTAAATCATTGTTTTCTTTCTTTTTAGGTTTTGAATCTTAATTTATAATGAATACTTAAATTCTCAGACAGGAACCAATAATGTCAGTAAAGAATCTTGCGAATTTAACGAATGATGATGAATGCTTTAACAGAAATTTCAGATCAACAACGCATGCTTTTCAAATTTCAAGTATTAAAATGATACACCATAGTCTGACTTTAAATTGTTTTACAAGATATAAAAAAAATAATTTGCATCCGTTTAAGACGTTTTTCTCTGTAAGTATTATGTCATTTGTGTCCCAAACGGAATTAAAGAAAGGATTATGAAAGAATTCCGAGTTTGAAGAGGTAAAATTACACACAAATATATGGTGTACCTGAAGCTTAGGAATGTTCCAAATTTTGCGATATGGTAAAATCAAATTGGCCAAAAGTTGGCTTGCATTGCTGAAATCTTTATTTGATGTGTAGATTAGACATGAAATTCACGCAAAAACCTGACTAAATGCTTAGAAAAAGAAGTGATAATATATCTGACAAATACCATTTGTTTAAGACACTCATACCATGTTAAATGTATTGTAAAACAAAAACAAACAGAAAAAGACCTCGATTCCTGAACATTACTTCTATTTGACTGGTGTAGCATGGTAATTGCATGATTTAGGCGAAATACTGTAGAGTTGACAATCATAAGAAGAAAAAGCTGGTGGTACGTCAACAGAAATGCCTTGAAATGCGTTTTCGGCGACACTTGACAGTCTAAATAGTAGGAAGCTATATGGCCCATGTTTTAAACAATAAAAAGAAAGTAATCTCTTCAATTTGTTAGGTTCCTCCTTGGACCGTGTTTGTTGATCTCTAAAACGATTTATAAGTTATCAACTACCTGGTAATCGTCATACTTATATATCATTAATATGTAAACGTTTTGAACTGTATTCATTAACGAATATGCAGACTATAAACTTAGCAATAAAAATAAATCTATGTCTGAAAGCATCACTCATTCTATGCAGATAAAACAGAGGGGTTTTTGTAACAGGCCTGCAATTGCCATTAGCATATAAAAAAACGATGTGGAAACTGATGCAAGGAAAAGGGAGTATTTTACCACAATTTCCGCCTCCGTGGCCTACTACACATTGAAATAAAATATCAAATTTATATTTTCTCATAATTGTTTGTATTCTTAATTCCGTCTCAAATAAATCACTAAATTAACTTACTACTTCCCTCTTAACAGCTCATCATTTGCAACGTTATCTTCCAATTGTCTTCCAAATGTTTCTAAGGTGGCAATGTTTATCTCAACGGTGAATAATACATTTTTGCGTTTAAATTTTGTTTAATGTAATATTTGACAAAATGAAAACAAGATATTTTCCAATGGGTTACTTAATCCCGGTTGCAATTGATACACTGTAGCTGTATTAATACAACCGATATAGAACATAAACTTACCCCTTACAAGTTCTTGTTCGCTGTGACAACTTCGCAAATCTGTTTTCTTTCATACACCACAGTAATTCAAACTGTTATGCGTTAACTCCCCTTACTTTTCAAATCAAATTGTATAGATATTGCACAGTTCTATATGAACATCTAAAACCTTTTTTTAAAAGCAATGTAATCCGTACAGTGTGCTGAATCAATTTAAGCAATTGTATGTACCGATTTCACAATGTTTCGTCTAATCGTTATGTTTTTTCATTTGATGCAATGTATGTTTAGACGCACAAAACAATGAAATAAATCGGTCTAATATCGGTATGTAATTCGACGATTGTATGTTGTGCATGTGAAAAACTATTTTGATAAATAGCGTTTATTCTCCCTCATTTATACTTAAGTAACTGAATCAAAATTGAATCCATCTGCTTAGATTTAAACGATCTGCACGAGATATGAGGCTAACATTTGGTCTAAATAAAATCTAAACTTTTATGTCCGTTTAACGGACACACATGTATTTTCCGCAATAATTGCCTGTCCCTCCTTTGACGTTGTAAACCTCTTTAAGCTGAGTCGACAAAATATGCAGTTTGATGTTATGCTTGGATTCCAATATAAATTTTGTGAATCGGGGTTAATCAAAGCTGAGTTAGCAATACTTCAGAAGCTAATGTGATAAAATATACTTATAACTCGAGGCCGAGATGAGTAGGATTTTACTATTGTGCAATATTTACCAATTACAATAACATTTTTTGAATGCAAGCGCTTAAATCTTAAATCTGACGCGATCACCGCTCTTAATTTGAAATTTTGTAATAACAGTTATTGTTTGAACTGAATAATAAATTGTGACCCGAACATACCACATGTTTGCTGACACTGAACACAATAACAATGATCTGCGCAGTTTGAACTACTTATGCTAGAGTTTTTTGGGGAATAAAACCTAACATGAAGGAATGCATATATAACGTTTTGCAGAAGTCTTTGATAAATGATGTCCCTATGTAGAGTACTATGTAAATTTGAAATGTTTCCTCAATTATTTTTTTGTGCTCTTCTGACATATGATTACAATATTATCACTTTTGCGAATGTGTTATCGTGCAGGTTTTGTAAGATAGCGGCCGTTACAGCAACATAAACGTAAGGTCATTAAAGCACATTTGTCTGCCAATAACTCCGTGAAAAATAAATGTGTTCTGTATACTCCAATATAATTACTACATCTTTGGCAACACGACGGTCTTATTTGATTGATTCAGGAAAACAAGTCATTATATTTTGTATAATAACTGCATAGTCTTTAAATAAAACTATATAAATACCATTATGTCAAAGTATTAAGATGTTCCTGTACCAGATGGGCAACGTCATCCAATGGCGTAAAATTAATTTAAAACAGAAGAAACCTGGATCATTTTACGATCTATTTCTAATGTATATGTATTTGTTTTAAAACTATTGTCTCTTGAGTTTAAAATATTTCATGCCACATGCCCCATAAATCTTGAGAACGTCAAAATAAAGCACCACAAGTAAACATAATTCTTAAGGAACAAAAAACAAAATTGAGACACACTTAGATTGATAGAAATGCCGAGTACCCACAGGGCTGTATGAAGCTATATATTGTCAAAATTCTTTTGATAGCGCCTTGATATGAGAGCTGCACTATATCAGTTTGGAGATAAAATACCAAATCTTGATCAAATATCTAGCAAACATCTCATTATGTTAGAGTTCTTTACAAATAAAAAAAAACACGACGCGCCGTAGTCTATGTGTGGCAGACCTACATTGTATGTGTTAAACGCCGACTTCCAATACGAAACATAGATCTGTAGATGCACAAAGTTCCAAAAATATCGTTTGCAATTATACGAGATGCATTAAAAAATATCTCTTGCGGTTACAGTGGTAATTTTTAACTTTTTTTCTGGATATCATTATGGCCTTTCATTTTCTTACTATAATAGCGATTTCGCAGTCGTCTCTTATCATTGTACATATTTTCGAACTCCCCTCCCTTCCCTCTAGACTGCGTAAAATCTTCAGCTCAGATGGACAATTACGTCCAATGTTATTACTGGTCTGAAAGTGTATTATCTGTTGTCAAATGAAAGATGTTATAGTCTACAATTAGCTGTAATGACCAAAGGGCTAACATATTTATCTTTGTATTACTTCCTTGTTGTCATTTTTTCAGAAAGCTGCATAAGTGGGCTGACATGAAATGCTTGGACGTCTCGCAGAAAACTAAATACCGTTTTGTTTTTTTTTTAATTTACATAAATATTTCGAGAGACATAACTTATCATTCCTAAATATTATAAATCAAAACGTTCACTTAATATGTAACACAGTGTCACGTTCCAAACACCATTCCCGGGACTTCTATAAAAGGTAAACAAGAGGGCCATGATGGCCCTATATCGCTCACCTGACTACCATTTACTATAATAAAAGGGGTCATGATTCTAACATAATTCGTAGAGGTCAACTACACAATGCTAAGTAACATTTCAAATATCTATTACCTGTCGGCCTTGTGTTTTTTAAAAGTAAGCCTATTTGATATCAAGTGCTTTCCCCCCTCCCGGGACGGGTTGATTTTGACCCCAGGGGCATAATTTGAACAATCTTGGTAAAGGTCCACTAGACAATGCCACATGCTAAATATCTAAGCTCTAGGCCTTGTGGTTTCAGAGAAGATTTTTAAATTTTTTCCTATATAAGCCTATGTAAAACCCAAGTGACCCCCCGGGCAGGGTCAATTTTGACCCAGGGCTCATAATTTGAACAATCTTGGTAGAGGTCCGCTAGACAATGCCACATGCTAAATATGTTAGCTCTAGGCCTTGCGGTTTCAGAGAAGAAGATTTTTAAAGTTTTTCCTATATAAGCCTAGATGCAAAACTAAGTGACCACCTGTGCGGGGTCAATTTTAACCCGGGGGTCATAATTTGAACAATCTTGGTAAAGGTCCACTAGACAATGCTACATGCCAAATATCTAAGCTTTAGGCCTTGTGGTTTTGGAGAAGAAGATTTTTAAAGTTTTTCCTATTTGTTGCCATAGCAACCAAAGTTCTGCATGGAATGGAATTCTTTGAACAACTTTGATAAAGCTTCATGCAAGGAACATCCCTGCAAAGTTTCATCAACATTGGCTTAGTGGTTTCAGAGGAGATGTCGTTAGAAGGAAATGGTGGACGGACGGACGACGTACGACGTACTAAGTACGACGGACCCCGGACGGAAAGCGATCCTAAAAGCTCACTCTGGCACTTTGTGCCAGGTGAGCCAAAAAGCAGTGTCCCGATATATACGTAATACTATACGATTCTCGGATCGTAAAAGGTGTACATTGTTATCAACCCTCGTCAAGTTATGTTTATGTACTGACGATATGCATGAATTATCTTCTGTTTGTCACATCATATTTGTTCGTGTAATGTATGAAATGAGTCCAGGTACACTTATGCAATGTATGAACTATTTTTATACTGCCTTAATGTATGAACTATTACCATACTTTAAAATCTGTTACTGCTTTACTGGTTTCATCCCTATTTTGCTATGCTTTCTTGTTGTCTTTAAAGATTTTTTTTTATTGGCTTCTAGAAAATCCGTGATGCCCCAGTTTGTACGAAGCTTTCGATGTACGTTTCTCGTTACAGGCCGTTTGTCCCTCTTTCACTCTTCTATAAATCTTTACACAAGAATTTGTCAAAATCAATTCAGAAACTTGTATTCGAATTTTGACATGTTCTTAAATCAAATGTATCCTTATACATACCCTTTAACTGGTGTCAAACTAAATAACCTCAGAAACATAAATATTACAATATTCGGAAGTATAATAACTTAACCTAAAAATGTAAGCTATGCATTCCAGTCATTATCTATACAATTAGCGTTTTAAATATGTTGCAGTACCGTAAACCATTTGATAATCTATGTAAAGTTGGGCCTCTATATTGATTTACTGTGGTACAATTAGGCATTTTTCGCCATATGTTGTTCTTTAAACTTCTATTTATTTATCATTTTACGTTCATTGAACATATTATCTATATATGATCTTCGGTTCGTTTTTGGCCTGGGGACTGAAAGTCCCCTAGGCCAAAGTTAGTATACCACATTTCAAACATTGCAAGAAATTTAACTGTGCTATGTGCGAATAACAACTGTAAACATGTGCTATGCGAAAGTAGTCCAAGACAGACCAGATCAATCGTCTGTTTGAATGTCGCATATGATAAGAACATATTACAAATAAAAACAGTACATAAAACTTCAAACGACTGCAGGAAGGTATAAAGCTTACGGGGCTGCATTACACATTTTTTCTGTTTTAGAAATTACTGTGCTGTGAGCTGATTACGGAAGATAATCATATGCATATCACTGAAAAGTACGGATATGTTCAGAAATTTACGAAAACGTACGGAGCTCGATATAAGAGTTTGTAGTTTGATTTTCAAATTTCCGATGTTATTTCATTGACAACTTTGTTATTTACGAACAATTACATATATATTTACCTAAAAAAAAGTCTCTAAAAAAAGATATAATTTACATACATTCCCTAGAAGGAACTCACGTGATCAAAATCACCCGCCATTTATCGAGGACGCGCATGTCAAGGCCCAGTGAACGGTTTCACCGATTACGACTACAAGGTAACCCAGAATCATTTTTGGTTTTCTTTTCTTATACACATTGTACAGTACTGTATTTATATTTCATTTCTGGTATTGCTTTGTATATTTCGTTTCAAGGTCTTGTCCTTGGTACACAATATTTTCGATCCACATCATCAGATCACATCGCTTGAAGTTGTACAAGCGCAGAGCGCAGATCGGAATTATTTGTCTCCCCCACCTCGGGGGAGACATATTGTTTTTGCCCTGTCCGTCAGTCCGTCCGTCCGTCAGTCCGTCAGTCCGTCCGTCCATTCTTCGTTTCCGGACGATAACTAGAGTTCCTTTTGACCTACAGCTCTCAAACTTCATAGGATGAATGGTCTTATTGAGCAGATGATCCCTATTGTTTTTGGGGTCAGTAGTTCGAAGGTCAAAGGTCACAGTGACCGTTGGTCAATTTCTCGTTTCCGGATGATAACTAGAGTTCCTTTTGACCTACAGCCCCAAACTTCATAGGATGATTGGTCTTATAGAGCTGATGATCCCTATTGTTTTTGGGGTCAGTAGGTCAAAGGTCAAGGTCACACTGACCGTTGGTCAATTTCTCGTTTCCGGATGATAACTAGAGTTCCTTTAGACCTACAGACCTCAAACTTCATAGGATGATTGGTCTTATAGAGCAGATGATCCCTATTGTTTTTGGGGTCAGTAGGTCAAAAGGTCAAGGTCACAGTGACCGTTGGTCAATTTCTCATTTCCGGATGATAACTAGAGTTCCTTTTGACCTACCACCCTCAAACTGGGGAGTCCGTCAGTCCGTCCGTCCATTCTTCGTTTCCGGACGATAACTAGAGTTCCTTTTGACCTACAGCTCTCAAACTTCATAGGATGAATGGTCTTATTGAGCAGATGATCCCTATTTTTTTTGGGGTCAGTAGTTCAAAGGTCAAAGGTCACAGTGACCGTTGGTCAATTTCTCGTTTCCGGATGATAACTAGAGTTCCTTTTGACCTACAGCCCTCAAACTTCATAGGATGATTGGTCTTATAGAGCTGATGATCCCTATTGTTTTTGGGGTCAGTAGGGCAAAGGTCAAAGGTCATACTGACCGTTTGTCAATTTCTCGTTTCCGGATGATAACTAGAGTTCCTTTAGACCTACAGACCTCAAACTTCATAGGATGATTGGTCTTATTGAGCAGATGATCCCTATTGTTTTTGGGGTCAGTAGTTCAAAGGTCAAGGTCACAGTGACCGTTGGTCAATTTCTCGTTATAATTTGGGGTCACTAACTCAAAGGTCAAGGTCATAAGGGGGGGGGAGGGGGGGGGGGAGACAAGTTTTTGTGAAAAACAATCTCTAGTTTTTATTGGCCCAAAAATATTTTAAATTTTTCTCTTTGAGTTTTTTCATTTAACGTACGTTTTATAATTTGTTTTTTAAAACAAACTTCCGCCACATATATTTGTGAATCATTCATTCTGTCATATATTGAATTTCGTCCTCTGCACATTTCTACCCGGCCTTTGGGTAAGATTCAGCGCAAAACACGTAGGTCAAAAGTTGTTTTTCGGGGAGTTAAACTATAGCCCCCACGCCTTCAGCGCTCACAGCGCTTTGATTTAAATTTGTTATTGACAACTACGTTTGATGAACATACTTTTTCATTTTAACTACAGATGGCAGATAAACTGATCCTGCTGGATCATTGTTTTTGGGAAAATTCAATTATTTTGCAAATAAAGATATAATATTTTTGTGTCAGACACGTTTTATTCCATGCCAAGCAAAATCAAGATGTTTCTGTCATAAAACGTAATTGCTTTTCTCTTCATAACAGGATTTAAACGACCTCGACCTCCATTCCGTTTCACTTGTATAATTCTGTTTCTCCATCTGGTAAACTACTAAATGGACAAAGGAGTATTGTCATCTGTAATCCAATAAAATGGTGTCTGTGTTTTGGTTGTGGTACATGTGCTAAAAGCAAGTTACATGTGCGTCACTTTCAATGACTTGATTTACCACTGTCACAGTTGCAATGCTTCAAACACTAGCTCTATAGCTCGTTTTATTTTACAAATATATCGTATACGTCTTCTGGCTATTTCACGATGAGCAGAATAAAGAAGTCATTTGAAAAATAATTTATGACTGATTAAGTCGTTAAAAGAACAGAGCTCAGTCTCAGCTCAGTTCGGCTCTTCATTTATTACCAATAAAATGTATTATAATTGTGGAAGTAATAATGAAGTAAATAAGACGTTATAATGTACCACTCTCCCAACTGCCTATTACTCCAATTTTTGTGGATATAAATTCAGATGGAAAATAATCTAACATGTTCAGAAACAGTACGTTAATTGCCTCTGACGGGGGTCAAACATAAATAGATTCAATGTAAACTAGAACCAGTCTCACTCATACTATTTGTATCTTGAGCAATCTAAATTGATGCTTAGATGCAAGTTTGTTTTTTATTATCGAACCCATATCCACTATTTTTTATTTAAAGATATATAACTGATTAAACCTACACAACAAAACAAGTCCGAATTAAGAAGTTCCATAGAAAATAAAAAAAGTCATGATTAAAGTGTTTAACATCGTCTGAGATAGAAAACATGGGTTCATCAGACACGAAAAACCAACGCATAAAAGGATTAAGGTTCGTAATTATGTCTTTGAAGAGCTGTATTCTAATATGTTTAAATTTGCTCGAGAAAATCTCGTACTTAACGTAGACGAAGCTTCTTATCTTTTATTTATAAAGACTGAATGCCAAATACTTTGTTGGCATTATACAATCGGCAAATATATTCAATGAAGTTTTTTTCTAAAAGAAAATGTGTCTGTCTATATGAAGCTGTAGATATACTTATTATTGTCAGCTTTTATCAGTTATAGAACAAGTTTAGAAACAGACAAAGAGTAGGCGTAACAATACGACAATCTTGTTTGCAAATTATAATTCCCCAGGTCACTACAGTACACTGCTGTACACTAAGTGCAGTTTTTTAAGTAGCATAAGTTGGAGCCCTTTTTCAGCGCAGCCGTTTTAAGCTCGCTTTGACCGGCAGTGGGGAACTTTACAACCGCCAATGAAATGACAAGTAGAATGTATAACACCTTTAGAAATGATAAATTTACGCTGTAAGGCACTTTCTAATTGGATAATACCAAATGAGAATATTAAAAAAAAACACTCTTGCTTTTTCAGTCATTCTTGAATGTTTTTACAATTGTAGTATGTTAATATTCATATCTATCAACATAAAATGATGTTACCGCCAAACAAATGTTAGTTATAAGTGTTTAGTATCTATACTTTCTCGCCCAGTAAATAATGGTCAATATTTCGAGTAACAAATTTGATTAGAAAAACAAGGAATGATTTTGTTTTCCTGATGACCATGTTATGGTACATATTAAATTACTATTAGATACATAATCAACGAGTGATTGTAAACTACAGTATGTTTCGATACTATATGTATAAAATGTATATTTGTACAAATATTTTGTTAACCATAATTATTGTAGATTATTTGTTCTTAAAGGGTAAATATACTTTTTGTATTCATATAGTATATATATTTTTCGACGTAGTCGTATACTTTTGATTTGAACTTCCGTTGGTATGGACGCGTTGCTAACCAACTTCGTTATAATGTGACCAATCAGAATCTGCAAATTATTGGCTAGCGTTTCGGTACCGGAATAAGCAGTGTACTGCCCGGGAGCCTTCTGAAACACAAAATGTGTATATTTTTTTATATTATAGTTATTTATAATAAATCATGTTGCAAAAAAAGAAAAAACAGAACAAGTTATGTCAAGGTTTCTGGACAGTACGAAGATCAACTTTTGTATTCAACGAGGTGTTGTCCGGGGCCGGACATCTAGCGTCATTGATTATTGGCTACGGT
This sequence comes from Saxidomus purpurata, assembly GCA_022818135.1. NCBI lineage: Eukaryota > Metazoa > Mollusca > Bivalvia > Venerida > Veneridae > Saxidomus > Saxidomus purpurata. Next base: position 25,444,621 of record JAFMSR010000013.1, read on the forward strand.
ACCGGAATAAGCAGTGTACTGCCCGGGAGCCTTCTGAAACACAAAATGTGTTTATTACGTCACCTACGTCGACCATCTTTTTTTTTTTAAAGATATTACTTGTTTCTACTACAACCTTTGATTAAACTATTAACATAGTCTCAAAATTGTAGTATGTCATACTTGCACAAAATGATTTGAATTTATCTTTAATGTCAGTAAATGAACTATATTTTAAGTAGGTGTAAACTGTGTACACTTGTGTAGATTTTTTGTATACAAAATATGACAACTTCTTAAGCCAATGCATGTATTATCAGGGTAATACTGATATATTAAAGTTACTATGATATTCTACAAGATGTGTTTGTTTTAAATTAATCCATAATGTCAGTATAGGGACTTGTTTAAAGTTGTGTATTAATGCAAACATAGGGCACGAGTCACCAGATTTTGTGTTAAGTTGATATTTTGACTATATATACTTATATAATATACCATATAGAGGTAATTTGTAAATTAATAATCTCAATTAGCCGTTTTCCATGTCACGTGTTTACTTTGTATGTATATATTTTTATGTTAATGTTGTCCACATACGTGCGACTTAACCTTTCAGCAAATAAACTTTGAAATTTTGATTAGCCCAGTCGGGAGAGCATTCGGTGTAACACCTCTGTAAGTGAAGGGCCATGGGTTCGCCGCCCGGTCAATGTGCATTCTTTTCTCACCTTGTGACATTTGGTGCCTTCTGACTGAATGTAAATTAATTTTTACTATAAAATCTTGCTACCGATTGCTTTCATAAACTAAAAATTGCGCCAACTATCTTTTTTGAAGGTAGTTCTTGCTTCACCTACACACGTCCACGCTCGAGAATACAAATAGTTTCACGTATGAAATTTATTTGTTTCTTGTTTACACGCTACATTATACTGCTTGTTCCCTTAATCAAGACTGCATACCTGATGCTGACGATATCTAGCAAAAATAGACGTTTATGAGACCGGATTTGATAAAGAATGATAAAATTTACATGGAATTTGCTTGTAGAAAACACTTCAGTCTAAGTTTGCCTTGATATGATTTTTGTTCTATTTTAGTGAAATGGGTAACTTTTATTGTTATTATTTAGTTTCTTATAAACATACATACTTTGTTGATAGCGCTAGTAGCTTACGTCTGCATTTAGTCCGATAACATCTACCAATGCTTGACAGAATAAGCAGAGGTGCAATGTAGGTTGCTGTTTCAGAGAACGATAACACAACCTGTTACAATAGTTTGTGCTACTTCGCTAAACATAAAATCATGGTATTTCAGAAGCCTGCAGAAATATCAACGTGATGAGGCATAACCGCGAATTCTCTTTTGTTACAGTATAAGAATATAACTATTTGTGAGTACTGAAATAAATATAAGATACATTTGTGGTTGAAGAAAATAAGAATATAACTATTTGTGAGTACTGAAAGAAATAAGAATATAACTATTTGTGAGTACTGAAGAAAATAAGAATATAACTATTTGTGAGTACTGAAAGAAATATAAGAATATAACTATTTGTGAGTACTGAAAGAAATATAAGAATATAACTATAAATTTTGTGAGTACTGAAAGAAATATAAGAATATAACTTGGATTATCCAACTACGTTGAGTAAAATTCAGTTCTGTATAGCTCAATTAAAAGTTAATATCTCGGCGGTCGAATAACATAATTGTATTTCACTAGAAGATTTAGTACAGTTTCTCTATTTAGACCAGCCGATACATTTATTAAGACCGCCCTCGATATTAAGACCAGACATTTCAGAGCCTACTGTATAGTACACAGACCGATTTATCAGTCCTCACTACCGGAAGTCTATTGTAGTTCATTGACAGCCTTACTTGTCTGATGCTAATTTCTACAATTACAAAAAGACGCCAAAGATGATTCCAATCAGTAATGTCTGAATTCAGTAGCTGCGTTCATAGAAAATGTAAAAGTTTAATATGTCCACATCACGTAAGGCACTTTCTTCGTTAGTTTAGAAATATCTTTAACTGATCTCATAAAGTAGTGAAACCATATGTGTCATTCTTTTATTATGCTCTTAAAATGCGAATATTTGCAAAGTTGCAATCAAGATACAGTAAACTCCGTATATAACAAATCCGGATATATCGAACTTCCGGTTATAAAGGACAAATTTTTTCTTTCTTTATTTTATATGTACATGAATATAGCAAACTCCGGATGTAATGAACAAATTAAAAAGTTCCTTATACACGGAGTTTACTGTATATGGATTTGTATAACAGTTTTATTTTTATTTAATATTACAAAATTCGCCAAAATAGAGATTTTTTTTTTTGTAAAATATTTGTTCACTTCTATCTGTTATTTAAGAAATAATAAATGTGTCCCTGTATTTTATCGCTTAATAAAATACAGTCATTAATTCGGATGCGTACATGTAGTAATTAAATCACGAGTCCGTAGCACGAGTGATTTAATTTTTCGCGTCCGGATGACTGACTGTATTTTATTAAACGATAAAATACAGAGATGCATTTATTATTTCGATTCTAACATGAAATAGTCTTTGAAAAATACCACGAACTATGTTCGACGCGTAGCAACATTCCATAGTAACTTACAAGCACGGAATGCGATTGGACGCGTGCAATATTTACCCCACGTTTTGCCCCCGGAAAACGTGATTTGTATTTTATCGTTAAATAATGTATAGCTTCTTTCCCTCTATATCTATATACGAAAAGTTGCGGATCGTGTTAGAATAAAACATAACACACAGCTTAAATAATCTATTTCAACGTATATATTTAAGCATCAACTTGACTCAATGCTTATAGGCTGAGACAGGAATTCCCTTCAGTGACAGTTCTGATTCTTATTCAATGTGATAAACAATTCAGTATCTGACCACATGTAAGAAAGTTAACCGTAAAATTTATACCGATATTGACATTCTTTGAACAAAAATAAAATACATTGAATACACAAGTAGATGCTTAGTGCGTGTTTCTCACTAATTTAGCCTTATGTCATATTCGGACACCTGTGGACATGTTGAGAGCGATTTTGAAACTGTTTTGTAAAATCAAGATGTATAAAATAGTCATCAGGTAAGTCTGTTTTATGATTATACACATGTATCAATGTTTTGTTTGTTGCGTTTTTGTTAAGGAATTAAGCAGCTACTTAACGTTCACGTATTGTCTAAGGCGTCCTTGAAGAATTTAGCAGAAATGTCATTTTTTTACATTTAACTTCTGACAGAATTATCTTAGGAAAAAATGATTTCTCATATTAAAATAAGTAACTTACAAGCACATAAACAACTACATGCATGTACTGCTGCAGCTTAGTAACATTTAGCAGTTGAACGTTTTCAATCACTGACGGAAAGGTGGCATATGTTCTTCAAATCTCAGTGTTGATCTATCTGATAACCAGCATGTGTTAAAATGAAAACAAAAGATAAAATATATCAAAACAGGTAAAACTGATCTGATAGCGAAAATATAGTCGTTATCATTGTTGATGGTGCGTTACAACTATCTTGTATTCCAAATCGACGTTATTTTTGCACTATTTATAGAGGCTGCCTGGAAAGTATTGAACAGTACTGGACGGTATTGAATAAGTTTCAATTTTGTACTATGGGGTTGCATAATCAAATAGGGAGCAGTCAAAATTAAAAGCCTGTTATGAATCAATAAATTGTATTAACTCATTAAAAGCAATACGATATAAATTAAATACATATGTTTTCTATCGTTATTACAAAACTCTGGACACATTTAAAGTATAATAAATAAACTTAAAAATAAAAATCATTCCAGCAAGAATAAATCAGCCAATTAAAGTTATGTAAAATGTATACGTTACAGCATTTTCCCATGAGAGGCTATCAAACTTTCCGCCATATTGCTTGAGTTTATATATTGCTTCGGTTGAGTCTCCACATTACTAGCTGCAGGGAGGGAGGGCTGGTATATTTGTTTAATAAATTGATCTTGTTCACAATATTTAGACCCTGCATGTAAATTTTATTTGCACAGGTTATTAAAGTATTATGAAATATTCTTTAAACCGGCAAGATTTCCTACCCCTGTAGTCTGTGCATTGTGGGAGGAGCTATGGTTATAAATAGTTTTGTCTAGCAGTTTCTTGGTAGCTAAAACCTTTACTACAATGCAACTCGGTTGTTGTTTTCAGATTTTAATTATTTAGTTCTTTCAGGGTTTTAAAAAAGATTTCTTTGATGTTACCCATGCATATTTTACATAGAAACCTGTCCCAGCGCCATCTCCAGGTTGAGGGTTCATGTCATGCTTCAAAAACATGCGAGGCGCCTTTGATGCTTTGCATCAAAATTCGTCTTGTTTCATGCTGGCATTAGTGTTCGCTTGTACGTAATACTGTTCAGTTATACATGTACACCTTTAGACTGAACCCTTACAAATAAAGATAAAAAAATCGCTTGAAAATTACATTATACAATAGACATATAAATACTTTTAAACAGTATATTTTATTAGATGATTATGTTATCACATGTAGGGGAAACGTATCCACAAAACTTCACATAACATCACCGGGATACAACAACTACAATTAGGGTACGGTTATTGTAAGTTTGATTTTATGCGAAACTGCCAGTTTACACGTTAAACAAATGTAATACTAATTGTTTTGCTATTTTGTAAGGACTGGTGACATACCGTTCGCATGATTATTTCCCTTCTTACGCTGCAGACACAGAGAAAAATCCTCATCACAGTAACAGTGTACTTTTAAAACACAACCACAATGTGCAGTTAATAAGCAATATATAGAAATAAAGAACGAGAACCTGTGTTATCTCGTATGTATTGACATTGACAACATTACCTGTATTAAGTCTCTTATAATTCTAATTTAGAAGGGTCACATACATGTTTGACATGTATTATTTAATAATGTTATGAGTTTTAAGTCCATTATGTCTGCATGTATATACAATGTACATGTGAATGAGACTTTAATAAATAAGTATATAATACGTTAGATATCAACAGGAAATTATAAAAAGATATTGGATGTTGATAACAGGTGACTAGGTAGTAATAGGCTGTCACTCCCGATATACAATCTATCTTCAATAGCATAGCCAGCTGACACAATCAAAGAGCTGTCAACAGTTCCAAAAAAAAAAAATAACGTTAACTCTTAAATTTAACCAAGCAGAGCTTTTGTGGGGCAAACTATTTAGTTTGTTATTGTTATCATAGAGTGGAAAGTGGTATTGATATACATGTATTATATTGATATAACTTGGCCAATAAAGTGTGTTGTCACTGTTAGGACAGGGATAAAGAGGTTTTGTGATACATTTCTACAGTGGTTTAAAGAGAAAAAAACTCTGCATTAATTGCTAACAACACACCTGTTTGAAAAATGAACACCAGTCCTGAGCGTCGAAAAAAATTAAACTTTCAACATCAACATTTGTAAAGGTTTCGAGTGTGTAAACTGCCCTCAATATCCATCCAGTAACTCTTTATGTGGTGATCTGGAGCGATATATGCAACTTGAGTGTTCACGACGACAATGTCCTGCAGGTTACTGGTAAGCACACTGACAAACAACATCATGAGGTCAACGGTCCTCTCATGGTAGAGGATTAAACTGCTGGGATAATCTATTTTAAGCCCATCGGTCTATGGTCACCTATCAACAGGTCAAAGTTAAAGTACATGTAGGTATTACAATATAGACAGTAACTACAAGAAAGTTCTCAGGATTGAATTTCATCAACAGCATTGTTTGTTGCTACAGATAATCTGATATGTTGGTGTAAGTGTGTTAATGATTCATTTGGTTACGATTTTGGCTAATAGCTTCACTGATTTCCGATAAATTATATTATGCCCACCGGTCTATGGTCATCACAGAAAGGTATCGGTCATATGGCCAGTGTATGGGTATTACTGAATATTCAGCAAAAAGTACGAGTATTAATAGTCTATTTCACTTAACTGTATACAGTAACATATGACAAAAAAAAACAGACAAATAATCAAGATTTGCATCCATAAAATATGTAAATGGTCCATTCTAATGATTTAGAAAATACAAATTAATGTTATTGAGACATTTATATTAATTTATGTGCCAAAAAACTAAGTTGTATTGGTTGTATAATAAACAACAAAGCTTATTGCTTTAACGACTGAATTATGAACAGTTCCTTCGTCTGTAAATTATCACATTAATTCGTCTCTGTAGTAATCTATTGCTGCATAAATGATTAATGTCGGTATTTAGAAAGAAAATCTGCGAGACAAGTATTTTTTTCTGGATGACGAGACAAGTACTTTTCTGAATGAATCATCTCTACCGTTTCTATGTGTAAAAAAAACCATTGCTTTATTAATATTTGCACACAGACACCTAGGAACTGTGTGTTACAAATATTTTCTGCAGATTTCTTACATTGTAAAACTAATAACTTTGACAGATGCTCCTGTAAACCAGCACGCATCGCATTAGCTTTTGAAAAAAGCAAGAAATCGGCTCACAATGAAACAATGTGCACTGTCAAATAGATGAAGCAAAACCAAGGTCGGTTTTATATCACTGTCCCAAATACTATATGCATATGGATTTTGTCCCAGTGAAAAATAACAAATGTTGATAGTTCATCAAATTTGGCAACACCTATTACCCTAGGATTCTTTAGCTCCTGTTAATGTTAGAAAAACCAAAAGTTGGTTTACTAGTGTACTTTAAAGCGAAAACGTTACAAATATTTGATAAAAAAACAAGAATTATGTTTGTTTTCCTGATAGTAATATCACGTTGCGGTCTTAATCATAATTGGGGAGAAAATGTGTTAAGCGGTCGGTTCGCTCAGTTGGGATAGCATGTGCCCTGTAAACATGGGATCCCGGGTTCACATACCTGTCAATTAACATTTTCCGCCAACCTGTGACATTTTGCGCTTTCTTACTGCATTAAAATAAAACTCGACAGAAAGTTTTACTACGAATTCTAGCTACTCATCTCTTTCACCTACTCAAAATCGCGCCGACCATCTTTTCTAAAGACAGTTCTTGTTATTGGTCAGTTTGAATACACCCTTTATCGTATAAATCTCGCTAGTAATCTTTCAACCGCTAATAAAATTATAACATTTTTTGTATTGAAAAAAACTATGGGATGCTCCTTTTAGTTGGATATTGCCGCACGTAAAGGTCAATATAATATAATCGCGTTTTCAGTCGTTCATGAATGGTTTTATCATAATTTTAATGTCTATCAACATAATATGGTGTTACCTTCCAACTAATGTTAATTATGAGTGAATAGTAATTATACTTTCTCGGCCGGTGTTTCTAGTAACATATTCGTATACAATAATTAAATGCAACGCTAACAAAACGGATGGCTAGAAAAACCAAAAGTTGCTTTACTAGTGTACTTTAAAGCGAAAACGTTACAAATAATTAATAAAAAAACAAGAATTATGTTTGTTTTCCTGATAGTAATATCACGTTGCGGTCTTAATCATATCTATGACGTTACTTCCGACACTTCTTTGAGAGCACAGAAATGATTTTTTCTAATATATGTGCCAGTCTATTCGTATGAAGCTTTTAATTAATTTTCCAAGTAATGCAGACGTCTCTATATATTTCGCATTTTGCTAAAAAACAGATAACAAAATATCATTTGAAGCCATGTTGACTGATGATTTCCTCCCCTACGGAAATTTGATTACAAATTATTTAAATCACAGACGGTTATGATACACGGTCGTTGAACTGAGTGTGGGCTCAAAAGCGGTGAAATAATTGTTGTTGCCTTAAAAAAAAATTTTTCCCGAGCTTGAATTATATGTATACGTCTATTGTTTGAGACACGCTCTTCGTTTTTTGAGATTTCATTAAAAACCCAGTACATTGGTTTGACATTAAGTATTATAAAAAAACACCAACAATCGCCGCTCAGGTCTTTAATAACATTGCATGACATTTGGAATATTAAAAAATGTAATAGGGAAATATTTAAGTCGAAAAAAATGATTAATTTTGAGGAATACTATTGATTTGTTACAGTCGCCAATGGAGGTTTAGATTGTAGAATGTTGTACATGTAGCCTCATTGTAAGTGCAAGACGTTATTTGATATTTGCATTCCGGAAAATAATTTGTCTATCCTATAACATTTTATCCGTATAGGGAAACCCTATAACTATAGAATTCAATCGGAGAACATAGTTCGGGTGTTCTTTTTACAGTATAAAAAGGAATCGCTGCCAATACAGTTATCATCAGAGCAAAGAACTCACAGAAGATATGTGTGACAGTCAGATAAGGTCATATACCTTTTCTGTACTTTTAAACGGAAAACCCTCTAGATATCGCGATAAGACGGCTCGGAAAAGTTTAATCTATGCCAGACTTGTAGTACAGAAAACAATACAGACATAGTTGTACATGTAGGCGAATATAAGACACAGTAGAAGGGAAAACTACACACAACTGTTAGGGAAACCACCTGTCTGAGTCAGTTGTAGGAGACATTGCAGATGCCGTAGATGTTTGTCCTGAACTTAGGGCCGGATGCTGGCCTGCAGGCGGCTAGTTTAGGCAGCGTACGGGAAATGATGTTCCGTCCCGGTCACATGTATTTAGATGAAATGAAATAGCTGCAATCATTTTTCTCTATGTTCGTTGTAGGAGTTTTCCAGTTGAATGCGATTGAGATAAAGTATAGTTTGCTGTGTTTATACAGAGTACAAAAAATGACACAAAACATATGAAACCCTAAATTACATAAGTAAGTAGATTTATTTTTTCAGACAGACAATGAAGATAATACAAATAAACTGTTCCTTTTCAGGAATCGAACTGCGATAACTTAAGGTAAGAGGTTGATACCTTTACACATAGGCCACTATGCCAGCACGTTTTATGTACTGTTGAAGTGATAAATCTTTTAGAGGTCTTAAATTTTTTCATACAAAAATGCCTTAGTCCAAGATAAATGTTTGTAAAAATAGAATTGTAAGAATATCCGGGAATAATTTTCTACAAGAACACAATTAAAAAGCAATATTTTGCTTTAAAGTAAAATCTCATATAGTCAACTAAAGTATATGTAAATAAATCATCGGCTAGAAAGCCTCATGTTTCATGGAAATGGTAATAAACAATAACTCGCATAGGAAAACACGAGGAAAAGCCTACATGTTTAGTGTTTGTTAATGTATGAACTGAATGTGTAAAATCACTTAAACAGCTCAGCCTTCTGCACATTAATCCAGATCAGCCTGCAAGTCTGTGAATTCTCATTAAAATCCTCACTTTTCATTGAGCTTATCTATTACAACCAAGGTGCACGTGTAATTCACTGAAACAACAAAACATAATTGTTTTGTAACCATAGCAGTTATTATATGGAAAGAAATTTGATCACATGCTTAGGGCATGACTGCTGCAGTTTGGCCTTGTCGGTACATTTTGTATCCTCCCAAAAGCACGTGCTCCCGACTGATGATGCATTCTATGAATAATTTGAACATAACTTTAACCGAAGAACAGCTTGATACATATTTCTTTGTGTAATTAATATCAGTTAAGAATGTTTTATTAGATTTATTCAGTCATATAAGGTATTGTGTTCAAACACTACTGGAGGAAATTGTTTAAATTTTAAAAGACGTGTAAAGGAACACATTTTGGGAACAGTTTTACGAAAAATTTATCTTTATCTCTTTTCAGTGTATGTAGTGAAAACAGTCTCCGTAGCTTATTGAATAGCTCCCGAACACTCATTCCAGATGTCATCACGCTCGCGAGAGAAAGGCAGCGAGTTTTTTATCACTGCTACCCATTTACAGCTGAATGGACTGAGGCACGTGTGGCATCAGTGTCTTTGCCCAAGGAAACACCTCGTGTCGGGCATGGATTCTAACCCGGGATCTTCGTTCCGGAGGTGAATACCCTTACCACTGAGCTATCGAGGCCGACACGTGATGTGTAATAGTTAAGGGCGACTGTTTTAGTCAAAATTGAGATGCCTTTTATGAGGCCAAATATAGCAAAGTAGGGGCATCAATGTCTTGCACAATTTTAGTTATACGCTCAAATTCCATTACAATTACAAGCAATAGACCAAGTATGCTGTAATTTCTTAGCAATATCCTGAATCTGCCTGGAGGTAATTGATATTTTTTCCTATTGAAGAGTTATTATCTTCATGATATACTTTTAAGACAAAATGGTTAAGGCAGTCATACCGCTTGGAGGGAATATTAATGCTGACTTGAGATATGACAAGTTACTGTATGCGAACGAACGATTCTTTTCCTATAGAGACATACAGGTGGTTAAGGAAGATTTTTATATTGTTTATACGTTCTGTGTTCAGCTTACATTTAGAAAATGCTTTACAAACGTATTCCAGGCATACAATCCGCCTGTAATAACAATTAGATGTACGGAATAACGAGAAGTATTTGACAACTGTTTGTGATATGTAAACACAAGTGTTTTATGATATGATTTTTTTCTCTCTTTTTTTCTCAGTGTGGTTTTGAAGCTGGATGAAAAGCGAACCAGAAACCATTGGGTTTTGTACATGTACACCTATTTACAAATATATCTTTTTGGAGTGATTTAATCAGTAAGTACATGGTCAGCCATGCAAGTATAGTACATGTAGGTAGGTGGTGGTGGCGAGGGTGGACTGGGGTTTTGGGTTTGAGTCTATAGCCCGGTACGAAAACTTAAAATCAGACCCGAAATGTTGTTGTTGTTTTTGTTAGGCATGTGGCGGGGTGCTGACCCAGATACATGTAAAAAGATTGTAAATAAAGTTTGCAAGCACTAGATTTGAAAAAACAAACAAACATAGGTCACTTTGATTCATAGTGGCTGAATTTTGCCATGTTGGTGGGATAGCGCTAACAACTCCATCGTACTTTGGTTCAAGCACTTTTGTACTAAAAAGACATCATGGTTTATTTAATTACATACAAGAAGGATCATTTAGTTACCTCCGTTAAGGAGAGCTGTCAACATCTACAATAAAAGAACGACATCAAATAGTAGAAACGGCATAACATTACAGTATACAGTGCAGAAGAACAGTATATACATGTAAATTTATATAAAGAGGAATCAACATAATTACATGATGAAGAAATAGTACATGTATAGTTCAATGCAGCGCTGGTATGTTATACGACAATTACTCTTGTAAACTCAGTGACATCAACAAAAAATAACCTTAACGAAACGAAATAAAAGGAACCAATTGTACACTATTTAACGAGAACAACAAACGGTGGTGTACGTTCCAAATTTTGAACATGCTCAAAACCTTTCACCGGATGAAACGAACATCGCCGGACATCGCCGGACAAGAAGCGCAGGCACCGCATGAGTAACGGAAAGGAAACGCATGCGAACGGACACGAACGGATTGAACAATTTTGTTATACGTTGGATGTCCGTTAACGCTATACGGTGTAGTGTGACTGAGGCATAAAATAAATAGAGGGTCGCGTAATTGAATTCCAACTCGTTGTGTATAATAATGTACTCCAGGCAAAAAAAAAACATTTCGTACTAAAACAGAGTCGAGCATGATAAAGTTTATTAATCACGGTGCCAGATTTTATAAACTATTTCTCCTTGTGTTATTGTATTCAAGAATGGAATTCAATTATTTTGAATGCGAAAATACAATCTCGTGTGTAGGATTCGATATTCCCTATGCCAAGCAATCACGAGATGTTTCAGTCAAATAATTTAATTACATGTCTCTTTGTGGCCAACGTTTTGTATGGCCTCTTTCTTCGATTATTCGGTAGAATTAGATTATGGGTATCATTTGCATGTTTCTGTTGCTTGTAAGATACCCCTGGGCTATGTGTACGGTGCGGTAGATTAGTTGCCAACAAATCTTACGAAACGAAACACTTTTATATCTTCAAGATAGTGCGGGGTTTTTTTATTGGTATAAGTGTCACAAATATGTACTTGATCACCGCTGCTGACTTTATGTTTACTGTCTGATCGGAAAACCTGGGTCACCGAGTACTGTCTGACCGGAAAACCTGGATCCTATGGTAACTAAACAAGAGTGCCACTCCTCTGGATTCCACTGCAGGACTCCGACACCGGTCACATTTTCAGAGACGAACTCGTTTTTCAGCCCCGTATGTTATTTGTAACATAACTAATGTGTAATACCTTCGTAAAAAAAAAAAAATTATTATTATTATTATTATTATTATAATTATCATTTTCTCATGTATGAGCCGTGCAAGGAACCTACTCATTATTATTATCATTATTATTATTATTATTATTATTATTATTATTATTATTATTTTTTCTCATGTATGAGCCGTGCAAGGAACCTACCCATTCACTCCTTTGGATTGTTTGAAAGTTTTCTCTACATACACCAAATGAAAATTGCAATGCCCAGACCGGGTATTTTTATACAACATCTTACAAAGTTGTTAGAGAGTCACAGCAGAATCACTACTATGGAATTATATCACACACTGGTCGCGTAGAGATAGATTTTTTTCTAATAAGATACACATGTAAAACGACACAGACTCATTCACTTTGGTCACTATGTTGTTGAAAACTCGTCATCCATTGGAAGAGGTTGGAAGATATTTTCATTGCAACTGTTTTGACACCATGTCCATAGTTTCAATATGTAAGGTTTGTATACTTTTCTATTTATGCTGCCATAGCAACCAGGATAATACATGGATTGGAATTATTTACATGTAACAATGTTGAAAGCAATTATGAGTGGTTGTAAGCTTATCTTTTCATTTCTAATACACATTTGATTAATTTACAGAATATGTACATGAACTACGTTCAAGTACCTTGCGTATTTCTATGATGAAGAGTATTCTTCTTATAAATTATCCACTACGCCAATCCAATCCAGAGTGACAGTATTTAGCTTTTTTCAACAATGCTGATGAAGCAATTAACTATGCTATCACAACAGCAAAGCGACTCTTTATTAGTATTTCCTAAAATCATTATTTCTCATGAGTAAAAGCGCACCTGATTATTTGTATGTGATCGTGGTGAAAAGGTACTGTCGAACTCTACAGCAGGAGGTCAGGGTTTCGAATCCCATGAACAGAAGTTTATCGCGAGCTTATCTGTTTCTTCTTCCGGCGCAGTGCTTGTCATTCCAGGAAATACTTTATGATGTTGCAAGACATTTCTCAGAAATCAGGTAAAAATGGTAAGTTTTAAAATAAACTTATTCTTGAGTAAGTTGTTATTGCACGCGTTCAGATAATAACTACATGTAAAAATAGATTTTTTTATAAAATTTCGTTTCGTTGTATGTGTAAACATGTGTAATTATGCTTGTTTTAGGTAAATGGGTCTTTTTGATTAATGTACATTTATGTTATATGTGCATACATAAAATTACTATCTTTTCATTTAATGCAAGTTAGCATGTTCGTCTATCTATGTTATTTCTATAAGCGGGAACTGATTTCTGCTTTCATGCACAGTTTTTTTTCAAAATATTTTGCAAGACACGATTTATGCGTCTCTGCTTCTCGATAGCGATGTATACTTCTAAATATAAACTGATCCTATCGAAAGATTTCTTTTTTTTTCTTTTTAGAGATCTGAAATATCACATATGTATCGCAGTTAGTGCCGCTATGATGAAGCAGATACCTATTAAAGTCGAAATAAATTTCATTGAGTCAATGAAGCCACCATGGCGTGGTGATAGTGCGTTCACGTCATGATTGAAGGTTTCCGGGTTCAATCCCAACCAGAGCCATGGCAGTTGTGCTAAGTAAGTACGCAAATATCTTCACATTGCGCGCGACCCTCCTCACCACCCCCGTGATTTCTCTCTTCGATGTTTATTCAATCTGAAGTGAGCCTCGAGAGCGATTAATGTAAGAATTTGTTTCGCAACCAAGAATAAATGAATTAGTATAAAAGTACAAACTCAGTATTTCTGTAAAAAAAACTACTGTACAGAGTTGCAATAGATAGGTCCATCCAAAATGTCAACAACAACACAATACACCACAACTTATAAATACGGACAGTGATGGGGGTTTATCTCGACCAATTTGTTTTAATTTAAAAATTTCTGTTCCCAAATGAAGACGTTCGATTATATATATTTTTCGTTTTCTGACTTTAAAAGTTTAACGCGGACGTAATTTGTGACGTAACAATATTTTGACGCCGACGTCATTAATTACGTTGTCGTGTAACGACGTTAACGTCTTCGCAACCGCAACAGAAATACGTTGACGACGTTAAAATGACAGGGACCTGACAAGCATGATAATTCAATTTCGGATATACATACTTTTCTTGCCGATGCAATATATGTTATAACAATAAATGCCAACTTCAAGCCAGTTTTTAATATTAGAAAAGAAACTTTATGGGTTATCAGCGTCTGGGCGGAGTTCGCAATGTTTGTTCAAGGAGGAAGCGAAATGTTCTGTTGCGTCGGTCTTCAACCTTGGCGGATGTATACCTCTTTCCGTGAACTGTGTGACTGATCATGATGCCGTGCAATTTCTCGGGAAAGAATCGGGACAGTTATTCAAGTCTTTCAGTTTACCTCGTGGCTTCACAAGTATCTTATCTTCGAACAATCTTAGTGGCCTTCTACAATGGCAGGCTCTTGGTGGATCAAGTGCACCGAGTAAAATATCTCCTCGTATATCCGAGTCTATGCTTGAGATGCGAAGTCAAGACGAACAAGAGAATGGCCTATCGAACGGGAATATGAGACCGAACACTGCACTGTCCATATCGTCTTCCAGAACATATGTGGACCCGCTTACTTTTGAGTACTTGATACAATTAGGGTTCAGTAGATCGACACTTGCAAAAAGAAAGGATTGTGTTTTCGACAGTATATCAACAAGGAGAGCAGTAAGCGCAAAACTGGGAGAAACCAAAAGCTGGAATGAAACAAAGCCACCATCACAAACAACTGAGCTCGACAATGTGCGTGCAAAAGCAAAATCTGCTTACAAAATCCGTGAAAGTACAGGGTAAGTGTGTTGGTTATAGATCATATCATTCAGACGACAAAATCCTTATTGATATTGATATGAATACCAAAATTAACATTAGCTTGCCAATAAAATGCTCCTGTTTAAATTAAAAGAAATGTATAGTTTCCTTATTGGGTTCGTATAAGCAATATGAAAAAAAAATCAAATGTCTTCCAATTAATGAAACCGCATTTTCAATCTAAAATCATGGAACAAGAATAAAAAATGTATTGCTAAAGTTCGCTGACTCTCCCTAACAATAAACTTGCTTATAAAAAATAACTAATTTTAATATTTCGGTATATAAAGTTCGATAGAGATGAAAGAGATTCGCCCTCTTAGTCCAAGTAGCATTTTCATGTTTTCGAGAAAATCGCATTTAAAAGTTCTACTAGCTAGTACTTATCGGAAAATTAATACAATGTATATAACAATAAAATCTTACATGGGTGTAGATATTGTGTAGTTTTATATACCCAAGAAGTGTGACATGGCAAATCTCATTATCTATGTATCTTTAATTAATTTTGTTTTATGGAACTTTCTATCATAAAAAAACAATTTCTTGATTTTAACATGGAAAAAGGTACCATAGGACATATGGTACCTTTAACTTCAAACATTTTTCTTAAGTTATGAATACAAGAAAGTGTCATATGCTACATGTATGTGGTACCTTTTAGCCCTATATGATACTGTAGTACAATTTTTCCGTAACAAACTAGAAGGCGACTCGGCTTATAATTATGAAAAAGATATTCTGATATTTTAGAAGTTTACAAATAGTTGCATTACTAATGAAGGTTTAATGTAAAAATTAATTTTTCTGGGGGCGTTGGTAATATGGATTATCCGGTACCAACGATAAAACTATACAATAAATACATACATGCGACATGCTGGAATCTTATATATATCCAATATTATTATTGTAAATCTAAACTATGTTCTATGTATGAAAAATGACTTTTATGAATCATTAAATTGTATTAAGTCATTAAAAAAACAATACAATACAAAATACACATGTCTCCTTCCCTTATTACAAAACTTTGGACACATTTAATGAGTATTTAATAACTTTTCCACAAACTCGTAGACCACGGGTTTTTATAGCTTTGTTTACGGACCTTACGATCCGATTCATCAAAAGCTCAGAAAAAAAGATTCGGAAGATGTTTTGCTATCTTAAGACACTCAGATAATAGAATACATGGCGCCTACGTGAAAAATCAATGAAAACCCATTTTAATTACTACATATTAGACTTAATATTGAAACGAAACTCTAAAAGAAAAACCGTTCACCCAACTATGCAAACGTAGGGCCCTAACGGAATTCCATTCCATCATTTGTAAACAAAAACAATAATCAGCCAATGGAAGTTCTGTAAAATGTATACGTCACAGCATAATAATCATGTGGATTTCGTCTCTTTCCGCCATATTGCTGGAGTGTATATATGCTTCGGGAATAGAAAGAAAGAAAAACCACATTACTAGCTACAGGAAGGGAGGGGCAGGTATATCTGTTTTACAGATAGTTCTTTTCCACAATATTTAGACCCGGTGTAAATTATATGTGCACAGGTTTTCGCCTCTGCTTCCTATTAACCGACCTGTAGTCAGTGAAATTGTGGGAGGTGCCATGGTTATAAATAGTTTTGTGTATCAGTTCCTTGGTATCTAAAAAGAGCCAGTGTAAAATTAGCATCCGAAAATAATTAATGTTGTGAGAAAAGAGGTATTCAATTATCACAATAGACAAACAATATGGAAGTTACATAAGGGTTTAGTATTATGCTAATTACTAATAAAAACTTTATTTTTATAAATCAGTTTCATAAACAAAAAGGACAGTATACTGGACAGCTAAATACACAGGCACGGACCGGTATTACTGATTTCCGAAAACAACTTTTACCGGAAACAACCAAAAACAAATGAGATTACCGGAAACAAGTCTTAATTCAACAGTTTTTATGTTAAATACACTTTTTATTCTAAATGATAAAAATTAATGTATTTGTTGAATATGTGTAATTTTAGAAGATACGTTAGATTTTAAGCGATTTAGTTCGATGTAACTTAGTGTGTACTTTATGTTGTAACGATTACCTCCCTTTGACGGTATTAAAAAATCACGGACCTATATACACATGTTATAGGTCCGTGTTGAAAGAAAAATCTTTATTAGAAAAAAAGTATTACTTTCCTTTTTTGTACTTAAATAGTTCGATAAATTTTAGCGTTATTTTTTGTTCAAGTTCTTTGACAGTTAAACAACTTATCTGCATTTCCAGTTACGAAAAGTTTCCATGAGTGAATGAAACTAAAAAACAGAAACTAGAAAATCATTTAAAATCTTTTATTGCATATATCATTACAAGGATGAATAAAAACATATAACATAATTAACATAAGTGTATATAGGTCCGTGACAGAGGTAAGATCATTTTATGTAGTAAAAAGGGTTCGCTATGTTTACCGCGCACATTTTATATAGAAACCTGCCCCAGTGCCCATCTCCCAGCCATGCTTCAAAAACATGCGCGGCGTCTTTGATGCCTTGCATCAAAATTCGTCTTGTATCAATTTAAATGATAATATCTATTTATCCTTAATATTATGATGCATTTGCTTTACTTATAACTGTTAATGAAACATGTAATTCAATTCCATTTACAAGTACCGTGTGAAGAATAAGAGTAACAATCGCGTTGATAACAGTCTTACGTTATTTTAATGAAAATTGACAATATACATTGAACAAGTAATATCACCTGTGCCCTGATGACACTACCCCTACCCCTCTTACCCAAGGTGCGATCCGGTCACAAGGTTTTGTTTGAATTCATAACTTTTATAACACTTGTATAAGTTCAATAATTATGCTTTCAACGACAATGTACTTAATTTTTTATTCATATGTTTTATGAAGTTGTATTTGGGATACGAATCCGTTAATTAGTTTTATAAACATGCCCTTGGTAATATTCGTGAAAAATAGTTATTAACGTTGATCAGGCGAATTAACTTTAAAAACATACTAAGTGACAAACTATTAGTATCGGCGTTAAAAGAATGTGCCTTACGAAAAATGCCGAGTACTGCCGAAGCGGTAAGTTCTTATTTAAACATAACAGGTTAGTTGAGTTAAACTTAAAAAGGACTGCAAATATATCCATTAAACATAATTATTTTTATATATCTAAAAAGTAAAATGAAATATCGAGACATCGTAATAGTGACATTTGTTCTGTTATTTTAGCAAAAAGGTGAAAATTTGAATTAAAGTTCAATATTTGCACCTAAACTGGCATTGTTTCGCGTTTCCACTATAATTCAATGCCCGTAAAAACGGTCGGTAATGGTTTTTAAACGTAAAAAGGACCATTGATTTAATACTTTAGATTGACAAAAAAATATTCATGAAATGGCAGACAAATTAAACTAACATTTGTGATAATGACAAATTTTTTATGTTAAACAGAAAGAAAGTTATGACGAGTTATTTAATAATATCCTTTGTAAAAACGCATGTCGGTTTTCCAATACACGATGGTTAAAATAGTTGGGGATGGAATTCATAAGTTAAGAGAATTTGAAAATGGTTTATTTAATACATTTATAATTACTTGACTGTTGAATAATACATAAAAAACAACAATTAAATAGCAATTAAATAGCGAAATTCTAGAATTTAATGTATAGGCTTTGTAAAGTAACAAAGCCGTTGTATCCATTTCGTTTCAGACATTCCTCGCGGACAGGAGGAACATATAAACTATGCACGAGCATTCTCACTGTACAGGAGTAGCTAGAATCGCGCACACGCACAAGTTCACAGTTTTACAAACTAACATGCATGCATAACAAGATATATGTACATGTATAAACATATTCATGTCTTTCGACAAACACGCTTCAACTCCTGACATGCAGTCTTATCTATATGTTTTTTTAATCATGCATATACAAAAATCATAATATCTAAAAGAAGCATAACTTTCCTCAAGTATGACACATATATTTGTAGTTTATAAAGTACATTGTATAAAATAACATAAAAATGATTGACAATTCCTATATACACAGCTCAACCGTTACAAAGCACAATACATTTTTGTATATGATAACTTAGATTTTTAAACATCTTAATTATTCGTGTTTTTTAAACAATATATACATATTAACAATTTATAAATGCAACATATATTTCAATTATACATATGATAGCTTAATTTATGTCTGCATGACAAGCAAAGTGATGTATGTCTGCATGTGAAACTAGGTATTCCTGAATGTGCAAATGTTTTGAAGAAGTTTAATACGTGCGGGAAGAGAGGTCCAAAATTTTAATACATTTTGTATGTGCAGCTTTATAACTGAACGATTGTTTCTAATAGTTTGTGTTAGGTTTAGCAATATGGAGATCTCTGTGAATGGATGAACGGAGACCTTAGTGGTTACATGTATTATTACCATAACTTAGTACAATTAAATAGTGAAATTAACATACATGTAAAAAAAAAGTAACTAACATAGCAAACAGACGAAAAGGAATCTATAATTATAATATTTCTTCTCTTTAAATAATTTCATTCCTATTTTTATTTTTAAATGGCAGTGTGCTTTAACTTGACAATTTAAATGGGTTAATACTCTGGTTCGTTCAGTATTACATTTAAAGTTTTATTAACCCCACAAAGTACATAGACATTTAAACATGGGTAAATTAAAATATCCTTGACTATTGTATAAGAATAATCGCTCTTCCGTTTTGTTACCTTGAATATTTGTTCAATGGATCAACTTCATATCAAATGAGCAATTTTACAATATATACCCCGTACAAATTTCAAAGGGATAAACGGTTTGTTTTTCAAAGGATCAAATTAGCGACGCGGCCCAATTTTTGTAGTTTAAGAATATACTGGTTATCAAATGTCTTCGCATTAAAAGATATATACAAAGATAGCAATTTCATAATCATACAAAATCTGCAGGTTTAAATTGAATGTAAGGTTTAAGGTATTGATATAGGTATTGCAAAATTAGTGATTTTTAAACTAAGACGGAATTTATATGCAGGTAAGATAGAAATATTTTATAATTTTCCAAAGTTTGTAAATACTTTTATAATCATCAGTGATTATTTATATTTTTTTATGGATAACTTAATTATCCTTTTTAATTAATTTTTAATTAATTAATTTCTCGACCGATTTATAAACACGTAAAAATTATATTTAAATGGAACAGATAGGGTCAATCATTATGGCCATTACATGTACTTGTTGACTGAAGATCTTATACCGTTATTCTTCGCCAGTCCTGAGCTCTTTTTACACACAATGAAGGGCCGTTATATTATGATTTCGGTCAAGTTCGGAAACTCACGGGGACAGGGTACCATCCCGAAGCTGGTTCCCACATTTAATGTCCGAGGCAAGAATAATATTTAATGTTTGATGTTGTAAAAATAAGTATATATACAAAATGTATGCAGCATTAATTCTAATTACTAATCTCAAATTTATATGCTATGCTGTCTCTGTCTCTGTCTCTGTCCGTCCGTCCGTCCGTCTGTCTTTTTCTCTATCTCTATCTGTCTCTCTCTGTATCTGTCTCTCTGTCTCTCTCTCTCTCTCTCTCTCTCTCTCTCTCTCCTCTCTCCGTCTCTCTCTCTCTCTCCTCTCTCTCTGTGTCTCTCTCTCTCTGGTTTTAGTGCAAAAAAATCTATTATAGATAATATAGATATTTTCATCAGCCAAGTGAACCCTGAATCCCACTCCCGGCGTCGCAGATGGATACCCCATCCATGATGTAAATGAAACTCACGCGAGACCCCATTATCCCTCTGCCGGGCCACTTTTCATGAACCGACTACGGCCCTGAATTGTGCACGAGTTTCTGTTTCATTTTATTGTATTTTGTTTTCAGTCAGTTAATTTGTGTGCTAAGGTTTGCTTGACATAGTATAATTAAAGTTCGTCCGCATTCATTTCAACGTACAATCCGTTCGAAAAAAAACAGCTGTAATTTGAAGTTAACATGCAAACGGCGCATTCAACCACAATCTTATTAGTTTCCTTTTCTTTATTTCGGTCTTTCTTTTAATGGGAAATGACGGTAAAAGGTTTTCTTGGCAAAAGTTTTAAATTCTGAGGCTAGTAAAAGTCTAACTAGCTATTGTTTTTTGAGTAAAGTTTTAAAGCCCCAGGATCACATTCACAGGCCCCAGTAGCTCTCATTTTATTAAGAAAGATGTCTTACTGACAGTAAAGACCTTTCTTTGCTGTACCAAAAACATCTCTAACTTTGTTATTTTTGATCCATAAGTACATATTAGAAACATAGCATTTTTTATGTATATTGCAAACAATAACAAATGCTTTCTGGCAAGTCTTTTTCTCGAAGAAACAACTTGAATACGAAAGAATGTGTCAATATTGTTTTAGAGTGAATAGAACATGGTTCTATCATTATCCTATAAATAAATTTCCTGGGACTTTAAATTTGAATGTTTGGATCACTTTAGCTCCATACTTCCGTGACTTGCTACAGTGTCGCGTTTCGCAGATTCTAAACAACAGACAGGCAGCTTGTTTTATAAACATATCTAGATCTACATCTTTTTCTCATATTTACTTGAACGTGCTAGTTACACATTTCGATAAAACTTAATTCAATATGTAGGGGCTACCTTTGAAACGTGCTACACGTTGGAAAGTGTCATCTCAGTTTTCTGAGAGGAGATCAAATCAACCTTTACTTCAAGACAAAATAACATAAAAAACATGACATAAGAAGTTTGAGATTTTCTTTTTTAGGCAAGATGACGTAGATCCTACAGATGACTTTTTTGAACTAAGTGTTGACGATGCTGACGCTGACGCTGACGCCGACTTTTACCGCATAAAACCTTCAATGTACATGCGCAGTGACAAACCGGAACCCAGGCCACGGGCGGCCATATTTAGCTTCCGTGACAATGAATTCTCCTCCCATGCAGAGGTTAAGTACCTTATTGAAACACAGATCGGGGTCAAGGTTAAGTTTATACAGTTCGATCCTTTGGACGTGCGTACGGTGAAGCCAGGAATTCACAGCAGATGGATTGTTGAGTTTTTCTCAGATTGGGATTTACACCAAGCGTTGAAATGTGGTCTAACTGTTGGCAAAGATAAACTTATATTCTACAAACATGATGAGATTGCTAAACGTGAAATGTCGTCGTTTAAGTATTATATGACTGTACAAGAGGCAAAGAAGAAACTAAAAAGCAAAGCCAAGTCAAGTCACAGTAAACGTGTCCTGAAATCCGCTTTAAAATGATTATTGGATCTTAACAGACTAAGAGAAGAAACTCTGTAATAAAATGTGTAATGGTATTGTTTCTACTTACTTCCCTTTACATTATTTGAACGGAATATAGTATCCAGGTATTTCTATTCGATTCTTTAAACTTTTTTCTTCTACAAGTTTGTAAACACCCGGGGCGGGTTAACATTAAATATATTATCAATGTCACCATAATAGCCGTCTCCAGGATGATTTTTACAAAATGTTGAATTTTATATAACATTGGATTCAGTCGGATGACGAAGAGGTAGAAGAAGGCAGATAAATATTATACAATTATAGACTAATTTTTGGGTCAATATATTATATATATAGTTTTGCGGATCTGTTAAAAGTGAAACTGGTCGAGGACGGGGGGCGTTGGTCATGTGGGAAACCGGAACCAACGATAAAACCCTAATATACGATACAAAATATAGTCTTGTTTGCAGAAACGAATTTCTTGTAAGACCGTGCATGTCAGGCAATAACAACATGTTTTCAGCGTTCCTTTTAATCTGTTATTTAGTTCTACCATGTTTTGGCGAAGGCTAAATAAATCAACTGCAGTTGGCACACGAACGGCAGTAATGCATGTTTGCGTTGTAATACCGTCTGCCTTACAGAAAGTTAATTACTGCATCTTGAAATTCCTATACAGCTTTACAGAACAAATGCAGCCACGTCAACTGAATATTGACAACTTGTTTTCACGGAAAGCAGAAATCACGAATACGACATAAAGGCCGACATAACGCGATAAATAATTCCAAACCCTTAATTTCTAGGCAGATTAGCTATTGACAGTATTCATACTATTAGATAAATGAAACCATTTCTTTTTCATTTTTTACAAACAGAAACCTCTAACAGGACATACGGTCATTGGAAACACATTAATTACAAATCCAACTTACCGATTTTCTTTGAGCGGGCAGCGCTATGAGATATCAATTGATTTTTGAATGGTTTCTGTTATTTACTGTTCGATTATAGAATAAGACTTTATCACGCATTTAACCGTAGCACTGTGCTTTTCTAAGAAAGTTCGGAAATACATCGTTCATTACGAGAAGATGGATATTTCTGCTACTGACATAATCTATAAATAATCTAATACAGACGGCGTTAACGAAATCATTTTCACAAACTTGAAACGCTCACATAGAAAAAAAAGAAGCTATATTTTGTTATGTCTTTACATGTTTGATAAATGCATTGTTTGTGCAAAAATATTCATAAATCATCATTATCACCACCACCACCATAATCATCATCATCATCATCATCATCTTCTTCTTCAGTGATTGTCTCACTCTGTTCAGAGTATACTCGCAATTTGTTGAAAAAAATTAAGTCTAATCTAAAGTTTTGTTTAAGTTCCTCTATTAATACAATACAATATTAACCTTTATATAAAGGGAGATTTGCGACGATTTTGCAATTGATATTAGATTTAGAAATATTTAGATAACAATATAGTAATTCAAGTACCATTGTTCATATTGATATAAAAAGAGCTTTACTATACAGACTGTAATATTTTAAAACAAGATTCTAATTATTTTGGCAGGCTTATGGATACAAAAATAAAGAAATAATTAAGCCGTATTTTCCAACATTCTAAAAGCAAGTCTGTAAAAATAAGACAATGTTCAAATTAAAATAGAATCGGTTGATGTCGACGGTCTTGAAATGATAAACGCATTTATAAACGGTAATTATGTCAGCTTTCTACTTTTGGTGTCCTCGGGTGGAATCAACGTGATACTACACGTGTTTTGTGCTTTTATGATTGAAAACCTAACTTTGTTGAGTGTGTTTCAATAAAATGATAATTTCACTGACTGAACAGTGTTACAAAATGCACATGTAATCCACCGTTACATGTTGATACATAAAATAAAAATGTTATCCGCATTACGGATTAATCAAACACTTTATATTCCCACCGGAACAATTCCCGGGGATCTTAAACAAATCCTACCGGAAGGCAGAAAACAAAACGAGACAGTTTGATAAAAGACACACATTTTCTCCTCAAAGTTATGTTGTGCTAAGTGCGTTTCGCATTCAATGTTTTGATTTTATTCGACTTTCATTGTTCTAATCAAGTTTTCATTTCAAAGATTATTTTCCATCATGCGCAGGATTTTTTATTTCGTATTTTCGCGCAATGCAAAGGCACTTGCATCCAGCATGGCTTTCGTTGATGAATCTACATATGAGCAAGCTTATTTACGATAATTTTCTTTGTGCATGGGGCGGGTGAGCTTAAAACTGTACTCTATCTGAAATAGATCAGAGTTTCAATCGTGTAGTATAGGAAATTGGCCATGATACAAATCAGACACAAATCGAGAACCTTGCAATAACGTAATTGTTCTCCCAAACAGTACTTTATCTTTTACTTATATCACATATTTACATATTACAACAGGAAAGATAAAAAGCTAATAAGTCGAAGCAACTTCTACTATCTACTACTGATTTGCCTTCTTATTTCTATTTTACGTCTTTTGCAGGACAAGATTAACTGGCCGTTCTTCGATAGATTTACAGGAAACTATGTGAATCATTAATTCCTACAGATTGTAATATTTACCGTTATTGCAATATACACTAAGACTAATAATATAACAAAACAGCAGTTGTTAAATCGACAGTAAAAATCGCAATATAATCCTGACAGCTAATGAAAGCACTTGTACTTTTTTCCCCCAGAGTTTATTGATAACCTCTTCCCACTTATGAAAGTAAGAACTGCAGTCTGTACCAAGAGCCATAATAGGTTATTTGAACATGATAAGTACAATTAATCAGATTCATTTTAACACTGCTGCCATTTCAGCTCATATTATAAAGTTTGAACAAAGAGAGTTTATCATAAATGAATCTATTTTAGTTCAATTACGAAGAAGGCTTCCGTACATTTGTAGCATGTCCGATCATTCTCGAATCATTGAAGTTGTCTTCACGCTCGCGAGAGAGGGAGCTCGCGAAGCAGCCAGTTTTTCATCACTGTTTGCCATCTACAGCTGAGTTCACAGCTACCGGATGAACTGAGGCACCTGCGGCATCGGTGTCTTTGACGAAGGACAACTCATGCTCGGAATAGGATTCGGACCCCAGACCTCCCGTTCCGGAGGTGAACGGATTTTAGATTACGTTGTTTTTTTTTTCATTCCGACGGTGGCAAGAAATAAGGCAGTGACAGCATATACAGTCTTCTAACCACTATATATACATTGTACGATCATTTAATTTATGGGGGGGGGGGGGCGGCGCCCGGGGCCCCCCCCCCCCCCCCCCCCCCCCCCCCCCCCCCCCCGCCCCCCCCCCCCCCCCCCCCCCCCCCCCCCCCCCCCCCCCCCCCCCCCCCCCCCCCCCCCCCCCCCCCCCCCCCCCCCCCCCCCCCCCCCCCCCCCCCCCCCCCCCCCCCCCCCCCCCCCCCCCCCCCCCCCCCCCCCCCCCCCCCCCCCCCCCCCCCCCCCCCCCCCCCCCCCCCCCCCCCCCCCCCCCCCCCCCCCCCCCCCCCCCCCCCCCCCCCCCCCCCCCCCCCCCCCCCCCCCCCCCCCCCCCCCCCCCCCCCCCCCCCCCCCCCCCCCCCCCCCCCCCCCCCCCCCCCCCCCCCCCCCCCCCCCCCCCCCCCCCCCCCCCCCCCCCCCCCCCCCCCCCCCCCCCCCCCCCCCCCCCCCCCCCCCCCCCCCCCCCCCCCCCCCCCCCCCCCCCCCCCCCCCCCCCCCCCCCCCCCCCCCCCCCCCCCCCCCCCCCCCCCCCCCCCCCCCCCCCCCCCCCCCCCCCCCCCCCCCCCCCCCCCCCCCCCCCCCCCCCCCCCCCCCCCCCCCCCCCCCCCCCCCCCCCCCCCCCCCCCCCCCCCCCCCCCCCCCCCCCCCCCCCCCCCCCCCCCCCCCCCCCCCCCCCCCCCCCCCCCCCCCCCCCCCCCCCCCCCCCCCCCCCCCCCCCCCCCCCCCCCCCCCCCCCCCCCCCCCCCCCCCCCCCCCCCCCCCCCCCCCCCCCCCCCCCCCCCCCCCCCCCCCCCCCCCCCCCCCCCCCCCCCCCCCCCCCCCCCCCCCCCCCCCCCCCCCCCCCCCCCCCCCCCCCCCCCCCCCCCCCCCCCCCCCCCCCCCCCCCCCCCCCCCCCCCCCCCCCCCCCCCCCCCCCCCCCCCCCCCCCCCCCCCCCCCCCCCCCCCCCCCCCCCCCCCCCCCCCCCCCCCCCCCCCCCCCCCCCCCCCCCCCCCCCCCCCCCCCCCCCCCCCCCCCCCCCCCCCCCCCCCCCCCCCCCCCCCCCCCCCCCCCCCCCCCCCCCCCCCCCCCCCCCCCCCCCCCCCCCCCCCCCCCCCCCCCCCCCCCCCCCCCCCCCCCCCCCCCCCCCCCCCCCCCCCCCCCCCCCCCCCCCCCCCCCCCCCCCCCCCCCCCCCCCCCCCCCCCCCCCCCCCCCCCCCCCCCCCCCCCCCCCCCCCCCCCCCCCCCCCCCCCCCCCCCCCCCCCCCCCCCCCCCCCCCCCCCCCCCCCCCCCCCCCCCCCCCCCCCCCCCCCCCCCCCCCCCCCCCCCCCCCCCCCCCCCCCCCCCCCCCCCCCCCCCCCCCCCCCCCCCCCCCCCCCCCCCCCCCCCCCCCCCCCCCCCCCCCCCCCCCCCCCCCCCCCCCCCCCCCCCCCCCCCCCCCCCCCCCCCCCCCCCCCCCCCCCCCCCCCCCCCCCCCCCCCCCCCCCCCCCCCCCCCCCCCCCCCCCCCCCCCCCCCCCCCCCCCCCCCCCCCCCCCCCCCCCCCCCCCCCCCCCCCCCCCCCCCCCCCCCCCCCCCCCCCCCCCCCCCCCCCCCCCCCCCCCCCCCCCCCCCCCCCCCCCCCCCCCCCCCCCCCCCCCCCCCCCCCCCCCCCCCCCCCCCCCCCCCCCCCCCCCCCCCCCCCCCCCCCCCCCCCCCCCCCCCCCCCCCCCCCCCCCCCCCCCCCCCCCCCCCCCCCCCCCCCCCCCCCCCCCCCCCCCCCCCCCCCCCCCCCCCCCCCCCCCCCCCCCCCCCCCCCCCCCCCCCCCCCCCCCCCCCCCCCCCCCCCCCCCCCCCCCCCCCCCCCCCCCCCCCCCC